>CM048755.1:731051300-731513800 GCA_026315105.1 Locusta migratoria | reverse complement strand
GTGTGTGTGTGTGTGTGGTTTTGTGTGTGTGTGTGTGTGTGGTTTTGTGTGTGTGTGTGTGTGTGGTTTTGTGTGTGTGTTATTATTTTGGAATACGGCAGTTTGTTAGCAATATGTTAGGCATAGTAAAAAGGTTGTTGTCGAGGATGGTGAGATAGTCAGTTATCTGACCTGTGAGGGTAACGGTAGAAACAGTTGTACACTACGATATACACTAGTCAAAACGGTTAGGGCATTTGCAGAAGAATTGAAGTTCCGAAGTACTGTCATTGGTAAAATGAACTAAACTGTTTCGACGTCTTTCTGTCGCTTCTACGGAGTGGAGACTATAACATCACGGCAACCAAGATAGTTTTAATCATGGAAAGTTGCCGCAGAGGGCTTGGTGTTGACTTGCGTTCAAAGCAATTGGGTTAAGATAATGTAGTGAGCAGGTAGTGCAATGCAACAACGTGACTTACAGGAAACCAGGGCATGGAGAGACGTAGGAAGGTTGGGAAAAATGTTTAACCTTATGGGACTCCCTGCGGGCTCATCAGTCCCTAAACTTACAAACTACTTACAAACTACTTATAAACTAAAGACAACACAAACATCCATATCCGAGGGAGGATTCGAACCCCCACCGTGGAACGGCCTCGCACATTGACCATAGCGCCTCAATGCGCTCGGAAATTCCTCCGCGGCCCTGAATGTTGGAAGTGGGACAGACAGAGGGAAGCGGCTGCAGCTATTGGAGTGTCCCAAAGTGTAATTTCCAGGATCTGGATGAAATTTCAGACAAGAACCAAAAAAAAAAAAAAAAAAAGGCAAAGCCAAGGACGTCCACGAGTAACATCAGCAAGAGATAACGGTTATCTCCGGTTAACAGCCCGACGAGACAGGAGGCTGAATGCAACTTAATTGCAACGCACCCTTCAGGCAGCAACAGGTCGCGCAATATCAACACATCCAGAAATCGCCCTCGGAAATACGGCCACTACGCATGGAGACCTCTGGTGTGTGTCCCATTAAAACCACGACACTGTTTAACCCGCAAAAGCCGGGCGGAGGAACATCAGGATTGGAGTCAGAACGAATGGCACCTGGTTCTGTTCACAGATCAGTCATGATTTGGTGTTTAGCAGTACAATCGTAGGTCCTTCATCTGCAGAGAACACGGAACTCGGAACAATATTGCTTATATGAAGGATATATCAGCATATCGTGGTGGTAGACGATTGTTGTGCGCAGGAGTCATTATTTGCGGACGTACGGACATCTACGTAATTCATAATGGCGCTTTGACTGCTCAGAGGTGTAGTGATGAGAGCCTTCGACCTTTCGTTGTGCTCTACGCTGGTGCCATAGGAGATGGGTTCCTTCTGGTGGATGATAACGCACGTCCGCACAGAGTTGCACGGGTGGACGACATGCTAGAAGCTGAGGGAGTTGAACGTATGGAGTGACCCGCTAGTTCACCGAACCTAAACCAGATTGAGCATGTCTGGGATGCACTTGGCAGACGCATTGCAGTCAGACCAACACCTCCCACATCGGCTGCAGAACTGGATATCGTATTCGTGGAAGAATGGCGAAATATCCCTCAAGAGCTGATTGTCAATCTCATATTGCCCATTCCATTCAAAAATATTCAAATGTCTGTGAGGTCGTATGCGACCAAACTTCGTGGTTATCAGTCGCTAGACTTACACACTAATTACTTAGCGTAAATTAGTTTAAGTTAGTCAAGGACAACACAAAGCCGCGGTGGAGTAGCCGAGCGCTCTAAAGCGTCTCGCTGCAGAGCGCGCGGTTGCTCGGCGTGGAGGTTAGAGTCCTCCCTGCGGCATGGGTGTGTGAGTGTTGTCTTTAGGTTAGTTTACCTAGGTTTAAGTAGTTTGTAGGCTACGGTCTGATGACCACGCAGTTTGGCCCGATATATTTACAAACATTTGAACATTTTTTTTTGACAACACAAACACCCATGCCCGAGGGAGGATTCGAACCCCAGACTGCAGCGGCCGTGCAGACCGTGACTGGTGCGCCGCAGACCGCTCGGCCACTGCGGCCAGTCCCCATTCCATACAGGGGTGCAACTGTAATGGGTATTCGACGTGATCACACACCATATTAGAGGGCATCGAGAATGACTCTTTCACTATTTTTGTTAGGCCCATGGGGCCTCGTTCTAGGTAAACATCATGTGTTTGATGTAGGACGATATTTTGATGTCAAGTCTTAAGGTTTACAAGTTGATATTGTAACCAATATCTGAATGAAATACGTTACCATATGAACATTATGTACATCACCTGATGCCCCAATTGTTTTAAGCAGTGTAGATGACCAAATCGTGCCGGAACCTCCGCCATGATAGCTGAAAAAAGCAGGTATGAAGTTCGTAAGCTTATTTTGTTTTCAATACATTAACCAGGTTGCCAAGCACCATTTCCTGTTTCTTTCGTTTCTCTCTCTTTTTCTTTCGTTTCTCTCTCTCTTTTTCTTTCGTTTCTCTCTCTCTCTTTTTCTTTCGTTTCTCTCTCTCTCTTTTTCTTTCGTTTCTCTCTCTCTCTTTTTCTTTCGTTTCTCTCTCTCTCTTTTTCTTTCGTTTCTCTCTCTCTCTTTTTCTTTCGTTTCTCTCTCTCTCTTTTTCTTTCGTTTCTCTCTCTCTCTTTTTCTTTCGTTTCTCTCTCTCTCTTTTTCTTTCGTTTCTCTCTCTCTCTTTTTCTTTCGTTTCTCTCTCTCTCTCTCTCTCTCTCTCTCTTTCTTTACTGTGGCATGACTTTATTCGCAGCTTTGCATCTTTATAGAAACAGTATTACTCCCGTGACTACTGAGTATTTGTCACTTTCCCCGTTAGTTTTATGTTGTCGGGCCGGATTCATTGCTAATACTCGTTGATTTTCGGTTAACTACGGGTTTCACAAGAGCTGTAGTTAAAATTTTTCCCCACTTTATTGGGAGGGGGAAGGAGGGATTACCAAAATATATTTTAAGTTGTAAAGCAACATGAAAAAAAATTTCGGGGGGCGGTTGTCGCTGATCCCCTTAATCCTCCTGCTACGGTCCTGGGTTTCGCCCAATATTCCTCTGCGAGAATGACGTTTTACTTAGTTTTGTGTACGATGTCATTACCGAGGATCCTGTTGCTAGTGAAACGTTAAACAGCGCAGCCGTTTTCGTCACAGATACAATGTTGCGAAATGGCAACAAATTGCAGTATACTACATAGTGATCATACTTTTGTGTCCACTCTCTTTAGATTAATACTTCTTTCATAGATCATGAATTCGAGATTTCGTAACGATGTCAGTATAGTAACACACAACTTACATAACTCGTTTTTCATTTTATATTTTGTTTATAAAATTACTAATTTCTATGTAATAATTCATCTCCTGAATAGGTGTTGTAATTCAGAAATTGTAACTATATGAATCAGGCATCCTCGTGAAGCACTCCACAAAAGTACCAGACACACCAAAGCAGTTGTAAGATTTAGGACGTATTACTAATGCAATGTAAGTAAAATGGTAAAAATAAAGGTGAATTTGTATTAAGAAAATGCCACCCCGCCGGCCGCGGTGGCCGAGGGGACTGAGGCGCTCCACAGTCTGTACGGCCACTAAGGTCGGGGGTTCGAATCCCCCCTCGGGCAAGGATATTTGTGCCGTCCTTAGTATTAGTTAGTTCATAAGTAGTTTGTAAGTTTAGGGACTGATGACCCCGTAGTTAAGTCCCATAAGCTTAACGAACATTTTTTATGAACTAGGACGGCACAAATATCCATGCTCGAGGGGGATTTGAACCCCCGACCGTAGTGGCCGTGCAGACCGTGATTGGAGCGCCTTAGTCCCCTCAGCCACCGCGGCCGGCTGTCAGTGTCATTTGGGGTCACAAAGTAAACAGTTCGTCCTCCCTAAAAGTCGTCAGGTCTGTTGCCTCTGATGTTGAACAGATCTTTGTAATTTTACGTGTTTATTGTACAACTGTAATAAGCCTAAAAAATGATGCTCATTCCATCATTTAGTGATAGAAGGCAACGGTTAGTTCCCACATTAAGAACAATTATTCTAAAGCGCCATTTTATGTAATCATTCTAGTGCAATACTTGTTTCTGAGGGTCAGTAAAGCGGGAGTAGTGAGCAGTATTCGGGGAGCGGTTGACTAGCGTGGTAGAAATCAGCACAAAGATTCGTTACTCGTGCCACTGCTGGAGTACTGGCTATTCCTGTTTTTACTGTCCCTCATAAACACATACGGATAAACAGATTGCAGCACTGGCTAATCTGGCACCATCTATCGAGCAAGTAAAACTACGCTTTAAAAATATTTTTGTTTGCCGTTAAGTGGTTGTTGCATCAGAGGAGCCCCCAGGGGGCCCACAGATCTTTTGTGGGTACGTGTGTGGAGCGCACGGGGCCCCGAGCTGGAGCAGCCTTTCTTCTGCCCCAGGCTGCTTCACTTTCCCTCCCGGTTTATGCCTCCGCCCGGAGACGGGCATATTTCGTGAGCTACGGTGGTTCTTGTTGTCGTTTTTCTTCCTTCGTTCCTTCCTTTCTTACCCTTTGTTTCTGTCTTTCTCTCCTTGTACTCTCCTAGGCTTCTTCTCCTCCTCATTAGTCTCCGCCTCGGCGTTTGACACACTTCTTTCCTTCTTTCTCTTCACTTTCTCTATTCTTCTTCTTTTCTCCCTGTGCGTGTCTGAAGGCCGACCCACGCATTATCATGCGTAGCAGGTGACGGGGTAACGCGTAATTCCCCGCCCCGGGTAGAAGGGTAGGGCACGTAGGTACCCCCTGGTAAAGGCCAGGCCCAGGGAGGGGTGATTACCAGAGCTGGTACCTTCCGAATGTGCCGATTGGTCCCTCCGTCAGTTCTCGGGAGGTGTGAACAATCACCTAAGGCGGGTAAGCCCTCGGAGAGGGCCCCCACTAGGAAGGAGCGGGCCATCGGAGACGCCGGTAATCACGGGGGACACTTCCGCGATGACTTACTTCTCTTTTTTAGTGACGTTGACCCAGAAACGTAACTTAGATTCGCCTCAGCAAAAAAAGACTCTGCCTAATGTACCGAAATTTCTTGTTGTCTCTCGCACCGATGGAAAAGATTTCAATTCTGTCAATCCTTTCGTTATACAGAAAGGTGTAGATGCAATTGCTGGCCCTGTTAAAACCTGTTCACGTCAGCGCAATGGCACATTGTTGCTGGAAGTGGAAAGTGCCTTCCAAGCTCAGAAACTGCTCCGGACTACACTGTTACACACGTTTCCTGTCAAGGTGGAAGCACATCGCACACTCAACTCGTCATGGGGGTAGTCTTCACGAGATCCCTTGACGGGTTGTCTGATTAAGACATCCAATCCTATATGTCCGACCAGGGTGTGACAGCCGTCCATAGGGTAATGAAAAAGGTCGATAACCAGCTGACACCGACTCGTACTGTGTTTTTGACATTCGACAGAGTTGAGCTCCCGTCGAAGGTCAAAGCAGGGTATGAAGTCATCTCCGTCCGCCCTTATGTACCTAACCCAACGCGCTGTTTTCAGTGCCACAGGTACAACCATACCCGTGAACATTGCCCAAATGCAGCAAAGTGTGTCACTTGTGGTAGGGACGCCCATGAGGGAATGTCCACCTCCGTCCCCTCACTGCCTAAACTGCAACGGTGACCATGCGGCTTCCTCTCGCAATTGCCCTGTTTACAAGGATGAGAAGGTAATCCAGCAAATTCGGGTTACAGAGAAGGTATCAACATCTGCCGCTCGAAAGTTGTTGGCGAGTCGAAAGCCCACTGTCCTCCCAGCGGGTACATACAGTAAGGTTCTAACCTCAACTCGGCCTACTAAGCATTCCAGTACCCAGACTTGTGATTTCACTTTCGCTGACACAGTTGTGCGATCCGCCAGCCTGAAGATTGCCCGTTCCACGTCCCCGCTTCCTCATGCTGCTTCGCAGGTACAGTCTTCGTCAACCTCTAGTAAACCGCGGGCACCTAAACAAGATGCCTGGACCTTGAAAAAGGAACCCGTCCGTGAGGATTTTCTGCGTTCTCAGGCTTCCCACCCGTCAACTGCCTCTTCCCGCCGTCACTCTTCCAGAAGAGCTGACAAAAAATAGTTCCTCTCCTTCCCCGCCGAGGCGTGACCCATCTGTCACGCCGTCCAACAGTTGCCGGCCTCGGCCGTCTTCTGTTTCACCGGGACGCTCCGTCTGCCGGGCGCCCGACCCTTTACCGGCGGTGGTAACTGCTGCTCCTGATCAACTCAGGGAGGTGGCAGGCGCGTCGGTCGAACCTATGGACCACGACCCTTTGCCCCTAGACAGCGATAGCAGTGCTCCCTCGAAATCCGGTCCTCAGCGGCCGTCGAGGTGACCCCGCTTGCTAGTTGGTTTTTATCCATATTTCTTCCCTCATTTTTATCATGGCGCTCCTTCAATGGAATATTCGCGGCCTTCGTTCCAATCGGGAGGAGTTAAAACTACTCCTTCGATTGCACTGCCCGCTTCTAGTCTGTCTACAAGAAACTAAGTTGCGTCCACGTGATCGTGCAGACTTTCCACACTACACCTCTGTGCGGTTCGACCTGCCACCTGTGGAAGGTGTCCCAGCCCATGGAGGGGTTCTGATGCTCCTTCTACACGATGTCTATTTCCATCCCATTTCCTTGCATACTCACCTACAGGCAGTTGCCATCCGCATCACTTTATCCACATTTACCTTCTCCCTCTGTAATATCTATTCGCTATCCTCATCTGCCCTTACTAGGGCAGATGTGCTACACCTTGTTGACCAGCTCCTCCACCTTTCGTGTTGGTAGGCGACTTTAATGCCCACCACCCCCTATGGGGCTCTCCAGCACCTTGTACGAGAGGCTCCCTTTTGGTGGACCTTCTCCAACACCTCGATCTTGTCTGCCTCAACACCGGTGCACCGACCTTCCTTTCAGACACAACACACACTTATTCCCATATAGACCTCGCAATATGCACTCCTCAACTTGCCGGTCGGTTTGAGTGGTATGCACTTTGACACGTACTCAAGTGACCATTTCCCTTGTATCATCCACTTCCTGCATCATTCCCCCATCTCCTCGTCCCACCAGTTGGAACTTTCCTAAAGCCAACTGGGGGCTTTATTCTTCCATGGCTGTTTTTCACGATCAGAATTTTCCCAGCTGTGACACAGGTCGAATACCTCACAGAGGTTTTTCTCACCGCTGCCGAACATTCCATACCTCGTACGTCATCTTCTCCACGTCGTGTGCCAGTCCCTTGGTGGACTGCAGCCTGACGCGACGCGCTTAGAGCCCAACGCCGTGCCTTACGCACCTTCCGCCGCCACCCAACTTTGGAGAATTGCATCAATTACAAACGTATGAGAGCGCAGTGCCGTCGTATCATAAACGACAGCAAGAAAGCTTGCTGGACTGCTTTTACTAGTTCTTTTAACCGTTTTACTCCCTCCACGGTTGTCTGGGGTGGCCTACGCCATTTATCCGGCATCAAGGTCCACTCCCCGATTCCTGGCCTGACCGTGGAGAACGCAGTCCTCGTGGACCCCGCTGCTGTTTCCAACGCATTGGGCCGTTTCTCTGCGGAGGTTTCGAGCTCTGCCCATTACCACCCTGCCTTTCTTCCTCGCAAACAGGTAGAGGAAGCACGGCCGCCTTCTTTCCACTCTTTTAATCGTGAAAATTATAACGTCGCCTTCACCATGCAGGAGCTAGACCGTGCTCTCGCCCTGTCCCGATCTTCTGCTCCCGGGCCCGATTCCATTCATATTGAGATGCTGAAGAACCTCTCTCCTGCGGCCAAGTGCTTTCTTCTTAGTACCTACAATCGCATATGGACTGAAGGTCATGTTCCCACAAGTTGGCGTCAAGCCATTGTTGTCCCCATCCCCAAACCACGGAAGGACAAACACCTTCCTTCCAGTTATCGCCCCATTTCTCTGACGAGCTGCGTCTGTAAGGTGATGGAACGCATGGTTAACGCTCGGTTGGTCTGGCTCCTCGAAACTCGCCGCCTCCTTACTAATATCCAATGCGGTTTTCGTCGACACCGCTCTGCTGCTGATCACCTCGTTACCTTGTCGACCTTCATTATGAACAACTTTCTAAAGAAGCGTCAAATAGTAGCAGTGTTCTTAGACTTGGAGAACGCATACGATACCTGTTGGAGAGCGAGAATTCTCCGCACATTACACACATAGGGCCTTCGGGGCCGTCTTCCTCTTTTCATTCAAGCGTTTTGGGCGGATCGCAAGTTCCGGGTACGGGTGGGCTCTGTTTTGTCAGATACCTTTTGCCAGGAGAATGGGGTACCACATGGCTCCGTCTTGAGTGTGGCGTTCTGTGCCATTGCAATCAATCCGATCGTAGATTGCCTTTCAGCCGACGTTTCCGGGTCTCTTTTTGTTGACGATTTCGCAATCTATTGTAGCGCCCAGCGGACGTGCCTCTTGGAGCGTTCTCTTCAACGCTGTCTGGACCGTCTATATTCCTGGAGCATCGCAAACGGCTTCAGATTCTCCACTGAGAAAATGGTGTGTATAAACTTCTGGAGACACAACGAGTTTCTTCCACCTTCTCTACCTCTCGGCCCTGTTGCTCTCCCTTTCGTGGAGACTAGGAAATTCTTGGGACTCAAGATGGGTCGTAAACTTTGCTGGTCCACACACGTGTCCTACCTGGCTGCCCGTTGTGCCCGATCCCTTAACGTTCTTCGTGTCCTCAGTGGAACGTCATGGGGAGCGGATCGTACCATCCTGCTTCACCTTTACCAGGCCATTGTTCAGTCGAAGCTAGACGACGGAAGCCTTGTATACTCTTCTGCACGGCCGTCGATTCTCCGCCGTCTCAACTCTATCCACCATCGTGGATTACGTCTGGCGACCGGTGCATTTTATACCAGCCCTGTTGAAAGTCTGTATGCCGAGGCTGCGGTATTACCCTTGACCACTCGGCGTGACACTCTTGTGTCGGTAGGCATGCCGCCTGCGGTCGATGCCCAACCATCCATCTTACCGATTATTTTTTGACGACTCACTCGATCGCCAATATCAGTTGTCTGCGATTGCCTTGCTTCCACCTGGAGTTCGGTTTCGCCGCCTACTACAGCGGCTCGATTTTCCCCTTCCTTCGACCTTTCGGTCGAGCGAAAGCCCATTGCCACCGTGGCATCAGGCCCAGGTTCACACTCACCTCGAACTTAGTTCGCTCCCCAAGGAGAGCACTCCGGATTTGGTATACCGCTCGAGGCTTGTCGAACTCCTTTCCCGGTTCGATAAAGCCATATTTATTTACACTGATGGTTCCAAGAGCACTGCCGGTGTCGGATCTGCCTTCGTTGTCGGGGACAATCCTTTCCAATACAAGCTTCCTGACCGGTGCTCGAATTTCACGGCTGAGCTTTTTGCCGTTTTGTAAACCTGCCGCCACCGCGAACCTTTCTATGCCATATGTTCGGACTCCCTTAGTGCCCTGCAGAGTCTTAAGGACCCTTTCTCGAACCATCCTCTCGTGTATCGGTTCCAACGCTCCCTCCAGTTGCTAGCTGATGACAGCTGTCACGTTTCTTTCCTGTGGGTCCCTGGCCACGTGGGAGTGCCCGGGAATGAGACCGCCGACATAGCAGCCAAGGCCGCAGCTCTTTTGCCTCGCATGGCTACCTTTTTCGTCCCATCGGACGATGTTCAACGGCCTCTTCGCCGGAGTATCGTGTCGCAATGGCACACTGCGTGGTTTTCAATGTAAAACAATAAATTGAGAACTGTAAAACCGATCCCGACCGCTTGGAGGACCTCCTCACGCCCCTCTCGGCGAGAGGTGGTCATCCTGGCCTGGTTGCGGATCGGTCACTGCCGTTTCAGCCATCGTCACTTGCTCTCTGCCGACCCTGCATCGCTGTGCTCCTGCGGTGAACTGCTGACAGTGCGACATGTTTTACTGACTTGTGTTAACCATCTCCGTGTAGCCCTTCACTTTCCGTCTACTCTGGAGGAAATTTTAGCTGATGACACACGAGCAGGTGCTCGAGTTTTGCGTTTTATCAACTTGGCCAACTTATCCAAGGATATTTAACCTTTTTAATTGTCTTTTATCTTTCGTTTTTAGCCTCTTGTAATTTCTGACAGTCACCTTTTTTCTTTGAGATCATAGCGAATATATGTTCTTGGCTGGGCGCTAATTACCATAGAAGTTGTGCGCCCTTAAACCACAAAAAAAGGCTACTCCACCGTGGCTATCCTAATCTACATACCTGTACTGTACCTTGTTGTAGGCGGGTGAAATTCTGTTCAGGCAGAACGACTGTACAGAAGAAGATTCCCTGACAAGCCGTCGCCTTCGCGCCGGATGTTTGGTCGTCTCTGATCTCGTGTACGTGAAACTGGAAGCTTAAATCCAAACCTAGACATCGTCCTAGAACACGCACAAATGAACGTGCTGAAGTTGCTGTGCTAGCTACCGTAGCTGTGAATCCTCAAATCAGCACACGTCAAATGGAACGTAAAGTTGGTGTGTCGAAATCAAGTGCACAGCGTATTTTTCAACGGAATAAATTTCATCCAAACCATGTCATTTACACCAGGATCTTCATGGAAATAACTTCAGCAACAGGGTAACATTTTGTCGATGGGCTCAGCAGAAACTTCTGACTAATCCAAATGTTTTCGCAGATGTTCTCTTTACCGACGAGGCAGCACTCTCCAACAAATGAATTGTCAATATGATGAATATGCATTATTGGTCCGCAGACAATCCAAAATGGCTCCGTCAGGTAGAGCATCAACGTCCGTGGAAAGTGAATGTTTGGTGTGGGATTATTGGAGATACCATTATCGGACCTTTCTTTGTAAATGTCGTCCAAAATGGCTGACAGTACTAAAGATTTGTACGACACAATATTCCTGGTCTCTTGGACACCGTACCTCTGAACAGGAGAATGGTCATATGATATCAGCATGACAGATGCCCTGCACATAATGACCTAAGAGCACGACTACTTCTGAACCGTAAGTTCCCTGGTAGGTGGATTGGACGTGGCGGCCCAGTTAGGTGGCCTGCCCGATCTCCGGACCGTTCGATTTTTTTCTTTGATGTTGTTGGTTCATGTTGGAAAACAGCATCCTTCACTGCTCCCCAGAGGACATGAAGCAAAGCATTATTGATGCTTGTACAGCCATCAAAGAAGAAACAGTAGCACTAAGTAGGGCATCCTTCATCCACAGTGTGACCCTATGTATGCAAGCCAATGGTTATCACTTTGAGCATGATATGTGAACGCTATCTTTAGTATGTAATGCTGGTATTACAGTGCAAGTTTCTACAAAGGGCCATTTTACCCAGTGATGCTCAGAAACATTTGTTTGAAACAATGTCATGTAACGCATTAGATAAACATAACATTGATAATTATGTGATAATAAAACTAATTGGTTAAACATGTAAACATTCATCTTCTATGTCTTACCTGAACTTCCCAAATCGAAACATTTTTACCTAAACAACGGTAAAACCTTTGGTCCACTTGCTCTTTTCACTAAAACCATCAACATGAATTTTACTATTATGAGTGAATGATTCACTGTCACTACAGTACAGTATGTTTTAACGTATAACGGCATTACCTTTTTAGTAACGAATTAACGATAAGCGAAGTTAACTTTGTGACTAACGTTTCGGTACACAGGTATGTTACAGAACCGCATCACCCCTAGCCTATGGGATAAATACCTGCTGGAATGTACGACTTCAATGCAGGATGGCAGCAGACCGTATTATTCGTTTCGGACCTCTTGGTAAGTATGGAAGTGTGATTACGCATGTCAATCACATCGCGATGGGATTCACGCCTGAGCCTCAGGACGTGCGCTAGCAGCGCATTTCGGGTTTTTCAAGCGTCAACTTCTCATCGCAATGTCTCGGTATGTAATTGTAATATTGAGATGCAGTCAACGCCATTGTTTGCGATTTGTCATGCTATGGATTGCTGAAGAAAAATATAGGGTGGCCATTTAAAAAACATAAGTTTGTGTTAAACACATTTGCTTTCGTTTCAGAATGTTTCCAAATATGTACATTCATGGGCCCCAGCCGTACATTGATACCGGTGAAAGTCGTTTTCTAATAGCTATTATAGTTCCAGACACCTTGTATATCTAATCCTTACAACTAACAACACACACAAACGTTTAGACCATTTTAAACTAATAAAACATCCGCGAATTTTATCGAACACCAAGAGCAGTCCTTCAGAGACTAAACAAACGATTAAACACGCCTCCCAAAGAAGGTAACTACCCTGCTTTAAATCACCTAACCATAGGGTTTGTTGAATTCGATACTTCTTGACCGAAGAACAATAATTTACAACCGCAAACACTAGCAAGATGCATTCAAGACACTGAGACTCTTCGAACCCTAGGTTTCTCGACTGAAGAACAATAATTTTCCACCACAAACATCGCCACACCGCTAGCAGCAAGCATCCATTCGCACCGTAAGCAACACTAACAGATGAGATGAATACACCGCATCTCAAGTACAACCATTACACTTTGTTTCTATGGGGGCATCTACAACTAAGCTACGCCTCTGCTTTTACATCTCAACTCCCTGTAAGAGACCGTGACAAGTAAAAGCCAACCTACAGCACCCGAAAATTGTTATCGAATGTAAAGAGCATTCCTTTAGAGACTAAACGAAAGATTAAAAATGCCTCCTAACGTAGGTAACTACCCAGCTTTAAATCACCTAACCAAAGAGCTCATTGAAATCTATGCTTCTAGATAGAACAATAATGTACCGCAGCATGCATCTCAGATACGCCACCGAGAGACGTCCACTCGTAAACACCCCCAAGCCCTAAGACATAACCATAGCCGGCCGTGGTGGCCGAGGAGACTTGAGGCGCTCGAGTCACGGTCTGCACGGCCACTACGGTCGAGGGTTCGAATCCCCCCTCGGGCATGGATATTTGTGCCGTCCTTAGTGTTAGCTAGTTCGTAAGTAGTTTGTAACATTAGGGACAGATGACCCCGTAGGTACGTCCCATAAGCTATACAAACATTTGAACATTACCATACTACTGCGTATCAATATACAGTCCACAAATGTTGAACATCTACATGTTTCAGCGAACTGTAAGAATAAACAGATCTAAATCGGTATTTCGCACAAGCCAAGATACATCGCCCGCACCAAATTACGAATACGTAAGACCTAATTTTACGTAGAAAGAATATTACATTACTTCTATCAACAGCCATAAGAAGGAAAAAACCAACGATTTGTCACAGCAATACCTTCGCTCTTAATGCAACATAGACACACAATAAAGACAGCCTAGAGTCACTCTAGTCCATAAACCAACGTATAGCACAAAATCGATTTAAACGAACGCATGCTAGCTGATACTTCCTTAGAAAGCAAGAAGCCAAATGCCATCAGACTTGCACACCTACCACATTGTCCCATGTTTACCTAATACATGCACACCTGTCTCAGGTAGATAGAGCCTGTTTAAATCTTCGTGCCTACTTGAGGATTCATGCTACTAATCCACCTAAACATTAAATCCTGTCTGAGCAAATGTAACTTCTCAATCAATCCGATACATTTACAATCTGATGAAACATATCACCAAAAGCTCACTAATATTTAACGGCTACATCCAACAAAACCAGAGTTGCAATTAAGACTAGTAACGCACTGATTAAGAACGCAATGTTGACAAGTTTAAAACATGTATCTAAACACCTCTTTAGACGAACCTGTTAAAAAAAATTCCCTGCTTAACAAAACGCAATCCTCACGCGTTCGAGCATAGAGTGAACTTACTCCATTTTAACAAACACTCTTTCGAGGCATTGAGGTTTAAGGCCGCATCACGCAACAAAGCAGAAGACGTGATGGTAACCAGATACGAGCCACTTAACCGATATACTAGCTAGAATCCCTTCTCCATTAACATCTAAGCAGAAGAAATGTCCCTCAAAGGCAAACAACGCAATTAAATGTGCTTAAAAACCGACATAAAATACGCGTTTACTGATATCGATAACCATTTTGGGCAACAACTGAGTTATCAAACGATCTGAGTCCAATGCACTAAACGTCAAATTGCTAAACTGGGTAACCAATACACGTCTGACTGAGTTTTTATTTACACACCTCTCTCCCTAAATCAGATTACTGTTATGAGAAGGTGCAATTGATCTAAAATTTCGTCAGTTGCATGTGTGCATTTGATATATGATGAACTCTCTCATGATATTTAACACATCAGAGTTTGGTGTTGTCGAGGAGAAAACGAGTAGTGATGGGGTTTAATGTCAGAAGTTCGGTGATGACCCCATATCGATGCAGAAGAGGTGTTGCATCAAGTGCAGAATACAGGTTTGTTTTACCGAGTGACCTGAAACCTCACATTGACGCCTTTATTAAGAAAGCTCTCTGGAATTAATCTCAATGAATACTCTGATCATGAATGAACTGAGCTGGAGCTCTGTAGGTGTGTCAAAACTTGAAATAAACAATCCCTGGAGTCTAGTAGTACTCACAGCGCATATGAATATAAGGTCCTCGAATGCCTTCAGCACTGTGGAGGAGAGCTAGAATCCCATCAATCTAAGGAGCCTTCTAGGATCCGTGTCATACATAGAATAAGTTGTCACGTTAAACTCTCTAATTGTCACCGCTTGGAACAGCTGTCGGAAGGACAGGAACTGATTGATACAACTATAAGAAAGGTGTGTTATAGACGTAGAAATAGGTATGTCCTGGGATGTGAGGGTATTTCGTCTCTGCCTCCGTCAAATTACTGGCTTGAGAATGATTTGGAGGCCTCTGAAGTAGCTTATATTTTCATCATACATGTTATAACGATTGAATACCTGGATTGTGTGTCAACTGCGAGGAAAAGATTAGTAGAAGCGTGGCAGTATTTATCGGTAGTACGCTTGTGCTCTGCCGTCTCGTTATGATCTGAAGAGATGATATTTATTGGTTTTCACGGCCGGCGTCTTCATCAGTAAACACTTCCACGGCAACTCAGCCCGGAAGTGTTTACTGATGATATTTATTGGGTCGACGACACCATAATTGTAAGTTGTTTGATACGTATGGGATACATGTCTCGCATGATTGTTGTGCTGATAAGCGATTCGACAAAGGTGGTTATACAAAGCGTTAATGACATTGCATACTTACTCGGTTTGATGTTTTGTTGAGTAGAGCGTTGGAGTGGTCTTTCCTTCTGGTATTGTGGGACTGATGACCTCGTTGTTTGGTCCCTCATTTCCATCAAAACACACACACACACACACACACACACACACACACACACACACACACACACACACACACTTCTGGTATTGTGTTCTGTAGCTGGCTGATTAGTCCTGCACGTCACATGTGCTGCCATCGTAGGCGTGGGGCGGTTTTGAGAGTGTGAACCACTGAAGGCATTTTAGCGCGCGGCTGAATGGGTAGCCTAGGAGAGCTATCAAGCCAGTGTTGTGAAGACCTCTGAAGTGGTGTGATGGCTTCTTTCGACAGCTGTATCTCTTTAAGATATTGTAACTTCATCTAATTCTTCTAGTTAGACAGCTACTTATATAATTTAACTATATATTGTTCATGACCCATCATTTTTGTTTCAGTACCCCGTACGCCGTATGTCACTCTTCGTAGAGTCTTACTCGACTGGCGAAGTTATTTTAGAGATTCCTCCAGTTGACGATGCTGGAGACGGTCTATCCACTGCGACTACTATTGAATTTCCTTGGGGTAAATTATCTATACTATTTCTAATTGAACTTATGATTAAACATTTCAATTCAATTCGTTAAATATAGTTTCTCTCGCATTTTGTTTAGCTGGACATAAGTGGGTGCATCCACCTTTGGGGTTCGAGGAGCCTTGGGAGGCGATGAGTGAGTACATTTTTTGTTTGCTATATCATCTTTTAGAGTTATGCGTCTCTAATCTTCAGTCTATTTCATTTGATTTTATGAGATCATTCCTTAAATGTCATGATGAATGATACGATTGTTAAGAATTTAGTGTGTATCATACTCTGATCGTAGTACTTAAATTGATTTTGCTGGAAATCAGAGTTCAGTTTAGTCGAATGAAAATAGAAGTCACGGGAAAGGAACTAGGAGTAGGAATTTTTTGTGGGTAAAGGGCTGATCGATCTTGGTATGAAAATCTGTGTTCCATTGGGCAGGTAAAGGCTACCTCGGTTGCGTGGGTAATGTATTGTCGAATAAGGGTGTTCTTAGGCCAATACTTTCGAGAAAAAAAGTTTTATTGTAGAGTGTCAGAAATCTGAAAATTAACACATTATTTATTGTGATTCTCCGTTGTACAATGGGGTTTAAATGTCTTATGGGCTGCTCGATTATCGACATTTGACCTGTTGTAAGGAATCGGTTGCATTATGACAGGACATGGAGAATCCACAGATGGGTATACGCAGGAGATGGAGTTAAACTACCGGAATTCTCGGAATTGTAGGAAGGCGTATAAAATAATAAAAATAATAAAAATAAAAAGTGTTTACAGGAAGACACAAGGTGAACACGGATTTAGAAAATATCGTTCATTCGAAACAGAGCTTGCTCTTTATTCACACGAAGTGATGGGTGCTATCGACAAGGGTTCGCAAATCGATAACGTATTTCTTGATTTCCAGAAAGCTTTAGACACCGTACCTCACAACGGCTTTAAATCAAATTGCGTGTTTATGGTATATCGCCCCAAATTTGCGATTGGATAGGGGATTTCCTGTCAGAGAGGACACAATTCGTAGTAATCGATGGTAAGACATCGACTAAAGCGGAGGTGATATCGGACGTTCCACAGGGTAATGTTATTGGTCCTCTGCTGTTCCTTATTTACATAAACGATTTAGGGGAAAATCTAAATAGCTCTCTTAGGTTGTTTGCAGATGACACCGTCATTTACCGTCTAGTAAAATCATATGAAGATCAAAACCAACTGCAGAACGATCTGAATAAGATATCAATATGGTGTGAAAACTGACAATTGACTCTAAATACTGAGAAGTGTCATCCACAGGAGTAAGAAAAGAAATCCGTTAAACTTTGTTTACAAGATAAATCAATCAAAAGTGAACGCCGTAAACTCCATAAAGTACCTAGGAATTACTATTACTTCAGAATTTAACTGGAAAGAACACGTAGATAATATCGTGGGAAAGGCGAACCAGAGACTGCGTTTTATTGGCAGACCCTTAAAAGATGCAACAGAGCTACAAAAGAAACGGCATACACTACGCTTGTCCGTCCTTTTATGGAATATTGCTGCCCAGTGTGGGATCCTTATCAGGTGGGTTTGACGGAGGACATCGAAAGAGTTCAAAGAAGGGCAGCTCGTTTCGTATTGTCACGATACAGGGGAGACAGCGTTACGGAAATGATACAGGATCTGGGATGGGAATCATTACAACAACGACGCTTATCGCTGCGGCGTGGGATGCTTACGAAACTACAATCGCCAACATTCTCCTCCGAATGCGAAAATATATTGTTGGCTCCTACTTACATAGGTAGAAATGATCAGAATAAAATACGACAAATCAGAGCTCGAACAGAGATATTACGGTGTTCTTTCTTCCCGCGCGCTATTCGAGAATGGAATGGAAGATATAGTATAATGGTGGTTCGATGAACTCTCTGCCAGGCACTTAAATGTGATTTTGTGATTTGCAGAGTGTCCAATGTAGATGTAGACCGAAAACTTACGTTGGAGACAGCGATGGGCCGATCTAAGGAACTGTTAGTATGTTTCGGAAAAAATTGTGTGTGTTATATCAGGGTACGAGAGGGAGTATTAAATTTCAGAACTTGATAATTTTAAGTGCGACTGGTATGATTTGACGGGGACGGGGACGGGGACGGGGAGACAGAGGGAGAGGGGGGGCGGTTGCTTTTATTATAGATTAAGCTTATGGGACTTAACTACGGGGTCATCAGTCCGTAAACTTACAAACTACTTATTTACTACCTTATACTAAGGACGGCACAAATATCAATGCCCGAGGGTTGATTCGAAACCCCGACCGTAGTGGCCGTGCAGACCGTGACTGGAGCTCCTCAGTCCCCTCGGCCACCGCGGCCGGCGGTTGTTGTTAGATGGGGCTTGTATATGAAAGCATGTTTGCTTTTGGGAGCGGGGTCGACAGTGTCCTCTGTTATGAAGCACACAGATGGGTCCATTTCCATTAAATAAATGCAAAGCACGCTATCCTTGTCAAAGTGAGTGTGTGTGTGTGTGTGTGTGTGTGTGTGTGTGTGTGTGTGTGTGTGTGTGTGTGTGTGTGTGCGCGCGCACACAGGTCTTGCGTAGAAGGTTCTGATTATTTGGATATGTAGCTCAGATGTTATTTGAGAGAGGGTGCTTAAAAAGGAATGATTTTTTAAACATTTAACATATGCTTACTTTATGTAGTCTGTCGAGAGAACACTGTGTTTGTGATCGCGCTGGAGATCGAGCTACGATACTGTTAAGCGTTTAAACGAGGATCGTTCGTACCGTTCCCGAGAGAAATTGCTAAGAAAGTTGTTTTACACGCTCAGTGGGACTGATGACCGTGCAGTCTAGTCCCCTCTAAACAACAACAACAACAACAACAACAACACGCTCAGTGTTTGACGCTCGGGTTTGGGATGGTCGTTACCGTTACATTGTGTTCTTCGGCTGTTGTGAGCATCGTCTTTACACTTATTTTGTCTAAGCTAACAGACGGAACATTCGTCCTAAAATGCACGACTTTAGATGGAGATCATTACAAGAAGAGTCTTTTGACTTACGCGGCTCTTGTTGGGGAATTGTATGTTCAGATGGTTTGTAACTGTATTACATTTGTTACTCTATCGAAGTGCTGGATAATTTTATGACGTAATTGGTTGGGTGTTACGTTTATCGGTTGTAACGACTGGCATTAGCAGATGATGTGGTGTTAATCAGATAAGTCACTCAATCGCTATGCTATCTCGAATCACTTACTATGCTCAGAGTTTTGTGTAGCCCTTCATTTGTGGAATACGATTGAGAGGTTCAATTTGGCTGAAGATAGCCTTGACTCGATGCTGTCACTGTTTTTTTGAGAAGCAATATACGTTTGATTTTGTTAAGAGCGCTTCCAGTTTGCGCGCGTGTGGCGAGAAGCACGTTTGCTCAATATCAGACAATGGGCGAGCGTGCACAGGTAGCGAGCGAAAACAACCCTGGGCGTGAGGCGACGCCCCCCCCCCCCCCCCAGAGCTCGCAGCCTGATCGGGGGCTGTCACTGGCGCTCCATGCGTGGAGATTAATTTTACGCGCGCATCTACCTTAAGCGCACTGCAGCACCTGGACTCGTCAAGCAATGTTTATAGTTGTAAGAACTTTTATGTTGCTTGTTGCGAGAATACTGATAAGGCTTGGAGAAGAGAGACTGAGGTCCCTTAGGTATAAACACAAAGCTTTCCCCCAGCGTCCTGGCAGTTTGTTTTGAAAGGCTGAGACTGGATGAAGGGGGTATCTGGTATCAGCGGTCTCTATCGACAGGGGTTGAAAGAGGGGGGGAAGCAGGAATCAGCAGCCTCTATTGCCAGAAGTCTGAACTGTCTGATTTCTAGTTTGCTCACCAGGAGAGACACACCAAATAGTTACTTCCACGTGATATGGTAAATGACTGCATATATAGTTGAGTAATTAGGGTGTATGCACGTAGCTTTACAGATGACTTTCGTTATGTCCCTTGTATATGTACATCTAATTTTGTATGCAATATGATCTGTAATTAAGGTGCTTTCTATTACGTTACCAAAACTGAGTGCACAAACTTTATAGTATATATTGTACTGGTCTAACTCTGTACAACTCGCCATCACAGTCCCGCTCGAAACCCACCAGGAGGGGATGGCAAAGGCTATTGCGCACGCAAGAGCTGAAGCCGCTGCCGAGGTAAGGGCCGAGATGGCGGGCACCACAAACACAACACCAACACCAAGCGCACACACAACTTCCACCATAGACTTAAACTGCCCTGAAGTCGATCCATTTGTGATCGACGACGACCCACAACAGGAACACACTGACTACGGGGACGGACCGTGGCAGGTCGTTGGACGCAATCTGAGCAACAGTCTCCCATTCGCCACGCAGACATGTGAGCTCACACGCTCAAAAGGCAAGTGCCGCGCGCTCTTGCCAACACCCACCACCGTACCTATTAGCACACCACACACAGGGAACAGCAGAACCGCACCTGTGCTGGGAAACACTAAGCAAACAGCCACGCAGGTCACAACAACACGGACTGGATTCCCACAAGTCGTCTTACAAAACTATGGCGACCTCAGTCGCCTAAATCAAGAATTCGTAGACACACACAAGCCTATCACGTACCACACAAAACTAACAAGGGAAAACGCTGCACTGTACGTGGATACCAAACAGGACTACACCAATCTCCTGAGCTTCCTCAAAGCTAAGGAGATTGAACACCATACGTACAGAACAGCAGACGAACGCACGCAGCTGTACGTTGTGAATGGGGTGGACCCAAACACACCTGACGACACCTTGAAAGATTGTGACATGGGCTTTGACTGTCTCAGAGCAATATGGATACATGGATAACACGCCACCCCCTCCCACACACACACACACACACACACACACACACACACACACACACACACACACACACAACGTAACACTATCACAGATCCTGTTCTGGAATGCAGACGGATCACCAAAAAAGGGCAGCATTTTCCGCGCTCCTTGAGGCTAAGGGAATACTGATTGCCCTTGTGAGCGGGACTAAACTCAAACCTCACAACAGACTAAACCTCACTGTTTACTGCGTCTATCGTACCGACCGAGCGGACGGCAGAGGAGGAGGCGGAACAGCGATCATCATACACAGACATTGAACACACAAATATCCAGCTCCCTGCACTTGAAAGATTAGAGGCCACGGCTGTCAGGGTCAAGTTCAACGGAGCATACACTGCACTGGTGTCGCTTTACAACGCTCCTGGTAACATTGTATCACGCGATATCAGCACAGTACTCAACATTGCACCGCGAGTCATCGCCACTGGAGATCTGAACGCAAAACACCGCGACTGGAACTCAGACAAAATCGCAACGGCAAAAAACTGTACGAACACTCACTAGGAGAAACTACATCATACTTGCACCGGTTGAACCAACTTATATTCCTTACCAGAGGAATCAAAGGTCAGACGTGATAGACATGGCCCTCATCAAGGGCATAAGTTACCCTCAAACTTGAGGTTGTAAACGATCTGCCTTCTAACCATATCCCCGTTATACTTCACACGGAAGAAACACTGCAGTACAATGAACCACGCAGGATACTAAATTACAAGCGCGCAAATTGGGCTCTGTTCAAGGAAACGCTTGATAACCGTATTCCTGATACTCACGAGATCACGCAAACAGAACAAATTGATATTGATGAAGCTGTTGAAGTGCTCACCACTGCTGTCCGAATCCATACAATTACGTGCCACACAACACTCAGCGGCCCTGCCCCAGGAAATCCTGGGCCTTATCTCAATGAGAAATTGACTGGGGAGATACTGGCAGCGTACCAGGCGTCCGGTGTATAAACATCACGTCAACAGGCTACAGGGTATCATACAGGGTAAAATAACATTCAAAACGACACAATGGGACCAAAAACTCGCTGGACTAGATACCACACGTCCTGGAGTGTAGGCTCTGGCCAGACACTTCACCAGGGAGAAACTCTACATGCCTAACTTACAGGGACCAAACGGCCCAGCATACTCAGCGGAAGAGAAAGCTGAGTTAATGGCCCAAACACTAGCAGCGTCATTCACACCGAACCTGGCTCCATCCGACCCAGTGTTCACACTTGAGACGGACCAGGCGATCACACGCTTCATGGCCCAGCCTCCGCGCAACGAAATTAGATGCACTAGCACACGTGAAATCACATGGGCCATCAAGCATACCACAGCCAGAAAAGCTCCTGGCCCTGATGGTATTCAAAACCGTGTTCTCCAGGAGTTCACGGATAGAGCAATAGAGTACCTGACACACATAACAAATGCCATCCTGCAACACCAACACTTCCCCGCCTTTTGAAAGGCGGCCAAGGTCCTGCTGTTCAGCAAGCCAGGGAAAGACAACTCCCTCCCACAAAATTACCGACCTATCAGTCTGCTGAGCTCGCTCAGTAAGATAGTTGTGAAGGTAATACTTAAACGTCTCACTCGGCACTGCATCACCAATGACACCTTAAGACTGGAGCAATTCGGATTTAGGAATCACCTCTCCACAACACAACTACTCCTCCGCGTAGTTGAACACACAACAGACAGCTACAACAAAAACAAAGCCACTGGGGCGGTGTTCCTGGACATCGAAAAAGCTTTCGATTGTCTTTGGCACAACGGCCTTATACGCAGACTTAACGACGCCGCGTTTCCCGACGGACTCGTGCATCTCATACACTCATATCTCACCAACAGAAGCTTCAACACTGACGTGCAGGGCAAACAGTCTACACGACATGGTATTCAAGCCGGAGTACCCCAAGGCAGCATCCTGGGGTCCCTCTTGTTTAACCTCTACATTAACGATTTTCCATCCACACAACACGATGACTGCAATCTACGCAGATGACACCGCCATCATGGCGCAAGATTGGAAGCCATCAAACACAAATTCACGCCTACAGACAGCACTCAGAACTGCCGAACCTTGGTTGGAGAAATGGCGTGTTAAAGTCAACGTCGACAAGTGTGAGGCAGTTCTGTTCGCACGCAGACCGAAACACCTGCGCAAACACGAATACTGTAGACCAATTACTCTACATACACACCCAATACGCTTCCGTGAGAAAGTCAAATACCTCGGTGTCTGGCTGGACCGGAAACTCACATGGGGGGGACCACATAGAACACATGACCAACCGAGCAAACGCGAGGCTCAGACAACTCTACCCGAGGCTCAACAGGGAAAGCAAACTGAATAGCCGGGTGTCGAGGTACCTCTACATGACACATATTAGACCTCTGATGACGTACGGTGCTCCGTGCTGGGCATACGCGGCTCCAACACGGCTGCGCCGCCTGCAGCTCATACAGAACAAGGTACTACGCATCATTAGCAACGCTCCACGATACACACACGCACCTTGGACCTTCACAATGAATACCGCCTAGAGCGCCTCTCGGTGGTATTCAAGAAACTCGCCACACGACTGTACAAGAACTCGAGACACTCGAACAACTCGTTCCTCCTACGCTTCGGGAACTACGACCACAACCATAAGTGGAAACATAAACGCCCCAAAACATTTCTCCTTAGAGACTAACCACCTACGGTCGTAGGGAACACCAACTCGCAAACACGATGAACATGGAAAAACCCCGCAGAACAGCAAACTGACTGGCAATGCCAGCTGAGCCCACAGCCGACCTACAGGGAAAGCAGGGAAGCCATATTCAACGCACTAAACATAAACAAACCTAAACAGTCCCACACACTTAGCCAGTTCTATGACCGAACTATCATGACAAACTAGGCTATGTTCACAGGTATTCTGCCGCAGCCGACTCAGGGGACGTCACAGGACTGATTCTTTATGAAAAACCTAGCAAAGTTAATGGTACCGAGATAAACCCTTTACTAACATTACCAAACCTTGCATGGTCTGTCGCAGATAGTATACCGCTAATACCCTTAAAACCTACCCCACTGTCGCCAAGGTTTTTTTTTCCCCCTTGGCTCTTGCCTTGGCACTTTTTTCCTCTGCCCTTACATACCTTTACCCTTCGTATACCTTTCGACCAATACCATCTCCACATGCACCGTATTAATGGGTGATCGTGCCCACATGTACGGATAACATCGCGGTTCCCACATCTCGTGATTCACCTTAGCAAACTAACCAAATAAGGAGGTGACAGTAGAACTTTTGGGATGGTCACCACGTTGGTGTGGGCGTGGATGGGCCCCATCCTTGCGTGAATGAGCTTCCACCAGCCTGGAGGCGAAAGATTCCAGGCCAACCAGGAATTGGTTTCTCATTAATTTGAGGTTGTTTGATGGGTATCCTTCCTACAGCAATGACAGACTAGCAAGGGCTGATCTCTTGTGCTTTGTAATTGTTGCTTCCTTCATACCCAAGTAACGATTTTCGATTAACACATCGATGTTTCGGAAATTGTGGCTTTCCTGTAAAAATAAATTTTTGATGTTACATAGAATTGTTTAAAAACATTGATGTTGTTAACCAATACTTACGAACAACATTGCAACTGCTGCTTCTGGAGGGAAGAGGTCCTCACCCTGCTGGCTCTTGGAGCAGACTGAGTGAGAACGGTGTGGTCCTGGATTTTCTCAGGTGGCCATTTTCTTCCGGAACAGAAAACGACGCCATCTTGGATGACATTTCGCAATGCATTATGGGTACCCTGACGCAGAAGCTGCAATAGGGACAAAGGGCATGGTCCTAGGGAGCAAATGTGAGATTGGGGGGGGGGGGGGGGGGTGGCAATGAATCAAGAGTACTGGGTTTGAACACTAGGGTGTAACGAGGTAATTTGCATATTTACACACATGCAATAACATTACTCACATTCATTGTTGAACTCTGCTGCTGCTGCTGCTGCTGCTGCTGCATTGACCTCTCCCTACGAGCTCCTGGAGCAGACTGAAAGATGTTCTCCATTTTTGTAGGGGTGGGAGGGGCAGGGAGGGTGGGGGTTCTTGTGCTGACATCTAGTGGTTGAAATTATAAGTTTTTCCCGCCAAAAATGGAAAGAACGAATAGCATTAAAGGTTAATTCAAATTTCCCAGGGACGCCATTTTGGGTGACGTCATCGCGCAATGCATTATCGGTACCTTGAGGTAGAACCGGCAATAGGGATCAGGTCACGTGGTAACGGCGGCCATTTTGTTCCGGAACCGGTAACGGCAGCCATCTTGGATGATGTCATCGGGGTCAATGACCGAGATACCGTGCCAGTACCCCTATTACTCAAATACTTCTGTACCTGATTTCTTCGGAATGGGATTATTACATGTTTCTTAAGGTCTGAGGGTACTTCGCCTGTCTCATACATCTTAACACACCAGGTGAAACAGTTTTGTCATGGCTCGTTCTCCCAGAGACTTCGACCGCATCTTGCGTCTTGTGGAAGAATAAAGCGAGCTGAAGTTTCACACAATCGTTGTATTCGGAACTGATGTTGCTTCCTACAGAGGAACATGGAGCTCCTCGAGTTCTACTCCGTGTCTTAAATACGCCGGCACTGCTCTCAGAAGCGCAGAAATCATATCAAAACAGAAAACGGCCATCTGTTAACGGCTGATAGTTGCTACTAAATGAATAGGACTATAAAGCTCAAAAACTGCTGTTAAGCTGAATGTTGCAGAGATAAATCACGTACTTCCCAGATATAAGATTTTATGAACGTTAAAGCCCTCAGTAATCCGAAAATTGGTTTGAACACCACAGTGCTTTACAAGGCATGGTCCTGTTTGGAGGTGGTATGCCATTGCCTTCCTCAAACCTTCGAACTTACTCAGCCAGTTATGCGAGGACGCATAGTTTAACGTGGACTCCGAACCACGGAGCTACTAGGAATTTTTCACATCAGCAACATTGCCAGAGGTGAAAG
The DNA here is from genome assembly GCA_026315105.1 of Locusta migratoria. Lineage (NCBI taxonomy): Eukaryota > Metazoa > Arthropoda > Insecta > Orthoptera > Acrididae > Locusta > Locusta migratoria. The sequence goes on along the minus strand of CM048755.1, from coordinate 731,488,110 downwards.
AAGAGAAAGTGACAGATAAAAATCCTAGGACATGGCGGGAATCGAATCCGCGACCTTAGGATTCATAGTCTAGCACTCTACCACTGTGCTACCGAGCCACACTAGCTGCTATTCCAGCTATTTTTTCATTTAATTTTTTTAAGGTATGCTAAGTATTATTATATCCTCCCATAGCTTAAAACTTTACAAAATAATTAGAAAGCATGCAGAGAGGGCGGATACTTAACAACTGAACTAAATTTAAGGAAACCGAAAAGAACTCAGGTTATAAGATACTCTACAGATCGATCCCAACAGCTCTGAATGCGATGGTTATATGGCTTCTTGCAGGGTGCCCGCACCCAGAAACCGCAAGGAGATCACGGGAAATCCCTCCAACATACCGAGCGAGGTGGCGTTATTATTACTCAGGACTTCGAGAGCCTATGTAAGGAGGGAAGACACGGCGGAATGACCGAGCGTATTGAGGCGCTATGCTCAGATGCCCGACGCCATTCCCAGTCGGGGGTTCGAATCCTCCCTCGGGTATGGATGTTTCTGCTGTATTTAGTATAAGTTAGTATATAAGTTATTTGTAAGTTCAGGGACTGATGACGCCGCAGTTAAGTCCTTTAAGCTTAAAAACATTTTTTTAAGGAGGGAGTAGTGATAAGAGGTGCCGCTAATTATTGGCTGACAGCCCAGGACGCCATGTTTTTACCAAACTATGTTAGTTAATGCTGCACGTTTACATGTCTGCTGTCGGACCCATTTACGAACATTAGCATACATCAATAAACGTGCTGTTCGTTCTGTGCCGATAATTATAGAACTTCGTGGCAATCATTAAGGTTTGAAGGGATTTACTGAGTGTAATAATGTGCATTACATAATAATTAAGGACAGTCAAGAGAAATGCCTAGTTGTTCCGCTGTTACCTGTAAAGCCGTAGCGAAGAGGGCTATATGATGCTTGTGATCTCAAAGAATGAATAAGACAGACGCAGTGGGCGTTAAGTTAACCGAGAATGTGGGAGCTGTAAAAGCGACTTCTGGTAACCAATGAATTCTTCCTTCCTGTGTGAAATATGTATTTTGGTCCACTTCAGGTTACGGTACCAGCACTAAAAGTTGGCCTTTGCGATCGCCTCTTGACAGCTCGAAATTAAAATTAAAATAACAGCTTACCCGTACAGCTGACACGAAAACTGAATAAACGAATTTTTAGAGGAGAAAATATTCTATAGCTTTACTATGTTAAACTTTGTTTCATTCTCGCACCGTTACAGTGTGTTCCAAAAACAACGGCGATTTGACACTGCCTCTTGATTTTACGTATACCAGGCGTTGGGAAATGTCACGTGACATTCCTCGCCCACAACTCTCTAGTATACGCCATCTTTCTTCCTGTATTTTATGATTTTCTTATTATAACTTTCTGCTTCGTCATTTCAAAGCAGTGGCGCACTAGATAATTAACAAAAGCTCGTCGTTCATAGTACGATAAATTCTAATCTAGTGTCTAAAAATGTCACTTTAGCTGTTAGCAACTGCCAGCAGTGGTACTAGCATTAAAGAACGGTGTCGTACTTGTTCGCCGTGGTAGTGGGTGGTGTGTTACATTGTGATGCATGTTTTCGCTAGTTAAAGACCCGCCAATACAATATTTTTCAGCCGTGGCTCCTAAAACGGTTTCCGGCACACTTAATTAGAGCTATGTTCTGCATACTTTAGAGCTGTGCAGATGAGAGTGCCCCCCTCTAAAATATGCGTTTGTTTTATTTCGTGAACATGCAGTGAAATACGTAACAACGAATTGAACACGGGTTCTTAGAAGCATTTGCACAAACACGGGGAGAATACTGTGATAATGAATATTCTAAACAACGTGCAGATACCGATAGTTTCATACATAAATCTAGAGCGCGCGCCACGTAACTTGGCGGGTGGACTGGCTCTTCTGCGCAGGTAGCTGTGTAGTGGTGGGGGGACCAGCTGTCGCAGCGTAGCCGGACTGTGCGTTAGCTGCGCTCCGTTCCATTCCGCAGTCAGCTGCTGACTGCCGCTTAGCTTTAAAGTTACGGCCGCATACAAGCGCAAGGAAATGTCAAGCTGCGACTTTTGAACACACAAGGCTGTATAAAAAGTGTAATGCAGAAAAACAACGCTCGTTTGATTGTTGGGAAAACTGTGGCGCATTCACGAGTATTTATGAGTCTTTTTATCTTGTACCTAACATGTTTACACGGCAGGGCAAAATTTTCTGAGCGGCACAGAAATTCATTTCGTCGCTCACTCGATTAACACAAAATATCTGTACATTATATACACAGTTCTTCTAGGGAGATCACTCTATCCATTATCACTGAAGAACCGCATTAGACGTTCACGACAGATTACGAATTCAAAGTAAATTTGTGAACACAAAAAAGAGTTATAAATTAGAAACTGACAAATTGTAGATTTTTCCCTTAATTGTATCTCGAAATCTGGATTTTTCGAAGCAGTTATTAAAATAGTCTATCAATGACTTAAGTGACATATCATATGAAATGATAGAATAATTGTATATGTATGACATTGTACAAGACAAGGTGACTATCTAAAAACGTTACAAGCGACACATGTTCAGTCTTCGTACTGATGCCCATCAAGCAAGTGCTTACTGATCAAAGCAAGGTGTTTCACATTTCCTGATTTATTTTTTGTAAAATTGATTCTGTACAGGTAAATGAAAAATACTGAAATCCATGCAAAAAAGATCAGATGATGGCAACCAAGAACTGTCGAAATCGGCCATGAATAAAAGCTCTTGTAAAAAATTTTTGTCTAGGAATTTTCGTACAATTTTTTCAAAAGTGAAAATAGATGTCCCATGTGCATAAATAAAACAAAGAGATATTTTGCAGTGGAATGTTCAGCTTGTAATAACAATAAAATAATGAGGATTTCTTGCGCACACCGCAAAGACGATCGTCGAGGCACAGACAGGAAACGGATAATACTCAACGTTAATAGAGTTCATAACAAAATCGTCAAAGCTGTTGAAACCGGAAAGCAAGCTTTAAACAAAATCCACAACGAAACAGCACAAGTAAGAACGAAAATCGTGTTACAATTCCTTTGCCAGGGAAGCACACATAGTGTAAAGTTACACAATACTAGCTTAACTGGCACAAAATAATTTTTAACGTGGTAATAAGTAGAGGCTTTGTGATCAGCCGCTTCCGACTCCCGTCGAAAGAATTGATATACGCGAAACACTATTTCTCTTGCCTGTTTGTGTAATACAGGTCGAGATTTGCTGTTGCTACTCATAGTCAACTGAATGCTCCGAAGTAACTCGCGAAAAAACACAACGCAGAATGCCAAAACCAGTTGTCGCTGCGCACAGTACGACACGCACTCGACCGCGCGCAGCGACTGACTGACGGCTATTGGCCAGCAGGTCACGTGGCGTGACGTAGGAGGCCTACCTGTGCTTCTGCGCATCCAGACCTCACCCGCCAAGTTATGTGGCGCGCGCTCTAGTACTAGTTTCCTGCAGTAACTGTCGTTCCTTAATAAAAAGGAAGAGAAGTGTATACATTGCAACAAATAACGTGTATTTCTAAGCAATTATTCACTATTAATGGAATATGTTTAAAGTCATTAATCAGAATTAATGCGTTTCAAAAATGTTCAAATGTTTGTATAGCTTATGGGACTTAACTTCGGAGTCATCAGTCCCTAAAGTTACAAGCTACTTAACAACTACATTATACTAACAACGGCACAAATACCCATGCCAAGGGGGGGATTCGAATCCCAGACCGTAATGGCCGTGCAGACCATGACGGGAGCGCCTCAGTCCTCTCGGCCACCGCGGCCGCCCCCCCCCCCCCGGGGCCCACAGTTCTTTTGTGGGTACGTGTGTGGCGCGCATGGGGCCCCGAGCCGGAGCAGCCTTTCTTCTGCCCCAGGCTGCTTCACTTTCCCTCCCAGTTTACGCCTCCGCCCGGAGACGGGCATATTTCGTGAGCTACGGTGGTTCTTGTTGTCGGTTTTTCTTCCTTCGTTCCTTCCTTTCTTACCCTTTGTTTCTGTCTTTCTCTCCTTGTACTCTCCTAGCCTTCTTCTCCTCATTCGTCTCCACCTCGGCGTTTGACACACTTCTTTCTCTTCACTTCCTCTATTCTTCTTCTTTCCTCCCTGTGCGTGTCTGAAGGCCGACCCACAAATTATCATGCGTAGCAGGTGACGGGGTAACGCGTAATTCCCCGCCCCGGGTAGAAGGGTAGGGCACGTAGGTACCCCCTGGTAAAGGCCAGGCCCAGGGAGGGGTGATTACCCGAGCTGGTACCTTCAGAACGTGCCGATTGGTCCCTCCGTCAGTTCTCGGGAGGTGTGACCTGAAGTGTGAACAATCACCTAAGGCGGGTAAGCCCTCGGAGATGACCCCCACTAGGAAGGAGCGCGCCATCGGAGACGTCGGTAATCACGGGGGACACTTCCGTGATTACTTCCTTCTCTTCTTTAGTGACGTTGACCCAGAAACGTAAGTTAGATTCGCCTCAGCAAAAAAAGACTCTGCCTAATGTACCTAAATTTCTTGTTGTCTCTCGCACCGATGGAAAAGATTTCAATTCTGTTAATCCTTTCGTTATACAGAAAGGTGTAGATGCAATTGCTGGCCCTGTTAAAACCTGTTCACGTCAGCGCAATGGCACATTGTTGCTGGAAGTGGAAAGTGCCTTCCAAGCTCAAACTACTCCGGACTAAACTGTTACACACGTTTCCTGTCAAGGTGGAAGCACATCGCACACTCAACTCGTCATGGGGGTAGTCTTCACGAGATCCCTTGACGGGTTGTCTGATTAAGACATCCAATCCTATATGTCCGACCAGGGTGTGACAGCCGTCCATAGGGTCATGAAAAAGGTCTATAACCAACTGACACCGACTCGTACTGTGTTTTTGACGTTCGACAGAGTTGACCTCCCGTCGAAGGTCAAAGCAGGGTATGAAGTCATCTCCGTCCGCCCTTATGTACCTAACCCAACACGCTGTTTTCAGTGCCACAGGTACAACCATACCCGTGAACATTGCCCAAATGCAGCAAAGTGTGACACTTGTGGTAGGGACGCCCATGAGGGGGATTGCCCACCTCCGTCCCCTCACTGCCTTAATTGCAACGGTGACCATGCGGCTTCCTCTCGCGACTGCCCTGTATACATAGATGAGAAGGTAATCCAGCAAATTCGGGTTATGGAGAAGGTATCAACATCTGCCACTCGAAAGTTGTTGGCGAGTCGAAAGCCCACTGTCCTCCCAGCGGGCACGTACAGTAAGGTCCTCACCTCCACTCAGCCTACTAAGGGTTCCAGTACCCAGACCTGTGACTTCACTTTCGCTGACACAGTTGTGCGATCCGCCAGCCCGGAGATTGCCCGTTCCATGTCCCCGCTTCCTCCTGCTGCTTCTAAGGTACATTCTTCGTCAAAATCTAGTAAACTGCGGACACCTAAACAAGATTCCCGGACTTAGAAAATCCTCACGGACGGGTTCCTTTTTCAGAGTTCTCAGGCTTCCCAACCGTCAACTGCCTCTTCCCGCCGTCACTCTTCCAGAAGAGCTGACAAGAAAGAGTTCCTCTCCTTCCCCGCTGAGGCATGACCTGTCTGTCACGCCGTCCAACAGTTGCCGGCCTCGGCCAACTTCTGTTTCACCGGGACGCTCCGTCTGCCGGGCACCCGGCCCTTTACCGGTGGTGGAAACTGCCCCTCCTGATCAACTCAAGGAGGTGGCAGGCGCGTCGGTCGAACCTATGGACCACGACCCTTTGCCCCTGGACAGCGATAGCAGTGCTCCCTCGAAATCGGGTCCTCAGCGGCCGTCGAGGTGACCCCGCTTGCTAGTTGGTTTTATCCTTATTTCTTCTCTCATTTTTATCATGGCGCTCCTTCAATGGAATATTCTCGGCATTCGTCCCAATCCGGAGGAGTTAAAACTACTCCTTCGGTTGCACTGCCTGCTTCTAATCTGTCTACAAGAAACTAAGTTGAGTCCACGTGATCGTGCCGACTTTCCACACTACACCTCTGTGCGGTTCGACCTGCCACCCGTGGAAGGTGTCCCAGCCCATGGAGGGGTTCTGATGCTCCTTAGAGACGACGTCTATTTCCATCCCATTTCCTTGCACACTCACCTACAGGCAGTTGCCGTCCGCATCACTTTATCCACATTTACCTTCTCCCTCTGTAATATCTATTCGCTATCCTCATCTGCCCTTACTAGGGCAGATGTGCTACACCTTGTTGACCAGCTCCCTTCACCTTTCGTGTTGGTAGGCGACTTTAATGCCCACCACCCCCTATGGGGCTCTCCAGATCCTTGTACGAGAGGCTCCCTTTTGGTGGACCTTATCCAACACCTCGATCTTGTCTGCCTCAACACTGGTGCACCGACATTCCTTTCAGACACAACACACACTTACTCCCATATAGACCTCGCAATATGCACTCCTCAGCTTGCCGGTAGGTTTGACTGGTATGCACTTTGACACGTACTCGAGTGACCATTTCCCTTGTATCATCCACTTCCTGCATCATTCCCCATCTCCTCGTCCCACCAGTTGAAACATTTCCAAAGCCGACTGGGGGCTTTATTCTTCCATGGCTGTTTTTCACAATCAGCATTTTCCCAACTGTGACAGTCAGGTCGAATACCTCACAGAGGTTATTCTCACTGCTGCTGAACGTTCCATACCCCGTACATCCTCTTCTCCACGTCGTGTGCAGGTCCCTTGGTGGACTGCAGCCTGCCGCGACGCGCTTAGAGCCCGACGCCGTGCTTTACGCACCTTCCGCCGCCACCCAACTTTGGAGAATTGCATAAATTATAAACGTATGAGAGCGCAATGTCGTCGTATCATAAACGACAGCAAGAAAGCTTGCTGTACTGCTTTTACAAGTTCTTTTAACCGTTTTACTCTCTCCACGGTTGTTTGGGGTGGCCTACGCCGTTTATCCGGCATCCAGGTCCACTCCCCGATTCCTGGCCTGACCGTGGAGAACGCAGTCCTCATGGAACCCGCTGCTGTTTCCAACGCATAGGCCGTTTCTTTGCGGAGGTTTCGAGGTCTGCCCATTACCACCCTGCCTTTCTTCCTCGCAAACAGGTAGAGGCGGCACGGCCGCCTTCTTTCCACTCTTCTAATCGTGAAAATTATAACGTCGCCTTCACCATGCAGGAGCTAGACCATGCTCTCGCCCTGTCCAGATCTTCTGCTCCCGGGCCCGATTCCATTCATATTGAGATGCTGAAGAACCTCTCTCCTGCGGGCAAGTGCTTTCTTCTTAGTACCTACAATCGCATATGGACTGAAGGTCATGTTCCCACAAGTTGGCGTGAAGCCATTGTTGTCCCCATCCCCAAACCAGGGAAGGACAAACACCTTCTTTCCAGTTATCGCCCCATTTCTCTGACGAGCTGCGTCTGTAATGTAATGGAACGCATGGTTAACGCTCGGTTGGTCTGGCTCCTCGAATCTCGCCGCCTCCTGATTAATATTCAATGCGGTTTTCGTCGACACCGCTCTTCTGCTGATCACCTCGTTACCTTGTCGACTTTCGTTATGAATAACTTTCTAAAGAAAAGTCAAACAGTAGCAGTGTTCTTCGACTTGGAGAAGGCATACGATACCTGTTGGAGAGCGGGCATTCTCCGAACATTGCACACATGGGGCCTTCGGGGCCGCCTTCCTCTTTTCATTCCAGCGTTTTTGGCGGATCGCAAGTTCTGGGTACGGGTGGGCTCTGTTTTGTCAGATACCTTTTGCCAGGAGACTGGGCTACCACAGGGCTCCGTCTTGAGTGTGGCGCTCTTTGCCATTGCAATCAATCCGATCGTAGATTGCCTTTCAGCCGACGTCTCCGGATCTCTTTTTGTTGACGATTTCGCAATTTATTGTAGCGCCCAGCGGACGTGTCTCTTGGAGCGTTCTCTCCAACGCTGTCTTGACCGTCTATATTCCTGGAGCATCGCAAACGGCTTCCGATTCTCCACTGAGAAAACTGTGTGTATAAACTTCTGGAGATACAAGGAATTTGTTCCACCTTCTCTACATCGCGGCCCTGTTCCTCTCCCTTTCGTGGAGACTAGGAAATTCTTGGGACTCATGTTGGATCGTAAACTTTGCTGGTCCACACACGTGTCCTACCTGGCTGCCCGTTGTGCCCGATCCCTTAATATTCTTCGTGTCCTCAGTGGCACGTCATGGGGAGCGGATCGTACCGTCCTGCTTCACCTTTACCAGGCCATTGTTCAGTCGAAGCTAGACTATGGAAGCCTTGTATACTCTTCTGCACGGCCGTCGATTCTCCGCCGTCTCAACTCTATCCACCATCAGTGTTTACGTCTTGCGACCGGTGCATTTTATACTAGGCCTGTTGAAAGTCTGTATGCCGAGGCTGCTGTATTACCCTTGACCACTCGACGTTACATACTCATGTCGGTACGCATGCCGCCTGCGGTCGATGCCCAACCATCCATCTTACCGATTATTTTTTGACGACTCACTCGATCGCCAATATCAGTTGTCTGTGATTGCCTTGCTTCCACCTGGAGTTTAGTTTCGCCGCCTACTACAGCGGCTCGATTTTACCTTTCCTTCCACCTTTCTGTTGAGCGAAAGCCCATTGCCACCGTGGCATCAGGCCCAGGTTCACACTCACCTTGAACTTAGTTCGCTCCCCAAGGAGAGCACTGCGGATTTGGTATACCGTTCGAGGCTTGTCGAACTCCGTTCGCGGTTCGATAATGCCATATTTATTTACACTGATGGTTCCAAGAGCACTGCCGGTGTCGGCTCTGCCGTTGTTGTCGGGGACAATACAAGCTCCCTGACCGGTGTTCGAGTTTCACGGTGGAGCTCTTTGCCCTCCACCAGGCCGTTTTGTACACCTGCCGCCACCGCCAACCTTTCTATGCCATATGTTCGGACTCCCTTAGTGCCCTGTAGTGTCTTAAGGACCCTTTCTCGAACCATCCTTTCGTGTATCGGATCCAACGCTCCGTCCAGTTGCTAGCAGATGACAGCTGTGACGTTTCTTTCCTGTGGGTCCCTGGCCACGTGGGAGTGCCCGGGAATGAGACCGCCGACATAGCAGCCAAGGCCGCAGCTCTTTTGCCTCGCATGGCTACCTTTTGCGTCCCATCGGACGATGTTCAACGGGCTCTTCGCCGGAGTATCGTGTCGCAATGGCACACTGCGTGGTTTTCAATGAACAACAATAAATTGAGAACTGTATAACCGATCCCGACCGCTTGGAGGACCTCCTCACGCCCCTCTCGGCGAGAGGTGGTCATCCTGGCCCGGTTGCGGATCGGTCACTGCCGTTTCAGCCACCGTCAGTTGCTCTCTGCCGACCCTGCACCGCTGTGCTCCTGCGGTGAACTGCTGACAGTGCGACATGTTTTACTGACTTGTGTTAATTTTAACCATCTCCGTGTAGCTCTTCACTTTCCGTCTACTCTGGAGGAAATTGTAGCTGATGACACACGAGCAGCTGCTAGAGTTTTGCGTTTTATCAACTTGGCCATCTTATCGAAGGATATTTAACCCTTTTAATTGTCTTTTATCTTTCGTTTTTAGCCTCTTGTTGATGTTCTGGCAGTCACCTTTTTTCTTTGAAATCATAGCGAATCTATGTTCTTGGCTGGGCGCTGATGGCCATAGAAGTTGTGCGCCCTAAACCACAAAAGAAGAAAAGAACAAAAAATACTCAGTCTCGCTTCAGTATTTGCAAAATGTAATGTAATTTGTGTACGTAAAAAAATAACTCTATATGTCACCTAAGCCACTACGATTTTTTCTGAATTTCCAGATTACTGGTATTTTCGATAACCTTAACTAGTCCAGATGACAGTTGTACCTTGCCCATATAATCGAGGCCATCTGTTCTGGAAGAGTATGTGTGTGAGGAGACTAGATGACAGTCTGGAAATGAAAGGCTGAATTTGTTTTAAATAAAATTAGTTTTCGGTGTAAAAGGTGCGTCAATTAATTAAACACTGGGGCAGCGGGTCCTGGTGGGCAGGTAGACGGATCGGTGATACGCCGTCAGTATGTGTTAAAAATCTGTTAGGAACGTACTTTGTCGGTGGTCCGTTGTTTCGTGAAACAGGGTGTTCGTGTTCCTTCTGCAGTGATTGCCAACAAGTTCGAGCTACTGTGTCACCCAGTTCATGCTTTAAATACAGTACAACAGAAACATCTGCAGAGCTATAGCAAGTCCATGAAGACAGTGTTTTGTCAAGAGACAGGTGTTTCTATGATTTAAAACATTATCAGAAGGCCAGAAGTTGACTGAGATTGATCCTCACAGCGGAACGTCTGCAGTTGCAAAAACCGCTGTTAATATCGTCAGTGGGATCTTAGGTGTTCAATGGTCGTCTGACAATGACTGTGGACGAATTGAACTTGAGTCAATCCATCAGCTGTTAACCAATGGATTAGGGATGCAGGTGGTTTGTGCCAATATTGTTCTGAAACACCTTTCCCAGGACCAAAAGAACACCAGGATGGCAAGGTGCATAGACATTTTGGAAGCGATTGAATAGGATACCCCATTTCCTGCGACATATCATCACAGGTTACGAGACGTGGCTGTTCCAGTGTGACCCTGAAAACCAAGGGCTATAGCATGTAATAGCGCACTGCCACATCACCAAGGCGCAAAAAAAAAAAAAAAAAAAAAAAAAAAAAATAGAAAATTCGCGAATGAACAAGTTGAAGATGAAATGCAGGCTGATTTGCTTTTTCCATAGCCAGGGCATTGTGCACAGTGTGTTTGTGCCTCTCGGCCAAATGGTTAATCAACACATTTACCGACAGGTTCTTGAAAGACTACGCAAAAGGGCTCTGTGTGGGCGTACAAACATCAAAAACAGATGGGCGTTGCATGTTGGTAATGCGCCTTGTCACATAGCAGTTTCAGTGGATCGCTTCTTCGCCAGTATGATCGTTCCATAAATCATTTCTATTAGAGGAACAGAGCGAGGTGGCTACATCAGTGGTAGCACAATAGATTCGTATTCGGGAGGACGACTGTTTAAGCCCGCCCTCGGCTGACCTAAATCACTTCAGGCAAATGCCGGAATGGTTCCTTTCAAAGGCACAGCAGATTTCCTTCACCATCCCTGACACAACCTATGCGAGCATGTGTTGCGTATCTAATAGTTGGGCAAAACCGATCTTTTCAGAGATCGGATCAGAAATAGTCACTCACTGGGATGAACTAGTTCTTTTTCACGGCTCACCAACTCACCAATTGATAAAAAACGTAAAATAATTACACATTGGTTTTTTGTCACTATACTTTTATCTGATTTGGCCATATTGTGAAAGAAAGAATAATATTTTCATTGTAAGTCCTTAGTAGTCTCGAGAATTAAAATTTGTTAGTTACTCTTACATTAAAAATTAAATTTAAATATTCTTGCAGTTGAAATAATTGGAAAAAGAAAAATTATTATTTTTATACTTTCATAAAAAAAAATATTTTGCAGAATAAGATGACTCTAGTTTCATATTTATACAGCGAGTAGTTTGCGAGTTTGAGCGAGTTGAATGAAACGTGATAGCATGAGAGGTCCATGCAGGACGTGGAACTGCCGCAGCGAAATAGCCATGCGCACTAATGCCGCATACTATTTGAACGACGAAGCGAGCGACAACGCGAGATATTCAGCGACGCGCCACGGCTGCTACAGGCAGCGACATTCGGCGACACGGCCGGGTATCTTACGTGAGCGCGACAGATTCTCGCTACAAGATCACCGTTAGAACCGATCACCTGTTTCTAAAATCTAAAGTCTGGCACCCATAAACAGTAAAATAATGATAGCTCCAGAATAAGCAATAAAGTTTTATTTAATTTCGGAAATAAGGCGTCAAAAGAGTAATGTCCATTACAGTTACAAAGCGAGGAATGTTCGTAGACTATTTCATTCGTAACTTTAAATATGAAAAAAAGACTGAAGATCTCCAACCAAATTCATCGAAAATACGACGAGTGCAGATACTTTAGACTATGTCAGCAATGAGTTTTTCTTTTGTGAATACAAACCATCAACAACTGGTTAAGTTTGAAGAGCGTCTTACCGAAAGAAACAATTACGTAAACAACTGCGGTGATACTCTTAAAGTCGGTGTAGTACAGGGGTAGCGTTCTGGGCTCCTATATTCTATGTTTTGCAGTTGCTGGTACGATTTCCGTTCCATCTTATATTTTAATTCCTGTAACTACAACCCTTTCACCTGTTATTTGTGCAAAGTTTTATATATCCTCTATACAGAGCAAGTCAAATTAATTTTAAGTGCTTCCGAATATATTTTATCTTTAACTGCAAATACACACATCCCGCAGTACTAAATACATTACAGTCGTAATGAAACATTATAGCAAGATATTTTACTCAGAAACGTAATTTTAGACACATCACTTTTGACATCCTAGTGATCTCTCTCTCTCTCTCTCTCTCTCTCTCTCTCTCTCTCTCTCTCTCTCTCTCTCTCTCTCTCTCTCTCGGGAAACACGTTTGTTGTTACTGTCAAAGATTTGACGCCAGCAGCAAAAATTTCAAATCGACGCAATCCCGAAACTGAATGGTTTCAGAGATAGAAAACATTAATGCACATTGTTATTGTCTTTGTTATTCGGTTTTATAGTCATTGTTTTCAACGTGCCATAGTATAGATGGATAAAAGACGCATCATTTGTTACAGGCCACTTGTCTATCAAGTCAGGAATCTGCGTGATATGGACTTACAAAATCTGAGCAACAGAGAATGCAGATTGTGCAAGACTTTCTCTCTCTTGCTCCCTTCATGCAAACTACAAATCTTCGAGAAAAATGGAGTAGGGTCTTTTTTGCGGAAATTTTATACAGTTTAATTTTGTATTGTAACGCGTTTTTGCTACAGACTGCAGATTTCCTGTTATTAAGAAAAACATATAACATTAAATAAAAACTTTTCATCTTGAATACTATTCGGATTAGGATATTTGCCTATATGACGGTTTCTGTTGCTTAAGATAATCGTTTCTGCAAGCGAGCTGGAAAATTTATCTGAACACAGGAATTCAGAGAATAGAGACATGCACGGAGTCGCTTTGTTCGGCACCATGCGTTTCGCCAGAGGAGTGGGGGGGGGGGGGGGGGAATATTGAGCAGCGCGCCACATGGGCGGCGCCGCAAGCGAGCGGAGTCGGGAGAGTGGTGGGGAGAGGGTAACCGGTGAACCAGGTAACTCACAGACTCAGTTGGCGGTCGGATCGCCTCGATCGCCGTAGTCGTGCGGAGCAGCGAGCCAGCGGGAGTCGGGAGCCGCGTGCTCACTGAATCATGCTGCTTCCGTGACTTGCCGACTCTCGACTCACCGATTCTCGACTCGCAGCGCAGAGGCGCTGCATGTGTTCAGGCGCTCATTTTTTGCAGTTTTATTCTTGCACATGGTCTATACCACATTTATTTTGTAGCTTAGGAAACTTCTGAAGCATGTGGCAAGGAGTGCTTATGCAGATCATTGCTGTCACCAGAAGGACTTTCCTGGTCGGATGAACTACCACTCTTTTTCGGATTCATCCATCACTCACTCCTTAGAAGGATCTGGCTCTTTGAATCAGTTCAGGAGCAGATTGCCCATCTCTAGTATCTAATGATCACGACGGTCACAGCACATTATACCCTTATCTTCCTTCCTTCCTTCAGTAAGAGGAGATCTCACTTATTTATGACAGTCTCATATCCCGTTCAGAATGTCAAATGGGTTCTTGGTTCTTGTAAGTCCTCGAATGGCAAACTAGAGAGACAAACTGACCTCTTCCAAAACCCCCCATCCCTTAAGGATTGAAATAAGTGTTAAAACCGTATCAGTTTAATGGCGTGCAACTCCTGGGGCGAAGGGAACGTGTAGAGAATATTACGAAGGAAGTTCTACAACATGGAGGAGAAGATTAAACAGTCATCATGCGTACCACCATGACCTATTTACGATATCACAAAGTCATTGGGAATATAGTTTATTCCATTATGCTTGCTACTGCAGTTATAAGGGGCGATATGACACATTGGGCTTGAGGGCGAAGTAAGTAAGTAAGTAAGTAAGTAAGTAAGTACCATCGTACAATAATCGGTCAGAACATTATGACCACCTGGCTCACATGACCGCCACAACTTGAAACGTTCCAGAGGCGTTTTTTCAATGTCAAATTATGTGTGTTAAACACTTCAAACGACACTTCATTTAACTTCACTGCAAAAGTCTCAAAAATATTCATATCTTAACACAATGTAACAGGATAATCTACCAGGTTCAATTTCTACACATATCACTACGTTCTTCATAAGACAGACATTTATTTGGTCTGAGAAGAGTCAAAATGAAAGATCAAAATTTACACAAAACGAATCAACTTAACAGTTCTACATCAGTGCTTATCATAACAAAGTTAAGTTTCCAGATATTTCACCAATTTTTCATCACAGCATATTTCCAATTTTTTTTAGCACAATAATATTGTAATAGTTAATTCAAAGCAGTATAATGATCCTTCAAAGCTGACTGGACAAGTGCAGTGTCAACAAACTGCAACACTCAGACCGTATACTTCTAACATGCTGCCGCCGCTGCCTACGTACTTCTTCCATAAGTTCAACTTTTAACTAACGGTTCAAATACCGCATCAAAGCAAACGTCAGTCATGTACATGTCTTACCTGTAAGATCGAAATATACATCTATACTAAACATTATGTCAAGTTTAATATAAGTTTAAGCCAAGCATGTAACTTTGCTATTGTACTGCTTTAAAGTTAACATCAAAACACTCGTATCCTACAATGTCTTTAATATCGGACTATGAATCGTAATGAACTTATACCTTCTCAGCATACGAATTCCGCAACCTGGCACATACGGTCCCGAACGCCACTACACAAATTCCGCAACTAACCTGGAGACAGTTTTCGTTGTGCCATCAACAGCCACATCCAACAGTTGTAGCAATTTTATTATGTTGTATCTCAAAATGTACAAAACGCTAATTATGTATGACTGTACAAAATCTTAAATTTCAGAACTGGCAAAGGGTGATGGAATAAAATATATAATAACGAGCTTTTGTAACTAATAATTTTAAAACAAAAAAATTGAAGCTAAAAATAACATTTAAATTGTGTTATTTTTAACATGACCTGTCTTAATAACAGAATAAATTGATAATGACAATGGTTGGTTGGTTAGGTTTTCAAAGGGATTAAACTATATTGGTCATCATTCCGAATGACCGCGAATAAAACATGTACTCCCATGCGACGTTTACACAAAGAGCTAAATGCGCTCAAGTTGTGTAAAGTTCGTCGCGCACACGTAGTTTGACTATTGCCATTAATTTTTTTGTTATAAATATAAATTTTCATGCAATAGTTTCCAATATATTGATTCATTTCCACGTTGTAGTTTTATTTCTGATAAAGACACCCTTAATTGTAGTCGAAATCTAAAGTTCAATTATTTTAAAGAAATTTGTGGGTCTACATTTTCTCATACAGTACATTATTTAAATTTTGAGAGAAACACGCCATCAAATTTGTTCTTTTCAACTCAATAAAGATTAAATCCCCTTGAAAAAACTATGAAACCTGCATCTAACATTTTTCAGTAAAAAATCATCTTCTATCGTCTTCGTGTTCAGGGTACTAATGCAAAGTCTGCCTCATATGCTCATTTGGGAAATTTCGGATGTATCTACGTCTTCTAGTGAGAATATTCAAATGTTCAAATGTTTGTTAAGCTCATGGGACTTAACTACGGGGTCATCAGTCCCTAAACTTACAAACTACTTATGAACTACTTACGAACTAGGACGGCACAAATATCCATGCCCGCGGGGGATTCGAACCCCCGACCGTAGAGGCCGTGCATACCGTGACTGAAATGCCTCAGTCTCCTCGGCCACCGCGGCCGCCGTGAGAATATTGTTCCTGATGTATGTATCTAAATAGCTCTACTGCCCATCCAGCTCTTTAAGTAATTCTCCAGGGGACTCGTCGATAACACGGTAGCTTTCCTCTTCATTAGTCATTGATTTTCTTCCTAACTCTCCTCCCGAATAAGGATCAAGAGTACGATTTGCTTCGCACCTAGACGAACCGCAATCACTCCGTTTTGTAAACCTTCGGCATTACAGTTGTATTTGTTAGAGCATCTCTAGCCCTGTTCTCCAGTTGTTTACTTCCATGTAAAGTTATAATCAACGAGTTTCTGGCTTCTCTCACTATGCATTACCTTTACACTGCTCTCCACCTTCAGTATCACTGTACTAGACGTTTAAAATCTTTTTAATTTTTTCAGGAAAAGCACCCTAATACTGGAATTACCACCTCTGTGCTGTTCACCACCAGCGGATAAAAGCATACGGGGACTGAGACGACACTGTCAGTAGCTCGTGTAATCTGCTCCAGAAGAACTCCGGACAGCGGCGCGAGGTCCTGGGTCGACTGGAGGCGCTGGCTGTAGCTGCAGAGCGGTAACCTGGCCTCGAAGACGAGGAGAGACTCGGGAGAGATGCGCGGTCTGTCGGACGGGTACGGAACCCGATATTTCAAAGGTCCAGGACGTTGAGGTCTCGTGCCTTTTGTCGCAATTAGGGATGAGATAGTTAAAAAGTGAAGGGGGTGGTCAGGGATGGAAACGAAGATGTTTGTGGGGAGAGTTAAGGGGTAATTGGCCAAAGGATTGAATTAGATAGTGTGATGACGTTTGAATAAAGATGTAAAACTTCAGAGCATGGCGTTGAATAACTTCATAGAGGGGTGGAAGGCGGAAACACACGTGCAAGACAGTTAGGCAGGTAGTGGGGCGAATCTGCGGCAGTGCGTAGACACTTGGTTTGGAGCACCTGGACTTCATTGAAGTGGGTATCAGCAGTGAGAGACCAGATTTCAGAGCCATAGGTTAACACGGGGAGAAGGAGAGATTTGTACATCTTCAACTTTGTCTGGATGGATAAACCGCTGCCCTTGATGAGGGGATAGAGCTGCGACAGAATGAGATTAGCCTTGTTGCGGAGACAGTTGATACGTGGATGGAAGGTCTACTGGGAGCAGTGTTGCCAGATGTAGGGAATTTTCCCTACGTGTAGGTTCTTTTACGCACTGAAATCATGTAGGGAATTTTCGTCCAAAAGTCCCTGACGCGTACGTACTTTGGTACAATTTTACAATCGTCGACACCGGCCAAGTGGGTAATGTTGGCAATATTTGTCGAGACGCGGGAATGAAGCCGACCAATGGTGGTGAAGTTTGAAGTAGCCAACGATATTTTAGACGGCGTAGTTGTTTTCTCTTCATAGTAAACAATATTAATTTGAAAACTTAGTTTTAGACACATTAAAATTGATGCGAAATTTGAATATATATCAGTGGAATAGAGAGTCGGTTTGAAAATAGTGTTAGAAAATGTTAGAATGAAATAACGACGTTATATTACCTTGTCTAGACTGTTACTTATTTACGTCAGGACTATATGCTAGTTAGTATTTGTGAGAAGATGTTATCAAGACAACGCTATAACATTTGTGACAGCCAACATTATAATGAACAAAACACAAGATATTCGTTGTCAACATAGCATTACTTTCGAAAATAGTCATCTAGCGACGGAATTCCCTTTTTGTGCTGACTGTGAACTAAATAATTAATACTGTTCCTACTCTATGGTTGATAGTATCTCGATGTATCCTTGTGCAGTTCATATATCAGTTAGCCTCGTGTAACAGTGCACTCGGAATTCACGGCGTGTTTGGGGAAACTATTTAATGCTGTTCCTCTCTATGATTGACATATTCTTGATGTACCTTTATCCGGCACTTTGAATTCGTGGCATAATCTACACTTGACTATCAAAATAAGATCCTTGAAAATAACAATTCCATCATCCGTCATAAAATGCAAATACTCGAGGAGTACAAAAACGTTATCATAGACGCTAACGAAACTACGACCTTAAATTACATGCATTCAGATTTCCATAAATCTCATTGGAAATTGTATATCACCCGATTAGCCAACAAAATTACCGCGAATCAACTGCCGTTTCCAACAATGACCGCTAGGCCCTGTGTCGGCAATTGTAAAATTAAGCTGGTGCTTTCAACAAAACAACTGGTCAACTAGAAATATAGGTGGCCAAAGCACAAAACATCAGAAACAGTTGTGGCGATTGGGAGGCGCGCATGCGCAGTAGAGGTGGTTCGCCAGGCAATTTTAGCGCCAACTGAAACCTATGTCGAGTCTTGACTTGGATGTGCATACCCTCGTTTCATTTCTCCTATTACTGTTTAATTCTCTAGCGGTCAGTGCATTTTGTGCAGCAGTGGAGGTATGATGCCACGCCTCCCGCTTCCCCAGGTCAGAGTACTGGATTCAGCCCCTCCCAGATCCAAATCCTGGCTATGCCCCTGATGTAGGGGCTCTAATGAGGTGGTAGGGAGAAAGTAGGGAAAAGGTAGGTACATTTTTGAGAGACTGTAGGTATTTTCTCTCTCTGCCATAAGGCAACACTGGCTGGGAGTCTAAGACGAAGCCAAGATACTTGACGTTTCCAGGCCAGGGGTGCTCCACCGGCAATGAGGTGCGCACTGGGAGAAATGCGCTTATGAGTGAATGGTTGCGTCTAGTCGGCGTTGACAGGAATCTTCCAGAGGGCGGCCCAGTGGGGAACGTCATCCAGGTGTTGCTCAAGTTTCCGCATGAGGAACGGAATGTTGGAGCTACTCCGGTAGATATAGGTGTCGTCGGCAAACAATGTCCTGAGGTAGGTCACTGCAGCATGGCAACTTGCAGTCTTCGGTTTTCTTGTAAGTTAGCGTTGCAGAGGATCACTTTGGATTCAGGAGAAATGCGGGACATATATCGCCATACCAACCTAAGTAGGTTAAGGTAAATCAAACTTACGTATCCTGCTTTTGTAGATTTAGAGAAACCTTGGGTGTGAAGTCCACATGATATGAAATACACTGTTTTTCTGGTCACCCAAACATGTCTCGACACGTCTGTGCCATCATAAATGGTTTTTATTATATTACAGCGTTAAAATGAACCTATTTTAGTGCTAACCTATATGTGAAAAAATTAGGCTTAAAATCTTACGTCTTTGTTTTACATTGTAAGGTCATATCGGACCATTTCTCGAACACATTGGTAACATTGTAAACTGCAACCAAGTAATCTCTATGTGAACACATTCGTTTTATTTCTGATGTGTTAACACATTAGGTCCACTTGTGTTAAAACGTAATTTTGGTTGATAGGTAACTTTCGGTATGTCTATTTTGTCTCACTTACAGTTGGGTTTAGCATATACTACTTTTTACGCTTTTTCATCAGGCACACACAAACGAAACACGCATTCTGTAGACTTATTACTGTCGCAATTAACTTCACACTTCGGCGAAAACAGACTGTGCAGGTTGTGTTGTCCTCCATACTACTTGACCTTCATTTGTTCTCAGGTGGAAATGACGATCGGTTTCAATTCTCTGTCTGTCTGTGTCTGTGTGTGTGTGTGTGTGTGTGTGTGTGTGTGTGTGTGTGTGTGTGTGTGTGTGTGTGTGTGTGTGTGTTTTTCTTAGTCTTTGTGAGATGATGTTTCACCTATTGATACACAGGTGTACATTGATATGACACCATTCTTGTCTCTGTCTTTATCTCCCTTCCGGTTTTCCAGGTTCCCATTGTTTTCAAAAATGTACATTTTCGTTAGAAATATTTGTATGTTTGGCTGTATAGTAGAATGGAGCATTTCTGAAATTGATTGGATAATGGGATGTTCTCCTTGTGCTCATTTGGTTAGGAATTTAGAGTGGGTGCCTTATTTTTGTCTCGAGGTTTTTATCTGGCTTTTTGAGAATAAATATGTTGGTGTTTGTGACACATCTTTACCGAAGGAAGGGATAACTTGGTAGGACCAATTCTGAGACAGCAAAGGATCGTTAACCTGGTATTGGAACGAACTTTTGGGGATAAAAATCGCAAAGGAAGACCAAGTAATGTGTTCAGTGAGCAGGTTCAAGTGGATGTGGGTTGTTCTCATTGAAGAGGCTTACACAGGACACGGTAGCATGGAGTGATACATCAAACCAGTCGTCCGGCTGAAGACCAGAAAAAAAACCACACACACACACACACACACACACACACACACACACACACACACTCACTCACTCACTCACTCACTCACTCACTCGCACTGTGTTGCATGTACCTCGAAAGGAGAGAAACTTCTGTTCTTACCACTTCTCGTCATGGCAGGTCATGTTGCAATATGGTGACATTAGCTCCCTTAGAAAACTGGGTTGGCAAGACGCTGCCGCGTGAGCCGTCGCGATAACGCTGAATACATTTCCTCCACATCCATGCCACCGTGTCCGGCTTTGGGGGAGGGGGGGGGACAATACATTAGGGACAGACGAACACCGGAAGTGACGTATTTCACAGAGTAGCATATTATGTTGATCACCATAAGTCTCTTTGGTACTTAAGGCCCTTGGTGTCTTTGCACGGGAAACGCTTTGTTTGTGTTTGGTGTATGTGGCGTGCGTTAACGATCGTTTTGTGTGTATTGTTCTATGTTTAATTTTTTTTTCTTGGTTGCAGGTCGCAATGGAAAATAATTTTCACTGTTCCGTGTGCGTCAAGACTTTTAAACGGTCGTGGAGTTTGCAGTGGCATAAGAGACGAGTGCATAACATTTTCATTCAACAAAAATCGTTCCAGTGTTCGCTGTGTTACGAAGGAAATGTTGTATAAACATTTGCAGTTGGCCCACGATATTAAAACACGGGAGGAAACCCTGTGCTTTCATTATGAGTCGGAAATTAAATTGTGGGACTGTGAAACTGAGCGGACAACGCGTTTAAGATTCCTAAAATTCGTGGGGGGCGGCAATATGTTAAGTTTTCCGGTACTAACATTACTTATTATGATTGACATCGCTCAGGTAACTATGCATCAAGAGGTAAGGGTTTCCGTAACTTGAAAGTACAAGGTAGCAACAAAATAGGTGCCTTTTTCCCAGCCAGTATGAAAGTTATGGAAAACGATGAAACATATCAGTCCACACATGTGGGACCTGAAAATGAGTTGTCCCATCTTTCTCTCACAAAGAACGAAATGTACGTTACAGTTGTATCACTAGCGAGAAAGATTCCACCTGAAGTCGTCATACATTATCTAATCTCTTTGAATCTGGGCTAGAAAGGATTCATCTCTTAAGCAAGACAGATCTGTAAATTATTGAAGGGAACTATAGTTTGTGCTACAGGGCTGTGAGGCACCAAAATGATGCCGTCAGTGTGGTAGCGTGCGTGGATGAAATTAACAGAGGTAATAAGTCTTGTGTCTTGTATTACAATGCACAAGGAAAGCGTTCTGAACTTGGGGCACAATTAAAGGCGTCAGATTTTGTCCTGATAATAATGAACGATGCAAGGCTCACATGCTGCAAAAATATGGGAGCGATTGTATCTGTGTCGATAGCACACAAGGGTTTAATGGTTACCAGATTGACTTCACTACCATTCTAGTCCTAGATGATACGAGAAATATCAGACAGGGCTTTCCCTGCGCGTTTCTTTTATCGAACTGGAAAGACACTGAAATAATTAATGTGTGTTGTTATGTACGTGAATGAGTGGGAAATATAACGCCAGGTGTTTTCATTGTCTGACATGGCAAAATGTGCGTTCACTGCATGGAATCATCAAATGGGGCCACCACTTAAGAGGCTCTAGGCCTACTGCACGGGGCATGTTTCGCAGGCTTGGCGTAAGCAAGTAACAAAAGTTCAAATGTGAATAAAAGCAGGAAGTAGTTTCTAAACAACTGAAAGCTTTGCTAAAAGAAACTGATGAAGCTAAATTTCAGGTTATGCTTATTGCTTTGTTAGCAACGTTGAATGATACTTTCGAATTTTCCACATTTTTCGAAGAGAACTACATGGAAAATGTGGAGTATTGGGCCTATTGTTATAGGTTACATGCAGGTATCAATAAAAACGTGCATCTTCAGAGGATGCACTGCACGATTAAGCACATATACCTGCATAGCAAGAGAGTGAAGCGCTTAGGAAAGGAACTATTTGCTCTGATGTGGTTCCTAAAAGACATGCTGTTTGACTGGATTGTTGCCATTGAAAAGGGGAAGCTGACAAGCAAAATGAGGATCATCCAGCAAAGGCACACATAGAGCCTGCATTGGATGATGTTATCAAGGAAGGATCCGTTTGGAAAGTGACTTCAGAAGAGACTAATGAAGTGTATTTTGTGCGTGGGAACAACGATCAATGCAATTGCAAAAATGTAAGGACTGTAATGCATGTATACGTAAATATTTCTTTACACGTGTTCTGTTTTATGGGAGAGTCTATCCATGTAATCACATACACAGTGTGTGTAGGTTTACAACTAATCGTTGTAATGACATGGACCTAGAAATTCCCAAGAAATTGATTAGGTTTGAATATTCGAGAGAGAGAGAGAGAGAGAGAGAGAGAGAGAGAGAGAGAGAGAGAGAGAGAGAGAGAGAGAGAGAGAGAGAGGATATTGGCAGAGTTAGGCACTAACAGTGCTGACAAAAGGGTTCCAATGTCAGAATGGAAACGTTGACTGAGTTTTCAAATGTTGTTGATCGTGTTTCTTCGTTTAGTGAATGTAACGTTGTTGAGATACAAATATTGTCTCTGAAAGCAACAATAACAGCTGTGCAAAGGTACAAAAAGACTTCTACGTGGCAGCAGATGAAAATTTTTCTACCAATTGGAAAATTGTTCCTCAGAAAAGACACATCTCAAAGGACTGTTATAAAAAGTTGCAAAAAAAAATGGAGGATGCAGTACCTGTGCAAGAACAAACTTTAGGTATGTATGATAAATCTATTAGTAACTGTCAAGTGTAAATCTCAATTAGCCTACAGTATATAATTAATTGATAAATGTGTCCCTGTAAAGACAAGAAGCGGAGAGAGTATTTGTCAGCTGTTAAGGTAGGTCTGTGTTTATAGGAGCCTGCGTCTCAAATTAAAACTAACAGTTCTGGCCAAGTATATTTCAAACACTATCATTCAATGGATCAATCACCTTGTATCCCATCATGATGTGCATGTTCATGGGTATGTAATATGTCCAATTAAACATTAATTGGAAGATGCATCAATGAAGGCTCTTATAGGTTATGTTAACATGATAAATAACATGTAGAATGCTCTATTAACACGCCCTTATACATAATAGGCCTAATAGAGAAATGACTACTGTGAAATAGCTTTTGTTCTGCTTTCACCCTTCAATTGCATTTTTATTAAATACTCTGCACAAAGTATGTATGTAAATTTATGAAAAATTTGCCTGTGCATGGTAAAGTTAAAGCCTGACTAATTTGGCTCTTAGCATTAACCAGAATTTACATTCTGAACCCAAACATTCTAATATTATAGAAAGGATGAAAATGATTTGCAGTACTATTTTCCTTACTTTTTAATTTTGGAATTTCCTGTGTCCTTGTCAGTTTTTAATAGCTAACCACAGCACATGAATACATCACTCGAAGTTCAAACTTTATAGGAAAGGATAGCTTAGATGGATATTATAATGTGCATTTCCATCCAAAATTCACTCTAGACCTAATTATTAATCATAAGTACCATTAACTGATGAATGTATTGAAATTAAAGAGGAAGGATCCCAAGGGTTTTAAACATGTTACTGCAAGATATTGATTAGCTACAAGCGATATCCTTGATGCACATTTCTGTGTAATAAATGCTATTTGGTGTTATCTACATCACTTTCATGGCATATGACAGTAACAACATGCTAGCAATTATGTCAGTTCTAATTAATCCGCCTGTTGTCTGTTATCCATACACATGTCTAGCAATTCCTCGCATGAATACAGTACTCAGGGACGAAAATATGAACAAATAAGCCACATATAATCAACAATCATTTTATGTAGTAAAGTGTCAATTGGCAGTAATCCTTCCTTGCAAGTAACACTTATTTTAGAACTTTACTTCTGTGGGAGGTCTTAATAAATATGAAAATGTACCGTGTTCCTATGATGGCTATTTACGCCACCAGATTAATGTGCAGTCATGTTCACACGTGCAGGAGGTGGAATTTTGGGCAAGATTTTAGGCAGTGAGGTTGCGTCCATGGGCTCTGGTGTTGGTGCAGCTGCTGGAAGTAGTATTGCTTATCAGGGCCACACTTCAGGCAGTCCTGTCTCAACTGCGACAAGCCGCAATTTGGAGCTGTCTTCGTTGAAGCAACAGTACACTGTAGTTGGTATGAACAATTGCTATAAGTACCTGTTATTACTGGGGAGGGGGCTTTAATTATAAATATGCGAGTGTGCCTTGTTACTATACCAATTATTTACTGGCTCCAGGATGATGTGCAGTGTCAGGTTCGGATGCTTGTGATGCTGCAACTGCTGCAGTTCTTTGTATGAGTATTGGTGATTTGCTCAAACTTTAGGCAGTAAGGTTGTGTGTACAGGCTCGGGTGTTGATACTTCTGCTGCAGGATTTTACGCTGTTCAGGGCTGCAAGCAGTCATATTCTCACAGCAGATACAAATTTAGGTATTGGGTGGGGGGTTGGGGGGGGGGAGCTAGTTGCTTTCACAGCCAATTTTCACAAGATGGCATTCTTATGTGCGCGAGTTGTGAATTACTCTGGGATATTGTTTAAGGCTGTGCCCTAAAGCACTAGTTGGGAGTGTGGCTGTCTTTCACGTGCTTACCTTCTGCATGAGCGATCTTCTTTGAGTTTCAATTTATTCTCTTGTTGCTTGAAAGATATAGAAATGATCATATTCAAGTCAACCCTCACTAGTTTTACTGTTGAGGAGATATTGTGATAAGGAATGACATCAATTTTCTTCCATGTCACTAGGATTTATGTAAATATATCCTTACAGAACAGAAGTTGTTTTGTTCTAAAATTGAGCTGTGGTTATGTTCGTTGCAACATAAGAAATGAAATTAATTTTGGTATAGACTTTTGATTGCTTGTCTTAGATTTAAAATTGTCATCCCAACTATTCACGTAATATAAAATTCAGTCAGTATGTCTCAAATATTGGTTTTGAAGAACTCATTTGGTGCACTTTTCTCAAGAATGGAAGGTCCAGATCGGATTGTCATTAATATTAATAATTGGGCATAGGAAAACAACTCGCCCTAAAGACATGTGCTGTGATGGCTGTCGTGTGTGGACGCGTTATGCCTGAGTGCGAATGAGTGTTCCTTTTTCTGAGGAACGCTGCGGCCGAAAATTTAAACATTGTCTGTTAGTGTATTTCATATATATCTGTCGGCGACTCAGCATTCGTCTTTACAAAATTGTCTATTCCCATTTATTACTATTAATGACACTAAGGATTTTGAATGCTCAAAATTACAGTAGTCAATAATCTAAGGATAGATGCGACTCGTGGTAAAGACGATCGCTGAGTCGCTGACAGAAACACAGAATAGAAACACATTTATACACTTCTGCATTTTCGGCCATGGCCTTTGTCAGAGAAACACATTCATACAACAGTCACACAGTAATTCATTCACACGTGACCGCTAAACATGGCGGTCTCAGTATCGCTGAGACCACCATGTTTTGTGTGAATGAGTTACTGCATGTTTTTCTCCGACAAAGGTCAAGGCCGAAAATTCAGAAGTGTATGAATGTTTCTGTCAGCGACTCGGCGATCGTCTTTATATGAGTTGCGTCTGTCTTTCCTCATAATATTGATATTCCGATCTGTAGCTTCTATTATTAGATTCATACAAGAATGCCATTCATGGTAGCACCAGCGATCAATGGGGCAGCCGTGAATGTCAGTTGTATGAATGAATTATACTGACTGATCATTGTATGAATGAACTTCTCTGATGGAGACCATGGTCAAAAGTTTAGAAGTTTGTGAATGTGTTTGTCAGTAGCTCATCAATTCTCTTTATCGTGAGTTGCGCCTGTCCTCAAATTATGGACATCCCAATTTGGAACTTGCATTGTTACATAACTTCAACAGTAATTATTAGTAATGCTCCATATTTTGACCAGCTTGTAATGTAATGCATATTTGCTATGAATGATACGATTTACAATGCCAGAGACGAGATTTGTAAGTAGTTTGTCTTATTGCTTTTTCAGACTTGCTTTAATGGAAGCTTAAAGAAAAGCATCAAGAAGTGTTAGAGAGCTGTGTTTGTATAGGAATCCGAAATGTGGCGTAGAGGACTACCATTACTTGCCACAGATCTGGGAAATTCACAACGAAGGTAATGGGCAGTAACAAGTCAACAGACCATTTAATTTGTCATACAGCTCAACCAAGAAAGTGTAACATGTAGTGGTGTTTATTTTAGAACAGTGGTTTCCATGCACAAAGACAACATGAATATTAAGTGTGAATGTTTATTCCCATCATAAATATTGTAGGACTTTGTTCTTGTGCATTTTGGTATATACGCCTATTGGAGAGACTCGTGAAAATAATTATTGCATCATGGTTGGTACCTCTAAAGGCGATGTGGAAATCCAAGTAGTTTTAATACAGAAAATGAATAATTTATGTACTTTTCTTGCCTTCGTCCTGTTACTTGTAACTAACATGCTTCTACTATACTTCCAATTCATCATTTCAATATTAATTTGATTCTGCTTGTTTTGTCAATTTAAATGGCTTTCTTACCTTCTACAAGTAAGGCATTAATACCCACTGACATCATGAATAAAAGCGCATTTTCATAATGTTGTATGTAGATCTACACAGATTACAGTAATTTTACAATTAAATTTTTGTGTATTGATTTCTGTTACTCAGTTATGAGAAAGGGAGTGCCCCAAAGAGTAAAGTTAAACAATATGTGGCATTCCAATTATTTTCAATAGGGTCGAGGGGTGTAGGTGTATAACCAGAGGAAGTGTAAACTTGGTTAATATTTATCCTTCATGATAATTCCTAGTGCTACCATTTGGTGTAGTATATGTAGTTCCCTAACTAAAAGGCTGATAACTTCCAGCAAAGGGGGCTGCAGGTCGTGACAGAAGAGATTGTTTTGGAATCTTGGACGATTAATTGTGTAAATAATTTCTGGTTAAATGAAAGACTCTTCAGATATAAACATACTGGATTTCGATTGTCTTTAATGCTGTCATGTTCTTGTGAACGTTTATTGTAGCACAGGATTTTTATGTGGTGCACAATTGTCCCAGACATTTAGCATGTGGGGAAAGTTTGACCTGTGGTTGTTGGAGGCGAAGTGTGTACACGTTCCCCAGCTGAACAAGGTATAGGGAGGACAGGAGAACTCTTGTTTGATGTTTAGTTTTCGATGTTCAACATGAACTGAACTCGCAACATATTGCACTCTACTAAAAATTTCATAAATTGGATTATCATTAATGTATTTCAATGAGACAGTCTGAATCAGAAAAACATTGTGTACTCTTGCTCCACCCATATTCTTATACCACCAACTGTTCAGAGATATTTGGCTGAATATACACTTATCCCTTATGCTGATAATGAAGACGATCACATAGAAATTAAAATTATTAATCAATAACGAAGTTACATGCAAGAAACTGAATCATTTTGTTAAATAAAGCCCATGCTCAAG
The DNA here is from genome assembly GCA_026315105.1 of Locusta migratoria. Classification (NCBI taxonomy): domain Eukaryota; kingdom Metazoa; phylum Arthropoda; class Insecta; order Orthoptera; family Acrididae; genus Locusta; species Locusta migratoria. Next base: position 731,460,402 of record CM048755.1, on the reverse strand, counting down.
TGTCACAGAGTTTGAGTACAATAGCAGGTCTTTCTCTTTACATACGTCTGTGAAATAGATTTAATCAAATTTTTAGTTCTACTTACCCTACTCCACCCTATTATAGTATTGGCCAAGGTTTTGCTTTATTCATACGATAGGATAAATGTTACTTAATGCCAGTAGCATGGTGTCCTAATGCTGGCAACGAGCTTTACTGACTGGACAAGGGTTCATACAAGAACCTGTCAGCCATAGAGCAGGAACATCATTAATTATTTTTGCATTTTTGAAGAGCTATGAGGGGTTACTCTGTACATCGTTCTTCCCCCATGTAAAATAAAAATGTTAGGAGAAATATTAGATAGGAAAACATTCTTAAAGCCCAGAATGGTTAAAATTTTATTGTAATAATGATTTTGTGTAAAAATGCTACTGTTTAATGAGTTCACATTAGACAAAAAGGAAGCTAGGCAAGACAGTTTCACCCTAATTTCGTTTGATTGGAATAAAAAAAAATGGAACCAATATTTTCATGTCTCCTTGATTTACCATTGGCACCTTTGAGACGAACACAACTACACTTTTCCCCAGTTCTCTTTAGGGCACTCCACAACTTAAGCACTTTTTTCTATTGTAATGAATTAAATGTTTAAAAAATATTAATTAAAATAGTCGTTGGTTTTACAGTTATTGAAGAGGATTATACGGTAATTGATCAGTTATGTAATATTTGTAGAGTTATCCGATACGAGTTACTTACGCAAAATAAAATCTCCCGACGGTTAACTCTGTCCATATTCTGAAACAATGCTATAAAAATAACTAAAAACCGTAAATACTTAAACATGAGTTGGTGTCACCTATTCTTTAGATTTCTTGCTCCAGGGCGTAGGGTCTGCATTCGGTATTAGCCATGTTCCATCGTAATTCCTCTTGATGATATAAGAATGCAGAACATCCTTAGGTTATGAAAATCCCCTAAAATCTTATTGTTGGGTCTCAATATAGGTTGATAAAAGCAAACTTGTTAAGAGGAATGAATGTCATTTATTTTCTCGTTTGTAGCAAGTAATTAACATAGAACATACTACAAGAACTCTGTACACTAAGATGTAGCGAGAAAAGGCAAAAGATTCTTCAGTTTTTCTGTACTTTTGTGTTCTTTCCATAGGTATTTTTAATTAACATAAAAATTGTTTAAAATTTTCTTCTAATGTACCAATATAGAAATTTTTCTTGTTACAGAAATAGGAAAAATCTTACTTTCTCAAAGAAAAGAAAAATTAATTACTTGTTCTGTGACTGAATCTCCACAACCCACGCCTGCTACGCCATATATGCCGCCACAGCACAATAGTTAATCATATCCATTCATCTAAGATCTTTATCGGATTTAATTATACATTCAAGAGTGAGAAGTTTATGTCCTAACCAGCAAAGTAATTTACCTTTTAAAATTTATTGAATGTGTAAGTGGAAGTTGCTTACTACACTTACGAAACTTAATCTTGAGAAATAATTGTCAGATGTAGTGTGTCAATTATATTACAAATGGCAGTGTTAAAACCTTGCCCCCCCCCCCCCCCCCCAGCCCTGGGTAAATTTCAGTGGTTGGCCATGCATATACTGTCCTTTCAAAGTGATAAGATCCAAATTTCGTTATATGGCTAAACATAGCTACCTGAGTAATATGCACCATATTTGGGATGGTTTGTACTAGTACTCGAACAGTAAATGTGATAGTAACACCGTGATTGTGCTGTTACTGCACTGTAATTTGTTTGCAAGATACCTTGCATGGATTACGTGGAGGTGGTGTGCAATATTTCCAAACTTACCATCCCTTTATCTGTAAAGCTGGTTTGTTGTGCTCTGACAACATTGGTAATGTCTAATCAGTAACAGTTTGTCCTCCAGCTTAGTTATAATTGTATTTATGCAGTACTACTGGTGATGATTCTGCCCTTATATTTTGTATTCTTGTAGCACTCGGCGTGTCGTCAGTTTAACCTGGCCTGAAATAATGGGTGCATCTGTTCTACAACATTAATATTCGTGACGCCTTTATCGTATACACTTTTTTTGCACCTTATGCAGATACGTTTAATGTTCTTGGCCAGTTCAGGATGCCTTAGATCTTTTCACAGGCAAGAAGAAAAGCACATACTACAGTAGATCGCAGAATATTCCACTGACATGGTGGAGAAATTATGGTTCCAGAACAAAAGCTCAGTGTTATTTATGGGTGGTAACTGATTAGATGTAAGTGATCATTCTAGTAACCACTAGTAATGAACTTTAATTGCATTTACACAAAATGACTCGTGGAAAATTGCTGTCACTATACCGTAAAGTTTGTGCTTAGCTTCTGAATGATCAGGGTCATTAGGCTGAAGTAAGACTATTTCTGCTCTCTTGTAAGTGCTCTTCCAGTTAAGGGGACTTCATTATTAAATTGGTTTATAATTTTTTCTCTCTCTCTCTCTCTCTCTCTCTCTCTCTCTCTCTCTCTCTCTCTCTCTCTCTCTCTGTGTGTGTGTGTGTGTGTGTGTGTGTGTGTGTGTGTGTGTGTGTGTGTGTGTGTGTGAGAGAGAGTCTCATAAATAAAATTCCATGAGTTTTCCAGGATTCTTGTATTTTCCAGTGTCGTATTGGGCTTAGTCACTAACCAGTTTTGTCAGATTTTATGACCAAATCCACAAATGTTGTAAAGTTAAAACACTTAACCATTGTTTATTAGCTGTACCCAGCATGCGTTGAAATGCCCATATTGGATTGCAGCGCTGTGTCAAGTCGGTAGAAAAAGAACTTGCAGAGATTTTCTATTAGAAACGGACGAACCAAATATGTGTTACCAATAGCAAATCTCTGAATGTTCTTGACTGATTTCTTTGAACTTTTGATACAATGTTGCAATCGAATACTATTCTTTTTAGTACGTTTTAATATTGCAGCACATGCCTGGTACAGCTAGTCTATATAAACAAAGAATTACCAACCAAAACGAAAGTATCGTCTGAATTCCACCCAACAATACCATATTTTAAAAACTTTGAAAACACAAATTTCAGATGTAGTCTCTACTCTTCCTCAGCTATCTCTGTACCAAATTTCATGGAAATCTGTTCACCAGTAGTTTTGAGAAAACGTAACAGAATTACTTTCACATTTAAGTGTGTTAGTATGGATGAAACACGACACGCTGAATTGATTATGTTGAATAATTTTACGAGGAACATACGAACCACAAATTAAGAATTTTTACAAATACGATAATGTTCAAAAGTCGAAGAGAGTAAACAGTTTTTTTTTCTACAGAGAATTAATATTATCCCATAATTTGCATGATGTTTTGATCAATATATATTCTCAGGTTATTGAAAAGTCTTGCACTCCACGACTGTATTAGACTTCCAGACTCGTTGATTTTTCAGCAATCAACGGTGGTTTCCTTTTTTTTAACCTTTATTAACCGGATCATGATTTCGGCCAGTAACTGACCATTATCAATTAATGCGTTTTTAGATGAGTATGTTGTACGTATTTCATACCCTGCCATGTTGTAACTAGACAATCAGAGTTAAATTGTTTGATTTGATTTAACTGTGTGGTTGTCTAGTTGACATGGCAGGGTATGGCATACACACAAACACCACACTCATCTAAAAACACACACGTTGATAATGGGCAGTTACTGATCGAAATCATGATCTGCTTAATAAAGTTTATTTAAAAAAAAAAGACTACTGATTGCTGAAAATCACCGAGTTTGGCAATAAATATTCTGTACTTAAAGATTTGTGAAGTAGTGGAAAAAAATTTAGTCCCACCAGGAATCGAACCAGGACCCCATGCACGGCAGTTCAAGATTATAGCCACAGGATCACACCCAATGCTATGACAGTCTAAGAGCACTTAATGTTTTACAACTATCATAGTGATTAATTTCTATCATCATCATAATTAAAGCTATTTGTTTATAATTACAGTGGAATGAATTGACTCATTTCACGGACAGGCTTAAAGTTTACAACCTCCTTGTAATTTCATAATTTTCTCCATTGAATCTTCCTTTGATTCAGTATTTTCAACTTTAACACTAGGTGACACTTGCTCACTTTTTTCTCAATTCAATGAACTAAAAAAAAAATTGTACTTAACATTTTATACCACTAAATGTGCGGGAAAAAGTTTTCATCTGCAGTTCCTTACAACAAAATTTGATGCCATTCCAATTATATCCTCAATCTTGCCAACCCCTTCACGGACCCATTACAGTTTAAGAATGTGTTTAGTGTATGAAATTAATATTATGTTCCTTTTTTTAAAAACACACTGTTGTCAATGTTGAGGGTACCAGTCAGCGCTGCTTATTATTTACCACATGAAACTAAATCCCCTGCATAATTTTATTGTAATAACAGCAATATCATTATTTTTATCAAACTCTCAATTATCTCTTTCATTTTAAAGCAGTACAGCTGGACGTTTTCTGAACGCAAACAAAAAAAAATCACCAAGTTTCTCAAGTTTGTTAAAATAAATTTTATTTACAATTTAACTGTTGCTACAAGATTTTCTGAAATCAGCCTTTTTTCGATGTCAGAGGAAATTTGTTTGCATCATTAGGGGATCCATATTAGCCGGCCGCGGTGGCCGAGGAGACTGAGGCGCTCCAGTCACGGTCTGCACTGTCACTACGGTCGGGGGTTCGAATCCCCCCTCGGGCATGGATATTTGTGCCGTCTTAGTTCGGAAGTAGTTCATTAGTAGTTTGTAAGTTTAGGGACTGATGACCCCATAGTTAAGTCCCTTAAGCTGTACAAACATTTGAACATTTTGATCCATATTAGCTTATTTAATGAAATTTTTAAGTACACTACATTAATACAAATGGTGTTTTCAAACAAGTTGTGAAGTTACTGTTAATCACGTTTCCACTGCAGCTCAACTAGGCAAATCATGGAAATTACCAAATTTATGGAAATCGCCAACCTACCACACAGCTAAAGTACACAGATGACAATTGTTTCTGAACATACTGAGAAGTTCACACTCATAACATACATCAAAATTTACAACTGCTCTTGTGGCCTTATTCATTTCAACAGTAACTCCAGCACATGAGATGCAAGTATTTTTTTTAAATTGTATCTGTTATTGATAGAAACATTGACATTATACTGAATAATTTTCTGCAGAAAACAAAATTAAAAGAATAATCTTTCGCATTGGTCAGTCTATCCTCAGTAACAATTCCAGTGCATGTACAGGGGAAGTAGATGTGTAGTCTTGCAGTATTGACATAGTCCCAGATATGGAATTTGTTTCTGAAAAATAAATAAAAATTATGCCAACTGAATTATTGAATGTTTTTAATCCAAACATAGCAACAGTTAAAATTTACTTAAGACAGCAGTGGTCTAATGAGGTAATGTTGGAGACAATATGTTCATTTATGAGGATAACAGGTGTACTGACAAGACAATTATGCATGGAAGGACCTACCAATAATAGAGCAGGATCAGCATTATTTAGTTAATGGTCAGTATGAAATGTATTCCCTGTGATCTATGTGACTGAGCTTTCAATTGTCATTGTCAACATCAGCATAATAAGTCCCTGGTGCCATAAGTAAAATGGCAATAATAAAAAGAGAAACAAATTCTGTACTTATAATACTAAATATTGGCAATGAGTTGTAAATTAATCATAACTGGAAATATTAAGTTCTGAAGTAATAAAGTAGGCCCATATAATAATTGGGCCATTGGTGTCAGTAATGTCAATCCTAAGTAATATTTGTAGGTTCAAGTGTTCAAATGTTTGTAAAGCTTATGGGACTTGACTGCGAGGTTATCAGTCCCTAAACTTACAAACTACTTATCAACTACCTTATACTAAAGACTGCACAAACATCCAAATGTTCGAACCCCCGACGGGGAACGGCCTCGCGCATCGTAGCATAGCGCCTCAATGCGCTCGGCCGCCCCTCCGCGGCATTTGTAGGTTCACTTTATAATTGCACCTTCACAACATACCGATTTACAAACGAAGATCGCAGTTGAAACAGGCAAGAGATTCAAATCCATGAAGTGATGATGATGATGATGATGATAATAATAATAATAATAATAATAATAATAATAATAATAATAATAATAATAATAATAATAATAATAATAATAATAATAGGCTACCTAAATAAAACTTGCCTCAATTATTGCATAGAGCACATGACTTGTCATATGGCCAATGGAGGATTAAACCGTGCATGGAGACAATCGGTTCAATAAATGGTACAATTCTTAAGAAGGGGTGGTTGGGTGTTTTTTTTTTTTTTTTTTTTTTTTTTTTTTCTTCAATGACATAAGGCCTATCACGTGCAATGATGTAAAGCTATGTGACTGCATGTTCAAAGATCATCCAACAGCTGTTGCCAACATCACCACGCTGCTGACATGGTGAATATAATTTTACCTCTGCTCACTCAAGTATTTGGAATGTTGTGTACAACCACCAACCTTTTCACCATAAGTTTGTTCGTTCACGGAGTATTTTTAATCGAAATTTAGAAGGAAACATAGTTGTAACTAAGTTTGCAAATGGCTCAGAAACGTGCTCACCAATAACCACTACCAACTACCAAAGTAGCTGACAAGTAACAGCACATATTTTGAAAGTTCACAGAAACTTTAAAAAGATAACTTAATAACTTCCAGCGTAACTAGCATAGATGACAGGAATAATTTATTTTGATACAGAAATGCGCATTACTCAATTAAGAATTGTACCAAATACAATACAATACAGTAACAGTAACAATAACATACTAAAATGTTCGTAACATTACATTTGAGCCAGCAAGCTAGTGAGTAATCTGCAAATAACTAATACGTAGCAAAGGTCCTTGAACATGTCATTACCTAATTTTAATGACATCAAATATTGCACAAGAGTACAATAAAACATCCATCATGCACTACATGCACAGCTAATAACCTCTAAAACATATATTCAAATAGCATGAAGGCAGTTCTACAAAACAGAACCTCTATTACCAACATTATCACAGTTATTATTATTCTGTGTTTTAGGGCACAAAACTGCTAAAGTCATTAGTAGCCACATCGCAACTTTTTAAAAAATCTAATACTAGGTGAAAAGATACTCCTCAGTAGAACACAGGTATAGTTTCGGATTACTAATCCAAAGGTCCCAGGTTCGATCCTCGCTCCATCCTAGAATTTTTATAAGACAATTTCCCCCTTCTTTCACCTTTCGCGGTACTGCTGATGGGAAAAAATGCTGAGTAGCACCATGGTACAGAACCCACATAAAACTGAACCCACATTAAACTGTAGGTCCGCTATAACTTGCCAGAGGAAGGCAACAGCATCCCATCTCCAAACACGACCATGCATAGTAAAGCACGGTGTAGTCTTTTGACTACTGACTGCTTTATCTTTTACGTAAACACAGGGACGAGAAAATCTTAACCCAGTCAACATGAAAAGTTTCATCTGAGGGTAAGGTCACTTTTGCAAAAAATGTTTGAACACACCATCAAGAAAGCAAAAGTCGAGCGACATCAGATTCCCTTTGCCATGGTACTGTGATGGATGAAACACACAAAACACAATCAACAGAACTCCTGTTGCCTGCTAAAACCTCTGACAATTTGGAAGGAAAATTTAGACCTACATGATTAAAAAAACTGACACTGAATAAAATAATGGCATACCGTCGAAGGTTGCATACACACAGTATGGTGAGATCATCACTTAATAAATAGCAGTGTCTAAACAGACTGTTCTATACACAGCCGATCTGACATGACCTCTTCACGATGAGAGGACCAAGCAAGCTACTGGGAGAGATTAAAATTTGCCTAGTGCTCTGCAGTGAAGATAGAGCACTGTTAAAGTAGCCGATAGTGGGAAGACTCATCGCAAAGTACAAAGGCACACCCAACACCATAGTGTTTTGGAACCATTGGTATAGATACAAATTCAATCCTCAAACCGTATAGAAAGCGGCAGAAACTCCTCATCTATACAGCTGGTCAGAGGTAGTGCCCTCGGGAAAGTGAAAATGAACGCCAGGGTGGTGAAGAACTCTCACTCGCTGGCAACGTGGAAGGTAGTGTGAGGTACAGCTGCTGGAGCAGAGTACAAAAAGCAAACTCCAGGAGGTAACAGATTCTCAACAGGGCTAGAACAGAAACCACGAGTGTAGAAATGTAGGGTTCCCCTGAATAGGTCAGGCGTGCAATACACGCAGGAAGCGGCTACACGGGTAGCGGAGTACGTGTGGAGTGCACATGGGGGTTTTTTAGGTTAGAGAATTCCCTCCCTAGGCCCAACAAGACGCCTCCTGAGTCGCAACAAGGTAGCAGTAGGCAGAGCACAAAAGGGAATGAAAAGATCAATGTAGTAGTAGTTAACTGTAGGAGCGTCTATAGATAGGTCCCAGAACTGCTCTCATTAATAATAGGTCACAATGCCCACGTAGTACTAGTGATGGAAAGTTGACTGAAACTGGAATATATACCGCAGTGATAGGCTGCACAGTGAAGGGGGAGGCGTGTTTATAGCGATAAAAAGTACACTAGTATCGAAGGAAATAGACGGAGATCCGAAGTGTGAAATAATATGGGTGAAGGTCAAGTTTAAAGCCGGCTCGAACATGGTAATTGCATATAGGCCGCCTCGCTCAGCAGCTGTTGTGGCAGAACACCTGAAGGAAAATTAGGAAAATATTTAGAGTAGATTTCCCGAGCCGGCCGCGGTGGCCAAGGGGATTGAGGCGCTTCAGTCACGGTCTGCACGGCCACTACGGTCGGGGGTTCGAATCCCCCCTCGGGCATGGATATTTGTGCCGTCCTAGTTCGTAAGTAGTTTGTAAGTTTAGGGACTGATGACCCCGTAGTTAAGTCCCATAAGCTTTACAAACATTTGAACATTTTAGATTTCGCGATCATGTTATAGTTTTGGAAGGAGATTTTAATTTACCTGGTATAGATGGGAGACCGAAAAGTTTCTGACGCGTGGCAGGGACAAAGAATCCAGTGAAATTGTTTTAAGTGCATTCAAAAATCAAATGTCTGTAAATCTATCGGACCAAACTGCGTGGTCATCAGTCCGTAGCTTACAAACCACTTAAACCTAGGTAAACTAACCTAAGGACGAACACACACACCCATGCCCCAGGGAGGACTCGAACCTCCGCGCGCTCCGCAGCGAGGCGCCTTAGGCCGCTCGGCTACTCCACCGCGGCTTGGAGTGCATTATCTGAAAAATTACCTTGAGCAGTTAAACACAGAACCGACACGTGGTGACAACATATTAGACCTTCTGGTGACAAACAGACCCGAACTTTTCGAAACAGTTAACGCAGAACAGGTAATCAGCGATCATAAAGCGGTTACAGCATCGATAATTTCAGCCTTAAATACAAATATTAAAAAATGTAGGAAGATTTTTGTGTTCGGAAAAAGCGACAAAAAGCGGATTTCAGAATGCTTGACGGCTCAACACAAGAGTTTTAACTAAAGTACAGATAGTGTTGAGGAACAGTGGTCAAAGTCCAAAGCCATAGTACAATATGCATTAGATGAGTATGTACAAGGTAGGGTCGTAAGAGATGGAAAGGAGCCACCATGGTACAACAACCGAATTAGAAAACTGCTACGGAAGCAAAGGGAACTTCACTGCAAACATAAACATAGCTAAAGCCTTGTGGACAAACAAAAATTAAACGAAGCGAGTCGCGGCGGATTAGTCGCGCGCGCTGGAGCGACGTGTTGCGGTGTGCGCGGCAGTCAGCCGTCGGGGGTTCGAATCCCCCCTCGGGCATAGATGTTTGTGTCGTCTTTAGTATAAACTAGTTCATAAGTAGTTTGTAAGTTTTGGGACTGATGACCCCGCAGTTAATTGTGAATTGTTTGTTAAACTTATGGGACTTAACTACGGGGTCATCAGTCCCTAAACTTACAAACTACTTATCTACTACCTTATACTAAGGACGGCACAAACATACATGCCCGAGGGGGGATTCGAACCCCCGACCGTAGTGGCCGCGCAGTTAAGTCCCTTAAACTTAACAAACATTTGAATATTTTTGAATTATATCTGAATATCTAAACGAAGCGAAATGTAGCGTGTGGAGCGCTATGCGAGAGGCGTTCAACGAGTTCGAAAGTAAAGTTCTATGTACTGACTTGACTGAAAATCCTATGAAATTTTGCTCTTATGTCAAAGCGGTAGGTTGATCAAAACAAAATCTCCAGATTCCAAAGGACATGGATCATTATAAGCGGAGGAGGATGGTCCGATCTGATACCGATGACATAGATATGGTATCCATGACGTACCATTTAAGACACAAAAACCATTAAGATAGCAAATACAGCAAGCTGCCAAGTAAGAGACGTGGGAGGAACAACAAAGTTTCCTACTGAAGGCCAGGCCCAAGAATTGAGTCATTTCAACAAACAGGACAGGTGAGCCGAGATGTAGGTTTGGAGGGAGAAACTCCTGACAGTGCCAAAAGATTACACACACTGTCTTGTCAGGAGAAGCCATTGTTACTCAAGACACCACTGAAGGTGCCAATCAAGTAGACCCATATGTTGAGAGCTGTAATATATGGCCTTCTATGCCTGGTGGGAAACAAATCATAATCGGGTTATTGTTTTGGCAAGTAAATCTACTCTCAGCACTGAGCCTTGAGGCACCCCATTCTCTTGAATAAAAGTATTTTATAGAACCTAGTTTCCATGTCACTTAAAGACACGGTCTTTAAAAAAAATTACAAAACGAAAACTGGCAGCGGACCTCAGAAGCCGCACGTGTACATTGTACAGAGAAGACATGTCCTCCAGCAGGTATCACAGGCTTTCTCCAAATCAAAAACCACGGCCACAGTCTGGCACTTCAGCGGAAATATGTTAATAATATGAGTCGACAGGGTGACAAAGTGATCCACCACGAAGTGGAGTCTGTGAATCCGCACTGTGCATTGGTTAGAAAATGCCCAGATTTGAGCCTCCATGCAAGTAGACCAATATCGTAATTATTAAGCCAGCTCCCAGGAGTAATGTTCTAGAATAGTTATTAATAGATACTCCAGTAATTATTCAGACCATCTACAATGTACTGTTGCCCTGAGCCTGTGGAAATAGTCTTAATGTCTCAAGTGTGGTCCAAAACACCTACCATCAGAACGTTTGGCCAGGGCCTTAGTAAAACTTATCTCAGCACCGTTCTATACCTAAGTGTTGTTGGTATTATTAATTTAATAATAATTATAATACAGTAAATAATTTTCTATAATGAAGGTTAAACCTGCTTGGTTCAAAATGTTCAAATGTTTGTAATTCTTTCGGACCAAACTGCGTGGTCATCAGTCCATAGCTTACAAACTACTTAAACCTAGGTAAACTAACCTAAGGAACACACACACACACACTCATGCCCCAGGGAGGACTCGAACCTCTACGGCGAGCAACCGCGCGCTCCGCAGCGAGACGCTTTAGACCGCTCGGCTACTCCACCGCAGCAAACCTGCTTGGTCTAACACACTCAAATAATGTATGGTTTTCCCTTTCCTTTTAATCCATGTGAATATCAGCCTAGTATCTTTAACCAATTAGCAGTACTATGTTACTCGTTTCACTTGGATTATAGCAGCAGTGGAGGAATTATCAGCAATTGCAGACTGATGGTACCATGCAACCAGTGGCGTTCAATATATTTTGCAATGTTCCTTCAGAAGAAATATTTGAAGGTAAACCATCACAACCTTCTTATACTTCTCAGGAGGGATGTTATAATTAGAGAGTTATTTTCTATCAGATACAAAGTTTTGTGGCTTTAAGGTTAGGCCTACTTATTTTACTTAGCATATAGTCTTTGCAGAATTGATCCAGTTTCAAAAAATCAGGAGATTGGTTGTTACATTCGTGGCAGATAGTATTCAAACAGAACAGATACTGCAAATGCACGGTGACAGCTTGGTACAGCTGCTAATAGTATCTGTTTGAAGCAGAAAGGTTGTTTTCTTCAGAATGTTCAAAAAGGGGTAAATTCTAACTCTCCGCAATGGCGGCACAGTACTGATGTTGGAAACTACTTTTGATGTTGATGTTAAATACAATGAATGATGGGAATAACATTTTGTACTGAATACATAATAAATAATGCTCTCCTTGCTCTATGGTTGATAGGTTCTTCTGCGTACCTTGGCTTACTTGGTAAACTTACAATGCAAAGCGAACATTTTGTTGCCAACATTTGCACATTAAGCTACCATTGAGGTGTAATGTTTCATAATTATGTAACCAACAATTTCAGTGAAACTTACAGAATTTATAGGAAATTAAAAGCTAAACATTGAAAATCACATATTCTAAATCACTTTGTCAATTTTACTGATAAATCAGTATTTACTTCCATGCAGACTGACAGTCTACAACAGTAACAAAATCAAAGCACTAGTGTAGAGTTAATAACAATTATTCATATGTTTGTAAATCTGAGGGACTTAACTACGTTGGTTATCAGTCCGTAGGCTTACAAACTACTGAAACTAACTTAAAGAAACTTATGCCAAGGACAACTCAAACAGCTATGCCCGAGGGAGGACTCGAACCCCCAACGGCGAACGGCCGCGTCACAATTCTTCCTTGTTATTTTGGTCCTCATAATATGTGCATCTATTCAGTGTTCTCCTATGGTATAAATGTTTAAAGCACAGCATCTGAACTGGTTCAAAATGTATGAGTACTGTACTAAGTAGATAAACTACCAGCTTGCAGAAGCCTCTTTAGGGACGTTTAAATTAATACACCCTTGTACCAGTAAATTTACTCCCTACTATAGTTACGATTAATAATGCCACAGATTTGGCATACAACCTGCTAATATAACCTATACAATCATACACACACTTCTCTTTCAGTTTCTTATTTTCCTATTTCAAATTTACAATAGTAGCTTCAGTTCCACAGAACTTCTCATTTGCCATATTTTGCATTTCACATGTTTCGTTATTACTATACACACTTTATGTGACTGAAAGTAAAGTTGAATTCCATTACTTGGCAACTCAAAACATGGAAATATCATTAGATTTTTAGTAAGCCTTTCAAAAGACATCTTGTGGATTACTGGTACGTAGGCTATACGACAGCTTGTACCCTTTCCACTACTAATCCCCATAATAAAAGCGTAGTTTCAATACAGATACAGGTAAATACAATACTGTAGCAACAATTATTTTAACCGATCGTCCTATGTACCTTTACATAGATTAAATATACAACATGTTTTTATTTCGCAACGATATTTACACCCGATTATCGTCAGGTGTATACTATAATATATCGACTCCTTGTGACGAGTTAGGATTATAATTCGTTCACTTCCCTGCAGATGAAAATATGCTTTTATATTTAACAACATAAAAACACACAAGGGTACTGTACGCGCCATAAAAATTTATTTTCAAAGATACTACTCATACGTCGCACATATGACTGTGCGCCTACAGTAGTTTTGCTTAAGTCTCTGAACTTTCGACAGTACGTCACTTCCGGTTCCTAAGGTCTAGTGGAAGGGTCGGTTGAGGGGGGGAGGGGGTGCAATGAACGCATAGCATACGACAATCATCGTTGACGCTCGCGGCTGAATGACCCATTTTGGTGTCTGTAGGATAGACAAGGTCCACTGTCTCCGTAATGGAGTGATTTGTAGGGTAGCATGATGTCTACGTTAGGATGACAAAGATAATTTGGTTGAATTGACGAATCCAACGAATGCCAGATCAAGATAGTGCAGCAAGTGTTGAAGTTCGCGCATTATTTCAACATACGTTGATGTATTTACCGCACTTTTCTTAGCTTATTTCATGAAACGTTGGTAGTGAAAAGCACTGACAGTAAGTGCAAAGTTTTTCGGAAAGTAGTTTTGGAGAAAATCATTTACGTGCATTTTCCTGGAGGACCTGTAGGTTACTCTGACTTCTGAGAAATTTGAAGTATCTCCTTGATTTGAAATTAATCAGGAAATTTATTTTGGCACTATTTAAGTCATTCACACACTGCTCGGACGTTGGCAGATTTCTCTCATGTCATCAAATTGAAAATAAAGCGTCGCTTCAAATATTACAAAGTAAAAGATATTCTTCTTGAGTAGCACTCTTTAATATTGCAGTAATGTATTTCGGTATGTGTTTCGCTCGTACCATCTTTGGAATAAACTGTCATTTTATATGGTAAGGCAGTTGGGTTGCGTGACCTACATTTAGCGTCTGCAATTTTTTCCCAGGATCGTAGTTTCCCGGATATTACAACTTCCTGTAAGCGCGCAGCTATTGATATCGTGTTTTCTGCTCGCATGATGGAAGATTCCGGTTAACTGCTACGTAATTACTGCTGGGTTTGCGATACATCATCGTTGTGATTTGAGCAAACTAAATACAGTGGCGGAGATGAGATGATACAACTCTTGTTTAAGCGGAAGTGCCAGTCAAAATTTTGTAGAAGACTTATCGCTGAAAATTAAGAATTGTTGACTAAACTGATATGTGATGTGAAAAATTCTCAAGCGAAATGTTGCAAGACAGAAAAACCAAGAAAATTTAACGTACAGTACAGAACGCACTTATTCAGAAATCGAACAAGTAGGTGCAATTGATGCGCACTTCTGTCTTCTCAACAGGCAAGCTTGGCCAAATAAGCAATGCGTAAATATCGTAATAAGATGTTGACATGAAACCAGGCCAATAAAGAGGGCATCGACATGCTGTGCATGGACAGATTTCTTAAAAATTCTTTTTAATGGAGCATGCTGTTGCAATACGATCTGTTAAATATTGCAAACCAACAGTGAACAAAGACTTAAAAGGTATACGAACTATGATTTTTGTATATGTTATTGACTACTGCCAGTAAGTAATATCGCTCCCTGTCGCGGGAATCACTGCTAAATGCCTGCGAGCACTTAGGGAAGTAGACAACTGTGACATATGGAAGTTTGGGTCTGGCCGGGGTAGCATGTCCGGGTGGCCGGACGTCCGAAAGAAGACACCACATCAATACAATAAAGCAGAATTGCTTAACACAGCCTTCCGAAATTCTTTCACGAAAAAAGACGAAGCGAATACTCCAGAATTCGTATCAAGAACGGCTGGTAGAGTGTGTAATTGAAAGTTGATATGCGAGGTGAATTAAAGCAACTTAAATCATTTAAAGTAAATATCCTGTCTTGATTGTATACCAATTAGTTTCCTTTCAAAGTATGCTGATGCAATAGCCCAATACCAAGTTACCATATACAATCGCTCGCTCAGCGAATGTTCCGTATCCAAAGACAGGAAAGTTGCACAGGGTACGTCAATATCAAAAAAGGCAACAGAAGTGATCCGCAAAATTACAGGCCTATATTATTGACGTCGGTTTGCAGCAAGATTTTAGAACATATACTTCCCTCAAATATTATGAACTACCTCGAAGAGAACGACCTATTGACACATAGTAAACACGGATTCAGAAAGTGTCATTCTTGTGAAACATAGCTATCTCTTTACTCACATGATGTGATGAGTAATATAAACAAGGGATGTCAAATAGATTCCGTAGTTATAGATTTCCGGAAGGCTTTCGACACTGTACCTCACAAGCGTCTTCTAATGAAACTGCGTGCTTATGGAATTCCGTCACAATTGTTCGATTGCATTCGTTATTTCCTGTCAGACAGGACACAGTACATTGTAATTGACGGAAAGTCATCGTGTAGAACTGAAGTAACATCTGGCATTTCCCAGGGAAATGTTTTAGGGTCCCTACTGTTCCTTATTTGGATAAACGATTTAGGAGACAATCTGAGTAGCTCTCTTAGGCTCTTCGCGGATGATGCTGTCACTTACCGGTTAGTAAAGTCACCAGAAGATCAAAAGCAACTGAAAACTGGTTTAGATATCTGCATGGTGCAAAAAAAATGGCAATTGACCGTTAATAATAAGTGAGAAGTCATCCATATGACCACTAAAAGAAGCCCGTTAAACTTTATTTACACGATATCAGTCAAAACTACAGGCCGTAAATTCAACTAAATACCTGGGAGTAACTATGGGGGGGGGGAGATAAGGAGGATAGAAACCCCCCCCCCCCAGAACCCGAAGGGAGAGGGAGAGGGAGAGACGAAAAGAAGAAATCGTATAACAGCAATCTGGTAAAGGTAAAGATTGGAAACTTTGGGTATTTTACCATAAGCTTTCATTGGAAGGGAGTGAATTAGTTTCTTCAACGGGAGTGGTAGATGGTAGTCCGTCTGGAAACTGACTAAAATTTTGCTCGTCAAGCAGATCTATCCCCCCCCCCCCCCCAAAGAAAAGTCCTAGTAACGCCACTGTACCTGGGAGAAACAATTACAAACAACTTCAATTGGAAAGTACATGCAGAAAATATTGTAGGGTAAGCGAACCAAAGATTACGTTTCGTTGTCAGAACACTTAGTAGATGCAACAGTTCTACGAAAGAAACTGCCGACACCACACTTATGCGTCCTATTTTGGAGTACTGTGGCGCATTGAGAGATCCCCACCAAGTGGGACTGACAGACGATTTAGAGATAGTTCAGAGAAGGGCAGTTCGTTTCGTACTATCGAGATATAGGGGGAGAGTATCACAGAAATGATACACGAGTTAGGGGGGAAATCATTAAAAGAAAGGCGTTATTTGTTGCGACGAGATATATTTGCGAAGTTTCTTTCACCAACTTTCTCTTCCGTATGCGAACATATTTTGTTAGAACTCACCTACATTAAAATAAGCCGGCCGCGGTGGCCGAGGGGACTGAGACGCTTCAGTCACGGTCTGCACGGCCACTACGGTCGGGGGTTCGAATCCCCCCTCGGGCATGGATATTTGTGCCGTCTTTAGTATAAGGTAGTTCATAAGTAGTTTGTAAGTTTAGGGACTGATGACCCCGTCGTTAAGTCCCATAAGCTTAACAAACATTTGAACATTAAAATAAAATAAGAGAAATCAGATCGAAAACGGAAATATTAGGGTTTTCCTTTTTACCGCGAGCTATTAAAGAATGGAACCGTAGAGAAACATTATAAAAGCGGTTCGATGAACCCTCTGCCATAAACTTCAATGTGGGTTGCAGAGTATTGATGTAGATGGCCAAGTGAACAGCACTGCATCTGATGCTAGTCCCGTGGGCCGTTTCAGGTCTTGCTGTGCATCAAGTATAGTCCTGAATGCGTATTCCAGTATTCACATGACATTCCAGGGATTCTGACCAACGAGAGCGGTAATATCAAACCGAACTCGCCACAGATCTTATTACTGGTGCTGTTAAGATCCAATATTGTAGCAGACATTTCTGCTTGTCATGTGGTACATGACACGAACGGAGGCCGTAATGAGTAACGTATAAGTAGATATCTTCGGAATAGTGCAGCAACTAAAATCAATTAACAAGAACAAGTCTTCTGGTCCGGATTGTATATCCATTAGATTTCTATCTGATAATTCCGAAGCGATAGCTCCTTACTTACCAGCCATATACAACCGCTCTCTCATAGAAGGATCTGTACCAAAAGATTGGAAAGTTGCACAGGTCACACCTATATTCAAGAAAGGCAGTAGGAGTAACCCACTAAACTACAGGCCTATTTCATTGACGTCAACTTGAAGCAGGGTCTTGGAACATATCCTGTATTCAAATATTATGAGTTATCTCGAACAGAACGATCTATTGACCCAAGGTCAACACGGATTTAGAAAATATCGTTCATCCGAAACACAAATAGCTCTTTATTCACAGGAAGTGATGGGTGTTATCGACAAGAGTTCGCAAATCGATTCCGTATTTCTTGATTTCCAGAAGGCTTTTGACATCGTACCTCACAAACGGCTTTTGATCAAATTGCGTGTTTATGGTATATCGCCCCAAATTTGCGATTGGATAGGAGATTTTCTGTCAGAGAGGACACAGTTCGTAGTAATCGATGGTAAGGATCGTCTAAAACAGAGGTGATATCGGGCGTTCCACAAGGTAGTGTT
Source organism: Locusta migratoria (assembly GCA_026315105.1). Lineage (NCBI taxonomy): Eukaryota > Metazoa > Arthropoda > Insecta > Orthoptera > Acrididae > Locusta > Locusta migratoria. The sequence continues at coordinate 731,442,341 of CM048755.1, read as the reverse complement.
GTTGGTCCTCTGCTGTTCCTTACTAAAATAAACGTTTAGGGTAAAATCTAAGTAGCTCTCTTACGTTGTTTGCAGATGACGCCGTCATTTACCGTCTAGTAAAATCATCTGAAGATCAAAAGCAACTGCAGAACGATCTGAATAAGATATCATTATGGTGTAAAAATTGGCAATTGACTCTAAATAATGAGAAGTGTGAAGTCGTCCACATGAGTAAGAAAAGAAATCCGTTAAACTTTGTTTATAAGATAAATCAATCAAAGCCGCGGTGGAGTAGCCGAGCGGTCTAAAGCGTCTCGCTGCGGAGCGCGCGGTTCTCGCCGTGGAGGTTCGAGTCCTCCCTGGGGCATGGGTGTGCGTGTTGTCCTTAGGTTAGTTTTAAGTAGTTTGTAAGCTACGGACTGATGAACACGCAGTTTGGTCCAATAGATTTACAGACAAATCAATCAAAAGTGAAGGCCGTAAACTCCACAAAATACCTAGAAATGACTATTACTTCAGACTTAAACTGGAAGGAACACGTAGATAATGTCGTGGGAAAGGCGAACCAGAGACTGCGTTTTATTGGCAGAACCCTTAAAATATGCAACAGAACTACAAAAGAAACTGCATACACTACGCTTGTCCGTCAATTTTTGGAGTATTGCTGCCCAGTGTGGGATCTTTATCGGGTGGGTTTGACGGAGGACATCGAAAGAGTCCAGAGAAGGGCAGCTCGTTTCGTATTGTCACGATACAGGGGAGAGAGCGTTACGGAAATGATACAGGATCTGGGATGGGAATTATTATAACAACGGCGCTTATCGCTGCGGCGTGGGCTACTTACGAAACGCCAATCGCCAACATTCTCCTCCGAATGCGAAAGTATATTGTTGACTCCTACTTATATAGGTAGAAATGATCATCATAATAAAATAAGAGAAATCAGAACTCGAACAGAGAGATTACGGTGTTCATTCTTCCCGCGCGCTATTCGAGAATGGAATGGGAGATAAAATAGTATAACGGTGGTTCGATGAACCCTCTGCCAGGCACTTAAATGTGATTTGCAGAGTATCCTATGTAGATGTAGACCTTCTTGTGGCGTCGTCCGAAGGGTGTAGTTCCGTGACAATGTTTGTACCTCAGGAGCCATCACTAGCTAAAGACAAACGTTGCCAAGCAGAACAGCGAATGACGTCGGCGATGACGTCCGTAACGCCGCTGCTACAGGAAGCTTGCTGACGTCACAGCACGGAGCCTTTCTCTACTCTCGGACTGCCGCCACTCGAATCGCAGCAGCGTAACAGAATCGCTCCAGCAGTGAGTGGGAGTTCGAGTTGCAACTGAAAACTGAATTTGAGTGTCATTTGTCTGTTTTGTAAAATGATAACACTTCTCTAAGGGCATTTCTTTGTAGAGCACGGTTCACGACTAGATAGTAACGGTTGTGTCAACAGATACTCCATTAATTTGTTATATGGGTAGGATCTGCTTAGAGAAAAACACAAATTTCATTTCTTACAGTGTAATCATGGGCGTTTGTTTCCTTTGTACTGAACCACATAAAAATGAATTTAGAGTTTGTAGATATAGAAAGTCAAATTTCTCAGATTGTATTTACAAGTCTGAAAAATTGACAAGAATTTTTATATATACATTGTTACCATATGCTGTGATTTTTCTCGTTGTTTTGTTTTGTTTTGTTTTGTTACATAACCGTACATTTCCTTTCACTCTTTATCATTCCGAAGATTATGAAACCTAATGAATAAAAGTTATTTGCACTGAATTTTTGTGAATTGTGATGTTATGGTTAGGCCTCACATGAATTCTCTGTGGAATGTTTGTGTTCATACATATGTGTGTGTCTTTGTCTGTTTGGAAAATGTATCATTTACTTTTATTGGTTTCCACATCATCTCAATAAAGAACTGAATATTTAAGCCTTCACTGTCACTATTTACAAAGTATGAAAACAAAATGACGGGTATTTAGACAGTTGACAGTAATCTGAGTGGGTAATTTTGATTTCTATCGTGTGTGTGTGTGTGTGTGTGTGTGTGTGTGTGTGTGTGTGTGTGTATGTGTGTGTGTGGTTGTTGTTGTTGTTGTTGTCTGCAGTCCGAAGACGGTAACCCACATCCATTTGAACCCGCTTACTATACTCGTCTCTGGCCGGCCGCAGTGGCCGAGCGCTCTGCGGCGCGCCAGTCAGTCTGGACGGCCGCTACGGTCGGGAGTAAAAAAGTCCATTAAGCTTAACAAACATTTGATACTCATCTCTCCGTTTCCCTCGACGATTTGTACCTCCTCCCCACACTTTCTCCATCACTAAATTGACGTTTCCTTGGCTGCGGCCGAGCGCATTGAGGCGCTATGCTCCGATGCGCGAGACCGTTCCCCGTCGGGGGTTTGAATTCTCCCTCGGGCATGGATGTTTGTGCTGTCTTTAGTATGTTAGTTTTTAGGTAATTTGTAAGTTTAGCGACTAATGACCCCGCAGTGAAGCCCGTAAGCTTAACAAACAAACGAACGACGACGATTCCTAGATGTCTGAGAATATGTCCTACCAATCGGTCCCTTCTTTTAGTCAAGATTTCCAGAAATTCCTTTTCTCCCCAATTCCATTCAGTGCCTTCTCATTAGTTCCAACTACCCAGATATTCTCCAGGACTCTTCTGTAACAACAAATTTCAAAACCCACTATCCTCTTCTTGCAACAAATGTTTATTCAGTTGTACAAATGACCCTAAAAAGCTGAAATGTTGCGAAATAGTATTCAAAGGATGTTTCTGATATTTTTTGTATGACGGATTTCGGCCTTGCCCATCTTAGGATGACAAGGGGACACATACAGAGTGGTATCTTATAATTCTTGGGACATTATTTTAACAATATGACAAAAAGGTTTGTAAAAAACCAAGACAAACTGACAAAATATACATTCCATAGTTCAAATGTATAGGCAATATGCCATAAAAAAGAAAAATGAGAAGCACCATCAGATCTGAACAAAGTGTTAAATAATAGATGTTTCTTCGGATGGCGACTGAAACTAAATGCCACGAGCTGCTATGAATGCTGTGCAGGTAAGTGATTGTTTCGCTAGAGGGCGTACCCCTAGCACTATTTTCTGACTACAAGATAAAAAAATAATAATAATTGTCCATAAGCAGGCTATTCTCAAAAGTAAAATGCTGGTAACTGTCACTGAATAGCAATTCACAAACTTACAGAAGTGCGTTTATAAAAGACATAAATAATACAAAACATAACACATTACTTCTATATGTGTAACAAATGTTTAACCTTGTACAAAACTTGTAAGTTACAATTAACGAAAGATATGCTTCTTAAGAAATAACACTGAATCATTAAAAATGCATTCTCTGTATAAACTTTTTGGTAACTCTTGACCGCGGTGGAGTGGCCGAGTGATCTAAGGCGCCTAGCTACGGAGCGCGCGGTTGCTTGCCGTCAGAGGTTCCAGTCCTCCCTCGGGCATGGGTGGTTGTGTTATGCTTAGTATAAGTTACTTGAACTTAGTTCAAATAGTTTGTAAGCCTAGGGACTGATGATCAACGTAGGTAAGTCCCTTAGATTTACAAACAAAAAAGTATCTCTTCTACTTGTTTGTCTAAACAAAATTTGATCAAAAATATTGAAAAACCAGTGTTGATTACTAGTGGCTTGTTCAGTAATTGTTTGGTTTGGAAGGGGTACAAGTTTACAGTAATTTACGTATAGCTCCAAATTAATAATGGTCGGACACCTCCAGTACGACTTAGCCACATCGACGATGAACTGTTTATCTCCCGCATTTCAGTCCTGTACAATGCTGCGCCCTACAGAAATGACCTTCAGAAAAGACTTCTTAATACTTGAAAATTAATATTTAATTTTAATATTTTTTTCACTACTCCGGTCATCAGAAGTTTTTTTTACTGCCAAAATAAAAAATAAAAAAATCTACCTTTACTGTATCTTTCCATAAATCTGATTCCTTCAGCATCACCTGATTTTATTAGACTACATCGCATTACCCTTACCTTGCTTTTTTAATGCTCATCTTATAGCCTCCGTTGGGGACAATGTCCATGCCATTCAGATGTTCTTCCAGGTCCTTTGCTTTCTCTGGAAGAATTCGGAAGTCATCATCGAACCGCTAGGTTTTTATTCCTTCTCTGGGGATTTTAATTCTGTCTCCAAATCTCTTCTAGCTTGCCACCACAGCCTGTGACATTATGGATACGCTACAACTGTCTTATTCCCTCCCAAGTTACTGTGTCCCTTTCATGTCCTTCGATTCTCATAACCCCCCAGGGGGCCCACAGTTCTTTTGTGGGTACGTGTGTGGCGCGCACGGGGCCCCGAGCCGGAGCAGCCTTTCTTCTGCCCCAGGCTGCTTCACTTTCCCTCCCGGTTTATGCCTTCGCCCGGAGACGGGCATATTTCGTGAGCTACGGTGGTTCTTGTTGTGGTTTTTCTTCCTTCGTTCCTTCCTTTCTTACCCTTTGTTTTCTGTCTTTCTCTCCTTGTACTCTCCTAGTCTTCTTCTCCTCATTAGTCTCCGCTTCGGCGTTTGAGACACTTATTTCCTTCTTTCTCTTCACTTCCTATCCTCTTCTTCTTTCCTCCCTGTGCGTGTCTGAAGGCCGACCCACGCATTATCTTGCGTAGCAGGTGACGGGGTACCGCGTAATTCCCCGCCCCGGGTAGACATGTAGGGCACGTACGTACCCCCTGGTAAAGGCCAGGCCCAGGGAGGGGTGATTACCCGAGCTGGTACCTTCAGAACGTGCCGATTGGTCCCTCCGTCAGTTCTAGGGAGGTGTGACCTGAGGTGTGAACAATCACCTAAGGCGGGTAAACCCTCGGAGAGGGCCCCCACTAGGAAGGAGCGCGCCATCGGAGACGCCGGTAATCACGGGGGACACTTCCGCGATGACTTCCTTATCTTCTTTCGTGACGTTGACCCAAAAACGTAAGTTAGACTCGCCTCAGCCTAAAAAGACTCTGCCTAATGTACCTAAATTTCTCTCGCACCGACGGAAAGGATTTCAGTTCTGTCAATCCGTTCGTTATACAGAAAGGTGTAGATGCAATTGCTGGCCCTGTTAAAACCTGTTAGCGTCAGCGCAATGGCTCATTGTTGCTGGAAGTGGACAGTGCTTTCCAAGCCCAGACACTTATCCGGACTACGTTATTACACACGTTTCCAGTCAAAGTAGAAGCGCACCGCACACTCAACTCGTCACGGGGGTAGTTTTTACGAGATCCCTTGACGGGTTGTCTCATGACGACATCCGGTCCTATATGTCCGATCAGGGTGTGACAGCCGTCCACAGGGTGATGAAAAAGGTAGATAACCAGCTGACACCGACTCGTACTGTGTTTTTGACATTCAACAAAGTTGACCTCCTGTCGAAGGTCAAAGCAGGGTATGAAGTCATATCCGTCCGCCCCTATGTACCTAACCCAACGCGCTGTTTTCAGTGCCACAGGTACAACCATACCCGTGAACATTGCCCACATGCAGCAAAATGTGTCACTTGTGGTAGGGACGTCCATGAGGGGGATTGCCCACCTCCGTTCCCTCACTGCCTTAACTGCAACGGCGACCATGCGGCTTCCTCTCGCGACTGCCCTGTATATAAGGATGAAAAAATCATTCAGCAAATTCGGGTCACGGAGAAGGTATCAACATCTGCCGCTCGAAAGTTGTTGGCGAGTCGAAAGCCCACTGTCCTCCCAGCGGGTACATACAGTAAGGTACTCACCTCAACTCGACCTACTAAGGATTCCAGTACCCAGACTTGTGATTTCACTTTCGCTGACACAGTTGTGCGATCCGCCAGCCCGAAGATTGCCCGTTCCACGTCCCCGCTTCCTCCTGCTGCTTCTAAGGTACAGTCTTCGTCAACCTCTAGTAAACCGCGGGCACCTAAACAAGATGCCCGGACCTTGAAAAAGGAACCCGTCCATGAGGATTTTCTGCGTTCTCAGGCTTCCCAACCGCCAACTGCCTCTTCCCGCCGTCACTCTTCCAGAAGAGCTGACAAGAAAGAGTTCCTCTCCTTCCCCGCCGAGGCGTGACCCATCTGTCGCCGTCCAACAGTTGCCGGCCTCGGCCGTCTTCTGTTTCAGCGGGTCGCTCCGTCTGCCGGGCACCCGGCCCCCTACCGGCGGTGGAAACTGCCCCTCCTGATCAACGCAGGGAGGTGGCAGGCGCGTCGGTCGAACCTATGGACCACGACCCTTTGCCCCTGGACAGCGATAGCAGTGCTCCCTCGAAATCCGGTCCTAAGCGGCCGTCGAGGTGACCCCGCTTGCTAGTTGGTTTTTATCCTTATTTCTTCTCTCATTTTTATCATGGCGCTCCTTCAATGGAACATTCGCGGCATTCGTTCTAATCGGGAGGAGTTAAAACTACTCCTTCGATTGCACTGCCCGCTTCTAGTCTGCCTCCAGGAAACTAAGTTGCGTCCACGTGATCGTGCAGACTTTCCACACTACACCTCTGTGTGGTTCGACCTGCCACCCTTGGAAGGTGTCCCAGCCCATGGAGGGGTTCTGATGCTCCTTCGAGACGATGTCTATTTCCATCCCATTTCCTTGCACACTCACCTACAGGCAGTTGCCGTCCGCATCACCTTATCCACATTTACCTTCTCCCTCTGTAATATATATTCGCCATCGTCATCTGCCCTTACTAGGGCAGATGTGCTAAACCTTGTTGACCAGCTCCCTTCACCTTTCGTGTTGGTAGGCGACTTTAATGCCCACCACCCCCTATGGGGCTCTCCGGCACCTTGTCCGAGAGGCTCCCTTTTGGTGGACCTTCTCCACCACCTCGATCTTGTCTGCATCAACACCGGTGCACCAACCTTCCTTTCTGACACAACACACACTTACTCCCATATAGACCTCGCAATATGCACTCCTCAGCTTGCCGGTCGGTTTGAGTGGTATGCACTTTCTGACACGTACTCGAGTGACCATTTCCCTTGTATCATCCACTTCCTACATCATTCCCCATCTCCACGTCCCACCAGTTGGAACATTTCTAAAGCCGACTGGGGCCTTTATTCTTCCATGGCTGTTTTTCACGATCAGCATTTTCCCAACTGTGACAGTCAGGTCGAATACCTCACAGAGGTTATTCTCACTGCTGCTGAACGTTCCATACCTCGTACATCCTCTTCTCCACGTCGTGTCCAGGTCCCTTGGTGGACTGCAGCCTGCCGCGACGCCCTTCGAGCCCGACGCCGCGCCTTACGCACCTTCCGCCGCCACCCAACTTTGGAGAATTGCATCAATTACAAACGTATGAGAGCGCAGTGTCGTCGTATCATAAACGACAGCAAGAAAGCTTGCTGGACAGCTTTTACTAGTTCTTTTAACCGTTTTACTCCCTCCACGGTTGTCTGGGGTGGCCTACGCCGTTTGTCCGGCATCAAGGTCCACTCCCCGATTCGTGGCCTGACCGTGGAGAACGCGGTCCTCGTGGACCCAGCTGATGTTTCCAACGCATTGGGTCGTTTCTTTGCGGAGGTTTCGAGCTCTGCCCATTACCACCCTGCCTTTCTCCCTCCCTAACAGGTAGAGGAGGCACGGCCGCCTTCTTTCCACTCTTAATCGTGAAAATTGTCGCCTTCACCATGCAGGAGCTAGATCGTGCTCTCGCCCTGTCCCGGTCTTCTGCTCCCGGGCCCGATTCCATTCATATTGAGATGCTGAAGAACCTCTCTCCTGCGGGCAAGTGCTTTCTTCTTAGTACCTACAATCGCATATGGACTGAAGGTCATGTTCCCACAAGTTGGCGTGAAGCCATTGTTGTCCCCATCCCCAAACCAGGGAAGGACAAACACCTTCCTTCCAGTTATCGTCCCATTTCTCTGACGAGCTGCGTCTGTAAGGTGATGGAACGCATGGTTAACGCTGGGTTGGTCTGGCTCCTCGAATCTCGCCGCCTCCTGACTAATATCCAATGCGGTTTTCGTCGACACCGCTCTGCTGCTGACCACCTCGTTACGTTGTCGACCTTCATTATGAACAACTTTCTAAAGAAGCGTCAAACAGTAGCCGTGTTCTTCGACTTGGAGAAGGCATACGATACCTGTTGGAGAGTGGGCATTCTCCGCACATTGCACACATGGGGCCTTCGGGGCCGCCTTCCTCTTTTCATTCAAGCGTTTTTGGCGGATCGCAAGTTCCGGGTACGGGTGGGCTCTGTTTTGTCAGATACCTTTTGCCAGGAGAATGGGGTACCACAGGGCTCCGTCTTGAGTGTGGCGCTCTTTGCCATTGCAATCAATCCGATCGTGGATTGCCTTTCATCCGACGTCTCCGGATCTCTCTTTGTTGACGATTTCGCAACGCTGTCTTGACCGTCTATATTCCTGGAGCATCGCAAACGGCTTACGATTCTCCACTGAGAAAACTGTGTGTATAAATTTTTGGAGATACAAGGAATTTCTTCCACCTTCTCTACGTCTCGACCCTGTTGCTCTCCCTTTCGTGGAGACTACGAAATTCTTGGGACTCATGTTGGATCGGAAACTTTGCTGGTCCACACACGTGTCCTACCTGGCTGCCCGTTGTGCCCGATCCCTTAACGTTCTTCGTGTCCTCAGTGGCACGTCATGGGGAGCGGATCGTACCGTCCTGCTTCACCTTTACCAGGCCATTGTTCAGTCGAAGCTCGACTATGGAAGCCTTGTATACTCTTCAGCACGGCCGTCGATTCTCCGCCGTCTCAACTCTATCCACCATCGTGGATTACGTCTGGCGACCGGTGCATTTTATACCAGCCCTGTTGAAAGTCTGTATGCCGAGGCTGCTGTATTACCCTTGACCACTCGACGTGACATACTCTTGTGTCGGTATGCATACCGCCTACGGTCGATGCCCAACCATCCCTCTTGCAGATTATTTTTTGACGACTCACTCGATCGCCAATATCAGTTGTCTGCGATTGCCTTGCTTCCACCGGGAGTTCGGTTTCGCCGCCTGCTACAACGGCTCGATTTTACCCTTCCTTCCACCCTTCGGTTGAGCGAAAGCCCATTGCCACCGTGGCATCAGGCCCAGGTTCACACACACCTCGAACTTAGTTCGCTCCCCAAGGAGAGCACTCCGGATTTGGTATACCGCTCGAGGCTTGTCGAACTCCGTTCGCGGTTCGATAGCGCCATATTTATTTACACTGATGGTTCCAAGAGCACTGCCGGTGTCGGGTCTGCCTTCGTCGTCGAGGACAACCGTTTCCAATACAAGCTCCCTGACCGGTGCTCAAACTTCACGGCTGAGCTTTTCGCCCTCCACCAGGCCGTTTTGTATACCTGCCGCCACCGCCACCCTTTCTATGCCATATGTTCTGACTCCCTTAGTGCCCTGCAGAGTCTTAAGGACCCTTTCTCGAACCATCCTCTCGTGTATCGGATCCAACGCTCCCTCCAGTTGCTGGCGGATGACAGCTGTCACGTTTCTTTCCTGTGGGTCCCTGGCCATGTGGGTGTGCCCGGGAATGAGGCCGCCGACACAGCAGCCAAGGCAGCAGCTCTTTTGCCTCACATGGCTACCTTTTGCGTCCCATCGGACGATGTTCAACGGGCTCTTCGCCGGAGTATCGTGTCGCAATGGCACAGTGTGTGGCTTTCACTGTACAACAATAAATTGCGAACTGTCAAACCGATCCCGACCGCTTGGAGGACATCCTCACGCCCCTCTCGGCGGGAGGAGGTCATCCTGGCTCGGTTGCGGATCGGTCATTGCCGTTTCAGCCACCGTCACTTGCTATCCGCCGAACCTGCACCGCTCTGCTCCTGCGGTGAACTGCTGACAGTGCGACATGTTTTACTTTCTTGTGTTAATTTTAATCATCTCCGTGTAGCCCTTCACTTTCCGTCTACACTGGAGGAAATTTTAGCTGATGACACACGAGCAGCTGCTCGGGTTTTGCGTTTTATGAACTTGGCCAACCTATCCAAGGATATTTAACCCTTTTAATTGTCTTTTATCTTTCGTTTTTAGCCTCTTGTTGATGTTCTGACAGTCACCATTTTTTTTAGATCATAGCGAATCTATGTTCTTGGCTGGGCGCTAATGACCATAGAAGTTGTGCGCCCTAAAAACCACAAAAAAAACAAAAAACAAAAAACGATTCTCATAACTGTCGTGTCGCCGCGGTGGAGTAGCCGAGCGGTCTATGGCGCCTGGCTGCGGAGCGCGCGGTTGCTCGCCGTCGGAGGTTCGAGTCCTCCCTGGAACATGGGTGGGTGTTGAAATGTTTTAAATGTTTGTATAGCTTATGGGACTTAACTACGGGGTCATCAGTCCGTAAACTTACAAACTACTTATAAACTACCTTATACTAAGGACGGCACAAATATTTATGCCCGAGGGGGGATTAGAACCCCCGATCGCAATGGCCGTGCAGACCGTGAGTGGAGCGCCTCAGTCCCCTCGGCCATCGCGGCCGGGTGCGTGTGCGTGTGCGTGTGCGTGTGCGTGCGTGCGCGCTGATGACCACGCAGTTTGGTCCGATACTGTCGTGTCCTCTTGTCTTAAGAGAAGACAACTTTATAGCAGTGGTTTGTGCTAAGGGCGCAGAAAAAAGCAGAGGAGGAAGGCTGAACAGGAATCAAAATTATTAATAGACATTTGTAAAATGGAACAAGTATTATTATTTAACTTTGAGATGAAAACTTTACAAGGCAGTTATTGAGACGAAACACAAACTTATTATTAAGAATAAATTCAACGTCCGATAGAACAGATGTGATGATGCAGCTGTTGTAAATACAGATTCTAACTGAGGTTTATTCAGTCTCAACTGCTAGCATGGTCGAAGTAGGTTATGTGCTTTAGAAATCATTGCAGGTGTGTTGAACCCGTCTACCAGGGTTGGCGTAGAGGCTTATCCCAGTTACGTAGTAAGTAGGAGGTTCCAGGTTAGAGTTACGGCCCTGGCAAAACAATTTTCAGATGTCCATGTTGTATATGTCCAGATTGTATATTTACAACGCCTTCCAGCAGTTGAGACTGAAGAACTCTAATTAAAAATCAAACATATTCTTCTTATCATCTATAATGACTACGAGGGGACGCCATCCTTCGTCATTCCTTCTTTCTTCCTCTCAGTGACCGTCCTCGGTAGATAGCGAGTGACGATATGATGTGGTCCCTCGCGGTGTTGACATTAGGCTGCTGCGGGCACCAACTCCCCGAAGGGCTTGATGGCAGCGCCCTTTATTTAGTGTGATGGGGGCGCTCGGGCAGAGAAGATCGTTAAGGAGGGGGACGACTCTGCTGATAGGCGGGGGAGGCGGCTGGCGCCAGCCAGCGGGGATGATTGTTCTCTCCCTCCTGGCGCCCACACCGCCTCAAGGGCAGGCTGGCCGCCGTCGTGCCACGTCATACAGAGCAAGCCGCTGCTAACTAGCTGTTCATCACACTTCCAAACAGCAAGCTGTGCCCCAGCCGACACCCAGTCAGCTACGCAATCCCGGCCTGCTCTGGGTGACATAATACGACAGCGCAGGTAGCCATTTTAGTTCCTATGCGACGACACGACGGGGCAGGATATGGCAGACAGTAAACTTTCAGCACGGTGGGCTGTGCAGCTTCAAATTATGCTAACCGTTGGTGTTTTTCCGTTTCCAGTGGATCCTGAAAGGCGCATAACATGAGTAATCAAATTTCATCGCTAGAAATGGGCCGGCCGCGGTGGCCGAGGGGACTGTGGCGCTCCAGTCACGGCCTGCACGGTCACTACGGTCGAGGGTTCGAATCCCCCTCGGGCATGGATATTTGTGCCGTCCTTAGTCTTAGTTAGTTCATAAGTAGTTTGTAAGCTAAAGGACTGATGACCCCGTAGTTAAGTCCCATAAGTTCTACAAACATTTGAACATTTTCAACTACAGGGTCAGCAGTCCCTAAACTTACAAACTATTTATGAACTAGCTAATACTAAGGAAGGGACAAATATCCACGCCCGAGGGGGAATTCGAACCCCCGACCGTAGTGGCCGTGCAGACCGTGACTGGCCCGCCGCAGTCCCCTCGGCCACCACGACCGACTGACATCGATGGCACTGTCGTGTTGTACATCCTCTAGAACATTCAATCTTGATCCAACTCCGTTGTTCGTGTCTCGAAAACAAACAATATGTACATATAGACAATATCAATACTGGTTACTTTTAAATGATGCATACTTATATAACAATAGCGGCTCATACGACTGCTACTTGCAAACGATGTTTGAAGCTACAGCGATGTTAAATTGCACGAACTTCTTTGAGCTTAAGACGTAGCTACACTACTGGCCATTAAAATTGCTACACCAATGCATCTGATAAACGGGTATTCATTGGACAAATATATTATACTAGAACTTACATGTGATTACATTTTCACGCAATTTGGGTGCATAGATACTGAGAAATAAGTACCCACAACAACCACCTCTAGCAGTAATAACGGCCTTGATACGCCTGGGCATTTAGTCAACAGAGCTTGGATGGCGTGTACCGGTACAGATGCCCATGCAACTTCAACACAATACCACAGTACATCAAGAGTTGTGACTGGCGTATTGTGACGAGCCAGTTGCCCAGTTGCTCAACCACCATTGACCAGACGTTTTCAATTGGTGAGAGATATAGAGAATGTGCTGACTACGGCAGGAGTCGAGCATTTTCCGCCGCGGTGGAGTAGCCGAGTGGTCTAAAGCGCCTCACTGCGGAGCGCGCGGTTGCTCGCCGTGGAGGTTCGAATCCTCCCCGGAGCATGAGTGTGTGTGTGTTGTCCTGTCCTTAGGTCAGTTTACCTAGGTTTAAGTAATTTGTAAGCTGACCACTCAGTTTGGTCCGATAGATTTACAGACATTTGAACATTTTCCGTATCCAGATAGGCCCGTAGAGGACCTGCAACATGCGGTCGTGCATTATCCTGGTGAAATGTAGGGTTTCGCAGGAATCGAATGAAGGGTAGAGCCACGGATCGTAAACACATCTGAAATGTAACGGCCACTGTTCAAAGTGCCGTCGATGCGAACAAGAGGTGACCGAGACGTGTAACCAATGGCGCCCCATACCATCACGCCGTATGATACGCCAGTATGGCGGTGACGAATACACTCTTCCAATGTCTTCCACTGCGATGTCGCCAAACACGGATGCGACCATCATGATGCTGTAAACAGAACCTGGATTCATCCGAAAAATGACGTTTTGCCATTCGTGCAACCAGGTTCGTCGTTGTGTACGCCATCGCAGGCGTTCCTGTCTGTGATGCAGCGTCAAGGGTAACCGCAGCCGTGGTCTCAAAGCTCCATGTTGCTGCAAACGTCGTCGAACTGTTCGTGCAGATGGTTGTTGTCTTGCAAACGTCCCCATCTGTTGACTCAGGGATCGAGACGTGGCTGCACGATCCGTTACAACCATGCGGATAAGATGCCTGTCATCTCGACTGCTAGTGATACGAAGCCGTTGGGATCCAGCATGGCGTTCCGTATTGCCCTCCTGAAACCACCGATTCCATATTCTGCTAACAGTCATTGGATCGCGACCAACGCGTGCAGCAATGTGCGATTCGTTAAACCGCAATCACGATAGGCTACAATCCGACCTTTATCAAAGTCGGAAACGTGATGGTTCGCATTTCTCCTCACACGAGGCAGCACAACAAAGTTTCATCAGGCAACGCTGGTCAACTGCTGTTTGTATATGAGAAATCGATTGGAAACTTTCCTCATGTAAGCACGTTGTAGGTGTCGCCACCGGCGCCAGCCTTGTGTGAATGCTCTGAAAAGCTAATCATTTGCATATCACAGCATCTTCTTCCTGTCGGTTAAATTTCGCGTCTGTAGCACGTCATCTTCGTGGTGTAGCAATTTTAATGCCTAGGAGTGTATCTTGTAGTTTACTTGCTAAATGTCTTACTCCCCATTAGACCATTTTTTATTCGCCTATCGAAGGAAATTTGTATTGGTGAGTTATTTAAGTGCTGTTTGGCATAAGTCGTTGTCTTTATATTGATATTGCAACTACAAACCTTTTTAAATGTTTCATTGTTTGTCATTAATTTATTGATGTCTGTAAATCTATCGGACCAAACTGCGTGGTCATCAGTCCGTAGCTTACAAACTACTTAAACCTAGGTAAACTAACCTACGGATACACACACACACACACACACACACACACACACACACCGCCTTTCAGGTCACGTTATCACCGCTTGCAACTAAAATGGCGACCCCCCAGGGGGCCCCCACAGTTCTTTTGTGGGTACGTGTGTGGCGCGCACGGGGCCCCGAGCCGGAGCAGTCTTTCTTCTGCCCCAGGCTGCTTCACCTTCCCTCCCGGTTTATGCCTTCGCCCGGAGACGGGCGTCCTTTGCTAGTTCAGGTCGTTTTTTGTAGTAGCTTCTCTCATTCCTTGGTTTCTTCCTTTCCAAACCTTTGTTTCTGTCTTTCTCTCCTTATACTCTCCTAGCCTTCTTCTCCTCCTCATTAGTCTCCGCCTCGACGTTTGAGACACTTCTTTCCTTCTTTCTCTTCACTTCCTCTATTCTTCTTCTTCCCTCCCTGTGCGTGTCTGAAGGCCGACCCACGCATTATCATGCATAGCAGGTGATGGGGTAACGCGTAATTCCCCGCCCCGGGTAGACAAGTAGGGCACGTACGTACCCCCTGGTAAAGGCCAGGCCCAGGGAGGGGTGATTACTCGAGCTGGTACCTTCCGAAAATGCCGATTGGTCCCTCCGTCAGTTCTCGGGAGGTGTGACCTGAGGTGTGAACAATCACCTAAGGCGGGTAAGCCCTCGGAGAGGGCCCCCACTAGGAAGGAGCGCGCCGTCTGAGACGCCGGTAATCACGGGGGAAAACTCCGCGATGACTTCCTTCTCTTCTTCAGTGACATTGACCCAGAAACTTAAGATATATTCGCCTCAGCCAAAGAAGACTCTGCCTAATCTACCGAGATTTCTTGTTGTCTCTCGCACCGAAGGAAAAGATTTCAATTCTGTCAATCTCTTTAGTGTATGCTGAAGTGCTGTCCGGAGGCCGGACTGGACTTCCTGTGTATGTTTGTGTATCTTGTGCAGTGTTAATTGTGAGTACGTATGGAAGTAGCAGGACATATGGATACATCCTTTCGCCCTACTGAGATGGCGGTGACACCTCGTTGGGGGGGGGAGGGGGGGGGAGGTTGATCGTCGAGGCCGATGAGGTGGACGTCCGTTCGTTAGGGAGGCTCCTCGATGATCGCCCGAGGCACCCGAACTCGATGCCACCGTTCCGGGTTGACAGTCCCAGTGTACTCGAGGTGCCTGGAATGAGGCCGCAGCTGGTCCACTTTGGCGAGAAGTCGTCTTGTGTGTTGCTGGACGTACGCTGTCACCATGGGGATCCCGAGTTCGCCGTGGAGGTCCCTGATTCTCGCTCAACGTGGCGCCCGTAAGATTTTCCGAAGACAGTGGTTCTGCAGGACCTGGAGCATGGCAACGTTGGAGGCACAAGCGGTACCCCACGACGGACAGCCGTAGAGCATGGCTGGGAGGAAGATGGTCTTATAGAGGCGGAGCTTGGTGGCGACGGCCATGTCAGTGCTGTTCAGGAACGGGTAAAGTTTGTAGAAGAGCTTCACCAGGTTGTCCCTCTTCGTGGATATGTGGATCCGGAAGGTCAGTTTGGCGTCGAGGATGACCCCCAAGTACTTCACGTGAGGAGACCAAGGAAGTTCTGCACCGTGGAGGGTGAGCCTGTCCCGGAGGTCCGGCCGACGCCGAGTGAACAGGATCGCCCTGGTTTTTGCAGCGTTGACTGTAATCATGTTGTCCTGTGCCCAAGCTTCGGTGAGCCGAAGTTGGCGGGTCATGCGCGTGATAGCCGTGTCGACCCTCCTGCTGGCCGTGAGGAACGCGGTGTCGTCGGCGAACTGAGCGACGAGGATGTGTGGCGCCGCCGGGACGTCGTTGACGTACAGGGCGAAAAGAGTCGGAGACAAGACTGACCCCTGGGGTATTCCCTGGACGAGGTGCCTCATGCTCGAGCGCTGACTTCCGATTCCCACGTAACAGCGCCTGTCCTGGAGGAAGCTATCGATCGTCTTGAGGAGGTAGGAGGGGATAACCCCCAGGAGATGGAGTTATCAAGTAGCTTCGACTTCCACACCTTGTCGTAAGCCTTCTCAACGTCAAGCAGAACTGCCGCGGTGTAGAAGCCCCTGTTCATATTGTATGCGATGTATTCGGTGACCCGAAGGAGCTGCAGTTCGGAGGATAGCTGCGTCTGGAAGGCGAATTGATCCGGCCGGATGACGTCATGCCGCCGCAGCGGCTCCCGGAGACGAGAGAAAAGGACGCGCACGAACACCTTCGACATGGTCGACAAGAGGCTGATCGGTCGGTGATTTTCCGGGAGCCGGGGATCCTTGTCGGGCTTCGGGATCGGGACGACCCTCGCCACCTTCCACTGACTGGGAAAATATCCTTGGAGCATGCAGCTGTTAAAGATGCGAGTAAGAAGAACGAGCGGCTTCCGCGGTAAATTGTGAAGATGCACATTCATCACTCCATCATGGCCAGGCGCCGACTTGGAGCCCAAGCCGCGGATGATTTTGCGCAGTTCGGCGGGGGTGGTCAGGTGCGGCTGGTCCCTGGGTAATCGCCTCACTTCGTCCTCTTGGCGCTCCACCCGTCTGATGTACGCAGGCCGAAGGGGGAAGTCGGCCAAGCTAAGCGTATTTTGGCGCTCATACGTATCCGCAAAAAGTTCGGCCTTGTGGAGGGGGTCGAAGGCGAGCCCGGCAGGTCCAGCTAGGGCGACGTTCGGCGGTCGAGGACGACGCACGGCCTTGAGCAGAGACCAATCGCGGTTGGTTTGCAGGAGGAACCGCTGCATCCGGTCCTCCCAAGGTTCCGCCCGCCATTCCTGCGCCCGCCGGCGGAGCTCGAGGGACAGGCGGCGCATTTCCCGTTTGTCCGCAGGGTCACGGAAGCGTTGCCACCGTTTCCGGGCTCTGTTCTTGAGGTACTTCAAGTCCCGGAGCAGCGGTGAGAACTCCTCCGAGAAGGCGGTCTCGAAGACAGTGGTCGTAGTCGCGGCCCTATAGGCCCGCTTAATGTGCCGGGTGAGGTCCGAGACGGCCCTGTCGACGTCTTCCGGCGTGTCCAGCCTGACGGTCGGCGTCACGTCGCGCGTGAGCCGGGCCCGGAACTGGTCCCAGTTAGTGATGTACCGCGTCGGGGGAGGAGAAGGTTGGATGGCATTTGCTATCATCCCGAGCACCGGGTTGTGATCTGATGACAGGTCGGAGATGGTACGGAGACGGGGGTCGAACCGCAAGTTCTTAAGAACAGAAATGTCGAGTACGTCCGGGCGATGACGGCGGTTACGGGGGACATGGGTGACGTCGACGGGGCCGTATGTAATGGCCTGAATGCGCTCTTCCAGGTTATAGAGCTGAACCCCCTTGGGATTGTTCCTCACGAGTGCCAAGCAAAATACTTGGCGTTAAGGTCACCGGACAGGAGGACTTTGTCGAACATGTCGAAAAGTGTCTGAAAGTCCTGCTCGACAAGGGGGCTGTTAGGGCTGATATACCCGGCAATCAGGGTGATTTTCCCATGAGCCGTGTGAACCGTAACCGCCGTCGCCTCGAGAGTCTGCAGTTGTGGGAGCGCCTCGACAGAATGCGGTATAGTAGGCCGTAAGAAAATCGCGGTGCCGCCCTTCCGCCGGTGAGGACGATCCGAGCGGTAGCCCACCATATTCCTCAATGAGAATGACTGAGTTGGCTTCAGGTGGGTTTCCGTTAAGAAGAGGACGTCCACCTTATGCCTCGAGATGAAGTCGAGAAGTTCCGCCCTCTTCGTACGCACACCTTCCGCATTATAGTTACAGAATATGAGGTTTATCGGTCTGGTGGGCCCGCCCGCCATCAAGGCCGGAAAAGCTGACAGATTGCGGTCACCAGGACCATGAGCTTCGAAAGCACGTCCGGAGCCGTGCTAATGTCATGTAATGTTTGGCGGACTCTCGTCCATAAGGTGGGAAGGTCGAATTGCGTAAAAAATGCGTTGACACTATGAAAGAGTTTCAGGAGGTCGGACCAGTCTGAGGAGAAGTTCTCGGAGGCGGTAGAAGACGGGGCGGGTGGGGGAGTGGGTGTCGACCAAGCAG
This sequence comes from Locusta migratoria, assembly GCA_026315105.1. Taxonomy (NCBI): domain Eukaryota; kingdom Metazoa; phylum Arthropoda; class Insecta; order Orthoptera; family Acrididae; genus Locusta; species Locusta migratoria. The sequence continues at coordinate 731,424,167 of CM048755.1, read as the reverse complement.
ACTTGCGTTTGAGTGACGGGAATTCCGTCCGGCCAGCAATGTTCACTGAGGGTTTCGCCGAAGCGGCGGCCTGACGTTGGTTGCGGAGAGTCTGGGCTTGTGCATTATAGATGCGCAAAGCCTCTTGAAATTTGGGGCACCCGCGGAAGGAAGCGACATGGTCCTAATGACAGTGAACACACCGAAGATGTTGTCCCCGCGGTTTGTCACAGTCGCGCGTTTGGTGGTGACCTGCACATCGGACGCATCGCGGCGGCAGCGTACAGTAATTGGCTGTATGAAAAAAGCCCTGGCAGCGCTTACACTGCGGCGGGCCGTCCTTATTCTTGTATGTCTCGATGGTAACTTTCGTGTCGAGCAAATGCCGGACCTGGTAGATCGATTCGCTCTCGGGACCCGGAGGAAGCGAGATACAGAACACTGGTTGCGGAATCAGCTTTTGTGTGGCCGCGTCGCGGGATTTGAATTGGAACACCGAGACTTCGGAAAAGCCAAGCTCGCGAAGTTCGTCGGCGACGAGGGACTCCGGCACCTCCGCCGGAATGTACTTCGCCACGACTTTGAGGGTCTTCTTACCCGGATCCTGGTGCGTATAGAAAGGGATGTGGTTCGCCTGAAAGAATTTCAGGCCCACACGCTGATCGTCCAAGGTCGCGAAGTGGTAGCGAATGCTTTCCCCCTTAAACACCGCCTTCATCGGGCCCTGGAGATGCTTCTTAAGTTCGGAATTTATTTTCAAGTAGTTCCCGGTGTACATGATAGTGATCGGGGGTACCTTTGGTGGACGCGGTTTGGGTGTTGCAGGTGCCGCTTCCGGGCGGACGGGAGCGGCCGGCTCGGGAGCGGGGGCCGTGTCAGTGCCCGCCACGTCGGCCAGAGGGGCGAAGCGGTTCGTGACCGCCAACGCGGAATGTTTCCGCCCTTCCCCCCCCATCGGCGCCTTGAAATTTGCGCTTCGCGCCCTTCTTGACAGTTTCGAACCCGCCCTGGTCCGGGGGGCCCGTCATGTCGACGTCGGCACTAAAGCGGCCATAAATTTCAGACTGCTCGTCCTCAGAGGACGCGTCCGTAAAGACCGGGAGGTCCAGGGAGGCGGCAAACGCCAAGGCGCGTCTGTCGCGCTCCTCGCGGTCCTGTGTCGTAATCGAGTCGGTCATGGGTCGGGTCCGGTCCGATGGCTGCACCGGCCGGGTAATCGTGGTCACGTTCGAGGCAACACGTTCCTGTGGTGGAAAGTGCGAAGTCAAGTTTGAGGTTGATGATGACGCTATAGGGAACACGGACTGAGCCGGGAGGACATGAACACGATCGGACGAAAGTGAACGGCCGAGCGCGGTCGCCTGATCCCCTGTGCCTGGTCCTGGCCTAGAGGCACGCGGGTGATCCGTCCGCAGACGGGACCCTGGCGCCTCAGCGTCCCCTATGCTAGCTCTACGTCCGGCTAGCCCGGACATGTGTTCTGAGGTCCTATCAAGTTCTGTCAATCCTTTCATTATACTGAAAGTTGTTGATGCAATTGCTGGCCCTGTTAAAACCTGTTCACGTCAGCACAATGGCACATTGTTGCTGGAGGTAGACAGTGCATTCCAAGCCCAAAAGCTAATCCGGACTACGTTGTTACACACGTTTCCAGTCAAGGTAGAAGCGCACCGCACACTAAACTCGTCACGGGGGTAGTTTCTACGAGATCCCTTGACGGGTTGTCTGATGAAGATATCCAATCGTATATGTCCGATCAGGGTGTGACAGCCGTCCACAGGGTCATGAAAAAGGTAGATAATCAGCTGACACCGACTCGTACTGTGTTTTTGACATTCGACAAAGTTGACCTCCTGTCGAAGGTCAAAGCAGGGTATGAAGTCATATCCGTCCGCCCCTATGTACCTAACCCAACGCGCTGTTTTCAGTGCCACAGGTACAACCATACCCGTGAACATTGCCCACATGCAGCAAAATGTGTCACTTGTGGTAGGGACGTCCATGAGGGGGATTGCCCACCTCCGTTCCCTCACTGCCTTAACTGCAAAGGTGACCATGCGGCTTCCTCTCGCGACTGCCCTGTATACAAGGATGAGAAGGTAATCCAGCAAATTCGGGTTACGGAGAAGGTATCGACATCTGCCGCTCGAAAGTTGTTGGCGAGTAGAAAGCCCACTGTCCTCCCAGCGGGTACACACAGTAAGGTCGTCACCTCAACTCGACCTACCATGGATTCCAGTACGCAGACTTGTGATTTCACTTTCGCTGACACAGTTGTGCGATCCGCCAGCCCGAAGATTGCCCGTTCCACGTCCCCGCTTCCTCCTGCTGCTTCTAAGGTACAGTCTTCGTCAATCTCTAGTAAACTGTGGGCACCTAAACAAGATGCCCTGACTTTGAAAAAGAAACCCGTCCGTGAGGATTTTCTGCGTTCTCACGCTTCCCAACCGTCGACTGCCTTTTCTCACCGTCACTCTTCCAGAAGAGTCAACAAGAAAGTGTTCTCCTTCCCCGCCGAGGCGTGACCCATCCGTCACGCTGTCCAACAGTTGCCGGCCTCGGCCGTCTTCTGTTTCACCGGGACGCTCCGTCTGCCGGGCACCCGGCCCTTTACCGGCGGTGGAAACTGCCCCTCCTGATCAACTCAGGGAGGTGGCACTCGCGTCGGTCGAACCTATGGACCACGACCCTTTGCCCCTAGACAGCGATAGCAGTGCTCCCTCGAAATCCGGTCCTCAGCGGCCGTCGAGGTGACCCCGCTTGCTAGTTGGTTTTTATCCTTATTTCTTCTCATTTTTTATCATGGCGCTCCTTAAATGGAATATTCGCGGCATTCGTTCCAATCGGGGGGAGTTAAAACTACTCCTTCGGTTGCATTGCCCGCTTATCGTCTGTCTTCAAGAAACTAAGTTGCGTCCAAGTGATCGTGCAGACTTTGCACACTACACCTCTGTGCGGTTTGACGTGCCACCCGTGGAAGGTATCCCAGCCCATGGAGGGGTTCTGATGCTCCTTCGAGACGACGTCTATTTCCATCCCATTTCATTGCATAGTCACCTACAGGAAGTTGCCGTCCGCATCACTTTATCCACATTTACCTTTTCCCTCTGTAATATCTATTCGCCATCGTCATCTGCCCTTACTAGGTCAGATGTGCTACACCTTGTTGACCAGCTCCCTTCACCTTTTGTGTTGGTAGGCGACTTTAATGCCCACCACCCCCTATGGGGTTCTCCGGCACCTTGTCCGAGAGGCTCCCTTTTGGTGGACCTTCTCCAACACCTCGATCTTGTCTGCCTCAACACCGGTGCACCGACCTTCCTTTCTGACACAACACACACCTATTCCCATATAGACCTCGCAATATGCACTCCTCAGCTTGCCGGTCGGTTTGAGTGGAATGCACTTTCTGACACATACTCGAGTGACCATTTCCCTTGTATCATCCACTTGCTGCATCATTCCCCGTCTCCTCGTCCCACCAGTTGGAACATTTCCAAAGCCGACTGGGGGCTTTATTCTTCCATGTCTGTTTTTCACGATCAGAATTTTCCCAGCAGTGACAGTCAGGTCGACTACCTCACAGAAGTTATTCTCACCGCTGCTGAACGTTCCATACCTCGTACATCCTCTTCTCCACGTCGTGTGCAGGTCCCTTGGTGGACTGCAGCCTGCCACGACGCGCTTAGAGCCCGGCGCCGTGCTTTACGCACCTTCCGCCGCCACCCAAATTTGGAGAATTGCATCAATTATAAACGTATGAGAGCGCAATGTCGTCGTATCATAAACGACAGCAAGAAAGCCTTATGGACTGCTTTTACTAGTTCTTTTAACCGTTTTACTCCCTCCACGGTTGTTTGGGGTGGCCTACGCCGTTTGTCCGGCATCAAGGTCCACTCCCCGATTCCTGGCCTGACCGTGGAGAACGCAGTCCTCGTGGACCCCGCTGATGTTTCCAACGCATTGTGCCGTTTCTTTGCGGAGGTTTAGAGCTCTGCCCATTATCACCCTGCCTTTCTCCCTCGCAAACCGGTAGAGGTGGCACGGCCGCCTTCTTTCCACTCTTTTAATCGTGAAAATTATAACGTCGCCTTCACCATGCAGGAGCTAGACCGTGCTCTCGCCCTGTCCTGATCTTCTGCTCCCGGGCCTGATTCCATTCATATTGAGATGCTGAAGAACCGCTCTCCTGCGGTCAAGTGCTTTCTTCTTATTACCTACAATCGCATATGGACTGAAGGTCATGTTCCCACAAGTTGGCGTGAAGCCATTGTTGTCCCCATCCCCAAACCAGGGAAGGACAAACACCTTCCTTCCAGTTATCGCCCCCATTTCTCTGACGAGCTGCGTCTGTAAGGTGATGGAACGCATGGTTAACGCTCGGTTGGTCTGGCTCCTCGAATCTCGCCGCCTCCTGACTAATATCGTATGCGGTTTTCGTCGACACCGCTCTGCTGCTGATTACCTTGTTACGTTGTCGACCTTCGTTATGAATAACATTCTAAAGAAGCGTCAATCAGTAGCAGTGTTCTTCGACTTGGAGAAGGCATACGATACCTGTTGGAGAGCGGGCATTCTCCGCACATTGCACACATGGGGCCTTCGGGGCCGCCTTCCTCTTTTCATTCAAGCGTTTTTGGCGGATCGCAAGTTCCGGGTACGGGTGGGCTCTGTTTTGTCAGATACCTTTTGCCAGGAGAATGGGGTACCACAGGGCTCCATCTTGAGTGTGGCGCTCTTTGCCATTGAAATCAATCCGATCGTGGATTGCCTTTCAGCCGACGTCTTCGGATCTCTTTGTTGACGATTTCACAATTTATTGCAGCGCCCAGCGGACGTGTCTCTTGGAGCGTTGTCTTCAACGCTGTCTTGACCGTCTATATTCCTGGAGCATCGCAAACGGCTTCCGATTCTCCACTGAAAAAACTGTGTGTATAAACTTCTGGAGATACAAGGAATTTCTTCCACCTTCTCTACGTCTCGGCCCTGTTGCTCTCCTTTTCGTGGAGACAACGAAATTTTTGGGACTCATGTTGGATCGTAAACTTTGCTGGTCGACACACGTGTCCTACCTGGCTGCCCGTTGTGCCCGATCCCTTAACGTTCTTCGTGTCCTCAGTGGCACGTCATGGGGAGCGGATCGTACCGTCCTGCTTCACCTTTACCAGGCCGTTGTTCAGTCGAAGCTCGACTACGGAAGCCTTGTATACTCTTCTGCACGGCCGTCGATTCTCCGCCGTCTCATCTCTATCCACCATCAGGGTTTACGTCTGGCGACCGGTGCATTTTATACCAGCCCTGTTGAAAGTCTGTATGCCGAGACTGCTGTATTACCCTTGACCACTCGACGTTACATACTCTTTTCGGTACGCATGCCGCCTGCGGTCGATGCCCAACCATCCATCTTACCGATTATTTTTTGACGACTCACTCGATCGCCAATATCAGTTGTCTGCGATTGCCTTGCTTCCACCTGGAGTTCGGTTTCGCCGCCTACTACAGTGGCTCGATTTTACCCTTCCTTCCACCTTTCGGTTGAGCGAAAGCCCATTGCCACCGTGGCATCAGGCCCAGGTTCACACTCACCTCGAACTTAGTTCGCTCCCCAAGGAGAGCACTCCGGATTTGGTATACCGATTGAGGCTTGTCGAACTCCGTTCGCGGTTCGATGCCATACTTATTTACACTGATGGTTCCAAGAACACTGCCGGTGTCGGATCTGCCTTCGTCGTCGGGGACAACCGGTTCCAATACAAGCTCCCTGACCGGTGCTCGACCTTCACGGCTGAGCTTTTCGCCCTCCACCAGGCCGTTTTGTATACCTGCCGCCACCGCCAACCTTTCTATGCCATATGTTCGGACTCCCTTAGTGCCCTGCAGAGTCTTAAGGACCCTTTCTCGAACCATCCTCTCGTGTATCGTATCCAACGCTCCCTCCAGTTGCTAGCTGATGACAGCTGTCACGTTTCTTTCCTGTGGGTCCCTGGCCACGTGGGTGTGCCCGGGAATGAGGCCGCCGACATAGCAGCCAAGGCCGCAGCTATTTTGCCTCGCATGGCTACCTTTTGCATCCCACCGGACGATGTTCAACGGGCTCTTCGCCGAAGTATCGTGTCGTCATGGCACAGTGCATGGCTTTCACTGTACAACAATAAATTGAGAACTGTCAAACCGATCCCGACCGCTTGGAGGACCTCCTCACGCCCCTCTCGGCGGGAGGTGGTCATCCTGGCCCGGTTGCGGATCGGTCACTGCCGTTTAAGCCACCGTCATTTGCTAACCGCCGATCCTGCACCGCTGTGCTCCTGCGGTGACTTGCTGACGGTGCGACACGTTTTATTGTCTTGCGTAATTTTTAATCATCTCCGTGTAGCCCTTCACTTTCCGTCTACTCTGGAGGAAATTTTAGCTGATGACACACGAGCAGCTGCTCGGGTTTTGCGTTTTATCAACTTGGCCAACTTATCGAAGGATATTTAACCCTTTTCATTGTCCTTTATCTTTCGTTTTTAGCCTCTTCTTGATTTTCTGACTGTCACCAATTTTTTGTTTTTGTTTTGAGATCTAGTGAATCTAAGTTCTTGTCTGGTCGCTAATGACCGTTGTTGTGCGCCCTAAAACAAAACAAAAAAAAATATGCCGACGTACGCTGTTACTAGTGTCGATGCACATGGCCGTCTATATCCAGGTGGCCTACTACAGGCTATAAGCACACTCTGTAGACTGACTGCGTTAGGACTGGCGACCTTTACGAATGCCAGCGCGAAACTTATGTCCAGCGATGACACCACAACTACTACTGTTTGTTTTCTGTAAAAGTTGCGTATAAATTTTAGTTTCTCATATTTCACCCTTACTACCTCCAGAATTTTAAAGAGTGTACTCCAGTCAACATTGTCAAACGTTTCTCCAAATCTACAACAGCTGTAAATTCATTTAACTTCTAAGATAATTCGTGAAGTTAGTATTGCTCACATATTCCTACATTTCTCGTATATCCAAACTGAACTTCCCCGAGGTCAGATTCTACCAGATTTTCCGTTCTTTTGTAAAAGGTGTAAATGGAACGCTCAGCGGGCCGCAGTGGCCGAGTGGTCTGCGGCGTGCCAGTCACGGCCTGCACGACCGCAGCGGTCGGGGGTTCGAATCCCCCCCTTGGGCATGGATGTTTGTGCCGTCTTTAGTATAAGCTAGTTCGTAAGCAGTTTGTAAGTTTAGGGACCGATGACCCCGTAGTTAAGTCCCATAAGCTGTACAAACATTTGAAATTTTTTTTTTAACGCTCATTGTTGTTGACGATAATTTCACACTGATTCTGCTTAGGAGAGAAGAAAAAAACTTGGCAACGATCTTATCAATATAGAACAAACGCGAACCCTAGGCAGCAAAGAAAAGATCTACCTGAGGAACGAAGTTAAACGATGCTCCAGTGCCATTCTACAAATCCAAATGTCGCGGGTTCGATCCTAAGTCTATCCCAGAATTTTTATCTGTTACGTATCACTTCTTTCAGCTCTGGTAGTGTTTTTGCGAAAAATGCAGAGTTATGTCACAGTCCGGATTACACGTTAAACTGTAGCTCCTCGTATAAGTAGCTGGGTAAGGCAGTTCAAAGGTTGGAGGAAGGCAACGGCATACTACCTGGAAACAGGACCAAGCTTACTAAAGCGCAGTGGATTTTAAGTCAATATTTCGATTGATGACTGCGGAATAATACAGCATGCGTTAGATCTAAAGGTATCAGTTTATGTTTTGAAAAGCTTGTGAAATGTTTCTTAAGTTTCGTTTTATCTTTGCACTTAAGCGTATTATTCCACACGAGAAATGGCAGACATTACACGCTGTTAGTCTGGAAAATGGAAAAGTCGTTGTCTAGTGTGATAAAAAAAATTAAGACGTTGTAAGATACCTGCTATGGGAAGGTATACATGTCATATTCAAATGTACTACAAATTTGAGACCAGTGTCAAGCTAGTCAGGCATGGGTTGTTTATCCTTGGTTGCAGGCTTAGTTTTCGATGGCAGTACTGTCGATATTGGAGACGGTGATAGTATTGTTGCCGTGAAGTAAGGTTGTGATTATTGAGAGGGCAGACTTTGCTAGGCGCGCGGATGAGTTTGCAGAAGTGTGAGGACCGTGGTTCTGTGCAGTTGTCGTTCCGGCGGGATAGCCGAGGAGAAGAGATTTTGAGGCTTGAATGCTGAGCCAAGCTGTTTCTTTAAGATATGGAGACGAAAGGAATAGATGACGTTGGAGAAACGATGTTTTGAAGTTTTTATAAGGTAAAGTTTTCCATGAAATACTTGGCATGTTTCTATGGCACAACTTCGCATTGTTAGGTTGAACTGATGGTAACAGTAACGGTCGGGAAGGATCTTGCTGTTAGCTTCTGGTCTCACGATTCATGCTAGGGACCCCTTTCTGTGTTAGGAAAGGTATTAACGTAATAGTTTAGTTTTGAGAGTGCGTTTTTTTATGAAATAGGAATTTCATGGGTAGTGTTCTTGAAATATCGAGTTAAATTTATTAACAGTAAAGAAATGTTTCTTTGTTTAAAAATAATTTTGTAGGCAGATTAAATATCTGTGTTATATTTTTCTCTGAAAGATTTTAAAATCCAAAACATGACATTGTTAGTAATTTTCATGAAATTAGTTCATTGTAAAAAGATATAAAATAGCCAAGATCGCTTATCATCAGTTTTTATTGATGACTACCGGTTTCAATGAACTATGTCAGCATCATCAGGTCAAATAAAATATTTTACAAGGCCATAATCTTGTAATGTCAAATAGTTGTTATATAAAACGATTTACAGTGCATAGGTGCACTATGTTATTATAATAAAACGTAATTAACACAGTGACAAAAGCAAACTGGATCAGATCAGACAAACAAGTAGTAATGCATGAAATAACTGCAGACCGAGATGAGTGCCTATGCTAAACGCACACCATCTCCTGCAGCACCACACCTACACTCATAACTATATCTTTCGAACCATAGACAACTGAGACAACTGAGACAACTGAGACAACTGTAAAACTGTGGCTTTACCACATGCATCCTGACTTCAGTTGGTAAGAGCTGTTGGTAGAGTTGGACTTGGTCCAGACAAAAAAAAAAAGACGCAAGTAGCCAACACGACACTGTGCAAGCTAATTGGCTTCGTAATGGTGGTGATGTAATTTTTTAAAATTTTTTCTTTTTTCTCTTTTTTTACATGAAATGGGTTGGTTTCGCTGGATAAACTGGGTCAATCAGGAAATGGTTATGTTGCATTACTAGAGACCATTTCCAGCCATTAGTGGACTTCATGTTTCCAAACAAACGATGGAATGTTAGTGGATGGCATTGTTCCATGTCAGCAAGCCACAGGTATGAGTGATTTGTTTGGAGATCTTTCTGCACAATTCCATCGAATGACTTGGCGACCCTTTCACCCGATATTCACCCATTACCTCCCAAAACGTGATGATTTATTTTATTATTTATTTATTTTTCTTTAAATCTTCTTTTACTTTCATATCATACCTTGGATGACGAAAGAAAAGCGAATTCAGTAAAATTCAGTAAGTTAAAACAAAAATTACATAATGTCTAATATTGGAGACTTTTAGTATCTTCGTCATCTCATACTTCATCTGCTTAGTATGGAATAATCTCTAGTTTTAAGTCAGTAGCTTCATCTTCTCACTTCATCGTTCTGGAATTCCTCTGGAATTTCATCAAATGTATGTACATGCGGCGGAGCGCGCGGTTGCTCGCCGTGGAGGTTAGAGTCCTCCCTGGGGCATGGGTGTGTGTGTTTGCCCTTAGGTTAGTTTACCTAGGTTTAAGTAGTTTGTAAGCTACGGACTGATGACCACGCAGTTCGGTCCGATAGAAATAACAAACATTTGAACATTTTGACATGCGGTTTGTTTTTATCCTCCTGGAATCGTGAAATGTGAATTAAGGATAACCTCATACAATATAAAGACAGCAGATCTCAAGAATTTAAAGAGCTATTTTTGTGTTTAAGACGTGTATGTCTTAACAGGACACTAACAAAAGATTGATTGCCGACGAGTCAGAAGCTGACCAATCTTAAGCAGTTCCAGGGTTATTTAAGGCCACCAGCTTAGACAGTCAGCTGCTTCTGAAGAATAGATGGAAGCAGTCGTCGAAAGTTTGAGATATGATACATAATTGATGTGGCAAGAAGTCCGAGAATGTTTTATTCATGTGATTCATCGGAGTATACATGACAGCTGTGCCAACGAACTTCCTTTTTCTATCTTGTGTACTGGCGCCACCTGTAACTGTGAATATCGCTATCACATAATGTTTTGTCGCCTCAGTTTAATGGTTAGATTTAATTCTTTTCATTTCTCTGCTTTCATTTGTAGCTCGGAAAAAACAGATATTCGTGTAATTTTATCACTAAGCTCTTGAGTAATTCACGAAGTTACGATGTTATTGTTCAGGAACCTATAGCTTTTCGTAGTTGCGACCTTCCCTTGGATCGTGTGTCAACCATGTATCAAGCTACGCACTTTACCTAGAGTAATCCTTTACAGAACTCGAAAAGTGCAATATTAATGTATCCAACTGCTACCATCTTCTCATATTTTTGTCTGACAAATAAACGATGACATGCGCTTAAAGGAAAGACTACCTTATGAGTGAGCTTGCTGAATTCTCATCGACCTGCCTCGCCGGGACAGTGAATAGGCAACAGCTGAATCAGTTGTGGCTGCCCTTTCAGTTTTCAGCCAAGTTTCTGCTTTTGCTTTGTTTCTTTTCTCAGAAAACCGAAATATTACTCTTGGCTGCTGTCTGCTGTCTTGGTAGACGGTTCAAGTCGGGGAATGTCGCCAACACAAGTATACTCGCTGCTGCTGCCAGCTGCTGCAGAAGATGAGTCGAAATAAACTCTTCTGGGCAAACCGAAGCAAGCGTATATTTTCTCAACTATTGTTACCCCCTGCGTACGCGAAGTAGTCTAATCGCGTGGTTGTGAATCAATCCTCTTACGTTGAAACTGTTCGAGGAAACATCCACCCTCTTCTAACCAAAAATTTGTATTAACATATCTGCGTATTAGTTTGCTGTTGTTTGTCATCTAAATTGTTTTTGCTAATTTTGGATAGTTTTAATATTCCAGTAAAATTTTTTAAATAATCATAACCGCTTCTTATTCAGTGTGACGCATTCAACCGTATATAGATTTCCAGAATGAAACTTTCACTTTGCAGCGGAGTGTGCGCTGATATGAAATTTCCTGGCAGATTAAAATTGTGTGCCGGAACCGGGATATGAACCTGGGATCTTTCCCTACCGCGGGCAAGCGCTGTATCAACTGAGCTATCCGCACGCTTCACTGTGTCTCCTCACAACTTTACTTCTCCCAGTACCTCGCCTCCTACTTTCCAAACTTACCCTTGCCCGCGATGGGCACTGGTCCCAGTTTCGACTTCCGGTTCCGACACACAATTTTAATCTACAAGGAAGTTGCACATAAATTTTCTTGGCTTAATAATTCTGAATTGGGGACTTTAACACTGAATAATATATAGGATCTTCAAAAATGTTTCGAATACTCATCAAACTAGAGAAATAAGTCTAATAAACATGGGTCCGGAAACATGTGCTTTCTGAAAGAAACACGTGTTATTAGATGTTATACTTGGCGTCCATTCATCGCAATGGACCCCTCGGCCATTTGGGGTAAGGAGTGACGCACCCTTTGAAGTAAACCCGGTTATTGATGTTGATGTTGCTGTTGTTGTTGTTGTAGTACTTGCTGGCACACATTTAAGACGCGACCATGCTGCAGTGCGAGCGGCTGTTCTCCGTCGGAGGTTCGAATCCTCCCTCCGGCATGGGTGTATTTGTCTTCCTTAGTTTAAGTTAGTAGCTTGTAAGTTTACGGACTGATAACTTAAGTCGTTGAGTCCCACAGGATTACAAACATCAGAACATTACCTCTTTCCTCGCTTGCTATTGGCATTGATACTGTAAGAGGGCGCTTTGAAAAGTCTAATGTTTCCAAGATTTTTAATTTTGTTTTCAGTCTAGATAGAAGCATTCTGTGCATATTACTCGGTCGACCTTCCCGCTTAGCTGACGCCAGTTGAAACGATCTACCGTCATATGGCTCCAAATTGTATCCTGAAACATAACGGTGTGTAACTTAACTACATAGGTCTGTGAAGAGCAGCATGAGAACGATGCACTGATTCCGAGAGCTGGTGCATACTTGGAATGCCCTATCTTTCAGCACGACATTGCCAAACTACACACGAAAGCTGCGATATCTATAGCAGTCAGACATTTGGGATCACTGACAGTGATAATACCCCATACATTCCTGACTTGGCTCCATTCCAAAACTTAAAGAACAGTTTTGAAGATTAAACGTAATTAATGAACAGCTGCAAGTAGAGATTAGGTTGTGGCTCCATCGACCACGTCAACCCCCCCATGGGGCCCACATATCTTGTGTGGCGTGCACGGGTCCCCGAACCATTGCAGCCTTTATTCTTACTTTCCCAAGCTGCATTATCTCTCCCAGTTCCTCTAATCCCCGTCCCCACTAATCTCCCCCTCTCTAGGTGTTTCCCTTCAAAACGGCCTGGCTATTCCTATGGTTCCGATGATAGTTAGCGATTTTAATCTTTGTCGTTTACCTCTGTTATTGGCTCAGTTTGCTCCCCCTCGGGGTTTGACCTCCACCACAAAATTTAAGGTACCAGTGTGAGCCATTAGGGTAAGAATTCCCGACCTAGCCTCTACTGCGTGGATCCCAATTCCTTCCTTTCCCTCTTTCCTACTCGCGGTAGCCCTCTACCCCCGCTAGGTGCCCAGCACGAGTAGCCAGTAGATGTGGGCTGGGCTTCCTGTAGCCTGTACAGACTACACAGGGATAACGCTGCTGGTACCAGAACTGTAACTACCCCACGCAGGGCAAGGAATTGATACCCGTCCCCTTGGGGTATTAGGAATCCCTGTAATGGCTATCATGCCAGGTGGCCTTTGCTGTGGCTGGGTGGCGGCCATGGGGAGAGCACCTGATCGGAATGGGTGGTACCAGGGAAGGTCGTTTCGCACCATGAAACATGTGAAATTAGAAAATGGCCATACAACGGCCGTCTCTGAAGGCAGGAAAGGTACTTCCAATGCGGCTACTTCTGATAAGAGGACCTTCCCCTTCCTAGCTACCCTTTGGGAGGAAGGCCAGGCACACTGGCTTGTGGTGAAACCTTATATGCACTATCTCGTCTGCATCAGGACAGACAGAGGAAGGTTCACTGCCACCAAGCCACTGTTTTTCGTTGAACAGATTGAGGATAATTCAGCAAAGTAGACTCCATGACTAAGATTGCGCTCTGGTTCCCTTCTCATAAAAATTGCATCTGCCACTTTGTGCGCCTGTGAATGTGTTCCCGACATTCCAGTTTCATAACCCCCCTCACCAGTCTTTGAACATGGTTCAGGACATCGTTTTTCATCGAGACCACCACCTTTAAACTGACGAGGAACTCCGGGTCAATCTGGAATGGCGAGGGGTCCACATCGTTCATCGTATTCAGAGGGGCCCCAAGGATAATGGAACGAACACAGGCGCCTTTATTTTGGCCTTCCATGGGGATACACTCCCAGAGAAGGCGAAGGCCATGATTTCTAGATGAGATGTCAAGCCGTACATCCCACTTCCCATGAGATGCTTAGTAAATGGGGATTGGGCACATGTCTTGTCGCTATACCGCAGCTCCTCTATGTAGTGAATGCGTACGCCCACTCCATGAGGGGAACCCTTGTGCTCCACCCCATGTGTACATAAATTGTAAATTTCATTCCTCGCATTCACCGGACTGCCCAGTATACAAGAATGAGAAGAAAATACGAGACTCTTGAATGTTTAACATACCCTGAGGCCCCCCGTAAATACGAGAACCTGCATCGTGTGCAAGTAATGTCTACCTTTGACCCTGTTACATCCCTATACCCCTTCCCCCTCCTCATCCCACTCCCACCCAACTATTCCCTCTCCAGCAGCTCCCTTAGCCCTCCCTTTGTATCCCCCACCCACCTCCCAGCGGTAGAAGTGCTCTCCTCCTCTGGCCCTTGCTGGTGAAGTTGTCTCTCTCTCTCTCTCTCTCTCTCTCTCTCTCTCTCTCTCTCTCTCTCTCTCTCTCTCTCTCTCTCTCTCTCTGGGTAATGTCATCCATGTCCTGCAAGAGAGAAAGAAAAAAAGGAAGAAAAAGAAGAAGAAGAAGAAACAAAGGTCGAAGGACAAGGCCTATCCGGTGCCGCCTGAGGTCCTCCCAACTTGCTCAACATTCCGAGCTTGAGTCTGATCTACATGGAATTGTAGTGGCTATTATTGTCACCTCCTGGGGTTAAAACAAATCTACAGCGTGTGTAGTTCTGCAGGAACTACATTTTATTGATGGACATTCACCAACCCTCCGTGTTTTCCGTGATTTGTGTCGGAACCTGTTTGCCCCCATACAGGCATCAGGTGGAGTTTAGAAATTGGTCAGTATGGATATTGTTACTTTTAATACTAATTTGATAGCAGTTGCTGTCCAGGTTAGCTTAGACACCCCAGTAACCATTTGCAATGTATACCTCCCCCTTCCTCCCCCGAGAGGCCAATTTTGTCTACTGCCCTACTTCATCAAATCCCCCTCCCTTCCTCATCGTTGGGGTACTCCAGTGCCCATCATTAATTGTGGAACGGTGCTTATACATCTAGCTGGGGCCGCCTCATAGAACAGTGCCTTGCAGACCATGACCTGTGCCTTCTAAATGATGGTTCTCCAACCCATTTTAGTACTGCTCACGGAACTTTCCCTGCTTTAGATCTTTCACTTACTTCTCTTTCTCTTTTCCCTTCGCTTCACTTCACTGCTCTGTGCACGATGACCTCTGCGATAGTGACCACTTCCTGTTCATTCTTTCGTTCCCCTCCCACCTGACGAGGGAAAGACTACCCCGTTGGGTTTTCCGTCATGCTAATTGGCCTTTGTGGTTTTCACGCCATCCCCATCTGACTGTATTGATGACGTCATCCTGGCTATGTCTATTGCTATTACTAGAGCTGCTAGCATTGCTGTTCCCCAGTCGACAGGACCTCCTAGCCGCCGGCCAGTTCCGTGGTGGAACACAACTATTGCAGCGGAAATTCGTGAGCGCCGGCGAGGACTGCATCATCTTAAGTGCCACCCTTCCCATGATATTCTTATCAACTTTGAACGCCTTCGTGCTAAGGCTCGTTATATAATCAAACAGAGCAACTGGGTGTACTGGAAGCGTTTTGTCTCTTCCTGGGGATCTTCTGTACCCTTGTCATGAGTGTGGGCTATGCTCCGCTCCGTCCAAGGTTGTCAGTGGCCATATTCAATCCCTGGCCTTGCCTTAACAGATGAGTTCTGTACTGACCCATTGGTTCTTGCAGAGCACCTTGCGTCTCACTTTGCGAAGGCTTCAGCTACGGCTTCCTACCCAGTGGCATTTCTTCTCAAGAAACAACAGGCCGAAGCTTCAAATTTTTTACCACTCACCAGAAGGAACCTTATAACAAACCCTTTACTGAATGAGAGCCGAGCGGTCTAAGGCGCCTCGCTGCGGAGCTTGCCGTCGGAGGTTCGAGTCCTCCCTGGGGCATGGGTGTGTCTGTCTGTCCTTAGGTTAGTTTACCTTGGTTTAAGTAGTATGTAAGCTACGGACTGATGACCACGCAGTTTGGTCCGATAGATTTACAAACATTTGAACTGAATGAGAACTACTTCTGGCCTTTTCCTCTTCCCATGATTATGCACCTGGCCCTGATTCCACCCATAATCAACTCCTCCAACATCTCAATCCTCAACAATGGCAATACCTCCTCAAGGTATTGAGCCATATTTGGCTCCAATGGGTTTTTCCCTCGCAGTGCAGTGGAGGTACAGTATAGTGGTTCCTGTTCTTAAGCCTGGTAAGGATTCATCTTTGGACATTTACCGGCCGATTAGCCTGACAAATGTACCATTTAAATTACTCGAACCGATATTTGCCTGCAGATTATGCTGGGGTCTCAAATCGTGTGGACTTCTATTACGTTATCAGTGTGGGTTCCATGAGGGACAGTCTACTATAGACCATCTCTGCGACTGGAAACAGCAATCAGAGAAGCCTTCTCAAAACGTCAACATCTTGTAGCAGTTTTCTTTGATTTATGTAACGCATATGACACCACTTGGCATAATAATATATTAAGTGCCCTTCATGACTTGGGCCTACGAGGCTTCCTACCGAATTTTATCAGTCAGGTTTTATCCCACCATATGTACCATATGATCCAGGAGAACGGCGGCCCACAAGGTTCTGTGTTAAGTGTTATAGTCGTCCTAAAGTCCGTCAATGGGCTGGTGAGCTCTGTTGGGCCACCTGTCACTCCTGCACTGTACGTCGACGACTTTTGCATAAGGTGCAGCTCCTACTCTGTAGCCTCAGCTGAACGCTATCTCCAAGGTGCCAAATCACATGTTTGTAAATCTATCGCACTCAGCTGCAGGGTTATTAGTCCGTAGTTTACAAACTACTTAGGCTAATGTAAACTAACATAAGGACAACACAAATACCCATGCCCGCCGGGGGTGCCCACAGTCTCGGTACCTCTTTGCTTGCTTTGCGCGCCTGCCAGTAGGAAGAAGGGACTCGCCTACATATGTTGACGCACCACAGCCATAGATGGTAGTTCTCTAATATGATCCTGAGTTCAACAGAAGAGTTTCATATATGAGAGCCAGCAGTCTGACTTAGCACAAGCCAGAACAGATTGCTATTGCCAGGAGTCTTCGTAATACATTGCAGAACCGTGTATTTGAGAGGAAGAATTTTGTACCAACACAAGCACAGCAAAGTTAAGTATTCATTTCATCTGAAACAAAAGTGTATGTGGCGTAATGAATTCCTTTAGTTACAGATCTACGTCCACATCCTTGCTCATCACGGCCCACCTCCTGAACCACTGCATTCCGAGATATAACACACCTTGCCGAAGCGGATATCCTTCCCCTTCAAAATCGGCGGCATCAGCTTTTGATATCCTACACCATTTCCAATCGACAATTCCCTGATCACCCCCCATATCATGTTCTTTTTGCGGGCGATGGTATTCCATCTCCTGATACTCACCCTCAAGTGGGATTAACCGTTGGATTGCGGCTCGCTTCCCTTATTTAGCAACTTCCATCTCCCTTCCCTTGACTGTGCCACACTATACCGCTCACACGCCCTTGATTGGTGCCCCAGCCACAAATCCGGTTGGATCTCTCCCAAAGTCCAAAAGTTTCAGTCTCCCCAATAATCTTACGTCGTTTGTTGCACACAGTACTTGCAGAATTTCAGGGTGCCATTTATCTTCTACTCTGATGGATCGAAATGTGCTGGTCAAATAGGATATGTTTTTACATCTCCCAATGGCATAGAATGCCATTCTGTCAGAATCATGCAGTGTATTTACGGCGAAACTTCTGGCCATTAGTAGAGCACTTCATTTTATCAAACAGACTGCCCTGTCTGTACAGACTCAATGAGCAGCCTGCAGGCCATACACCGATACTACTCTTACCATCCACTGGTCATTGGTATCCAGTATCTCCTCGCTGACCTTTGTCATGCCGCCTTCTCCATTCCTTTTCTCTGGGCCCTCCGACACGTGGATATCCTAGGGTATTAGCAGGCTAACCGGCTAGCTAGAGTAGCCGTTACTTACTTCCCATTACCCTTGGTAATCCCGTCTGTAGATTTTCGGGTGCAGATGAGATCTCTGCTCGTAAAAGAATGGAACAGCAACTGGCAGGCTACTGCGCTATCTAATAAACTTCGCTCCATGAAGTCGACCACTGCAGCTTTTAGTTCTTCCTTATGCCCCTATCAGAGGGAATCCACTGTCCTTTGCAATCTCCGCATCAGACAATCCAGTGTTCACCCATGGTTTTATTTTGCGCGATAAACCTCCCTCACATTGTGCTCGTGGAGCCCTACAATCTGTGGTTCACATCGTCCACATCCACCCCTTTTGGCGCTCCATGCCAAATATCGAATTTCACGCTCATTACCTTTAGTTTTGGTGGATGATTCACGAATGGCTGACGGGGTCTTTGTGTTTCTCCGTGAAAGCGGTTCTTACTCTCAGCATAAGATTTTATCTCTGACGCTTGGACAGAATGGGCGGGTGTGTGGCTCTTCTTGCGAACTGCAGTGTTTGGAGCATTCCCCCCCTCGCCCCAAGACGTCCATTTCTTTTTTTACCTTGTTCTTAATATTGTTCTTTCCTCCATTTTTAGGCTTCTGCTTTAGGAGCATACACTGTTCAGCAGTACACTGGATGGGGATCAGAGCATTTTTTGTTGATGTTAGTCCTGCTGGAATCGTCAGTTTGAACTCCATTTTATTTCCTCCATTTTACTATCGGAATATCCTTAGCCAGACCGCCTCCTAGCTTGTATTTCATTCAGAGGTAGTAGGAGTGATGCTCCAGCTATTTGTTTCCTTCCTTCCATCAACCAACCAAGCAACCAACGACGTCAAATATTCTACAGTTACGGTGTAATCAAACTGAGCTCTTGTTGGGAGTGACGTATCATTCGTGAGGGTAGCCACACACATCATAAAAAGTATTGTATCACCACGTTTCCAGGGGTTCATGACCATCTGCATAAAAATGGAAGGGATATATAAATATTCATTTCTCTTTATTGCTCACAAAAATAGAAATTGCAAAGTTGTACGACAATAAACAAGCCATTCTGAATTTGTATTCCAGATTCCAGCATACACCAGTACCCTTAATACCAGATAACAAGTCCGCTTGCACTGATGCATACCTGTATTCTTTGTGGCATCTGTCCACTAGATTATCAAGAGACTATTACTCCAGATTGACCCTCTCCTGAAAGGCGATTCGGCGTAGATCTCTCATATTGGTTGGTGGGTCGTCTAGTTCAAAATAAGCCCTATTCAATGTATCTCAGGTATGTTCGATAGGGTTCACGTCTGGTGAACATGCTAGCGATTCTGATCTTGAGATTTATTTATCATGAAGGAAAGCATTAACAAGATTTGTATGTTAAGCGCGAGAATTGTCGTCCATTAAGAAGAACCCCTCACTGAAATGCTGTTGACATGGTTGCGCTATGAGTGGGAAGATGTGTTTCCTGTACCGTACAGACTTGATTTTCTTTACGGCCACCAGTGGTGGAAGGTGACCCCAAAACTCAAGGAAACCATCACTTTGCTGCCATCGTTGGACGGTGTGCCTCCACAAACGTCTCCGATGATCGTCTGCTTGAACGCAAATGCGAGCCTCTTCCGTGAATAGCATTTGAAGTCAATTCTTAAGAACCCATTCATCATACGGTTGGGCCCATGCATGGCTCTGCATGGTGTCTAGGTGTCAAAGTTCGACCTCGTCATGGACAGCTTATGACCTACAGTTTGAGTCTAAACACGACGCCCTGTGGCTGCACGATAATCATTATTCAGCATGGTGGCGTTCCTCTCATGGATCCTCGAGGCTTAAATCCTAGAGTAGCGGTCACCAGCTGCTGTGGTAGTCTATTGGCAGCCAGAGCGAGGCAAGTAATCGACAGTTCATGTATCCCTGTACCTCCTCCACGAGCTGTCAACATCGTTGTGGTTCATTCTGAGACGTCTGGAAACTTTTCTTGGTGAAGGTCCTTCGTGACACAAAGTAACATTCCGGATACGATCAAACTTCGGAATTTACATTCTAAGCATGGCAGAACTAGTCAGTAGAAGCAGCGTACTTAGTCCCTGATCGTCCGTCTCACGCACTCCCTCGCATTGGCACTGCTCATGCGTGGTTGTATACATCGGTGAGCGATATATGTAGAAAATCTAATCTTAATGCAATATACGCATTCAACGTCAGTGTTTAGGAGACCTTGGAACTACAATGAGGCCACACTTTTTATGTGGGTGTGTTGATTTGTTAATAAAGTTTTAGTTACTAAGCTTTGACATTTTTCACATAAAAATGTTCGAACACATTTATCTTCAGCACACCCTCGTAATACGAGGCGCGTCCAGAAAGTAAGTTCCGTTTCAATTTATCTCCGTTGCAGCGCTGCGATTGCAGTTCCGCACATGCGCTGTAGACGATGTGTATCAAGGAGAAGAACGTGCGCCATTTGGAGATCGCTGTCAGTTACGTACGCTTTGTTGTGCTTGTTTGAAATGTCGGCGTTGATTGAAAATCCCGCCGCTGTGAAATCAGGTCGGTGATTCGGTTTCTGAATGCGAGGAAAGTGAAACCAAGTGAAATTTATCGGCTAATTTGCGATGTTTACGGGCCAAATGCGATGAGTGATTCGATGGTGAGAAGATGGGTCCGACAGTTCAATGGCGGGCGTAGTGATGTGCACGATGAAGAACGAAGTGGGCGTCCACCTTTGGTTACAGAAGAACTGGTTCACGCGATTGATGACAAGATCCAGGAAAACCGAAGGTTTACAATTAGTGCTCTCGCTATGGACTTCCCCCAAATTTCACTGTTTCCAACTGGTTGAAGACACAGGCGGCAGATTTCTATGAAGAAGGTATACAAAACCTGGTGCCATGCTATGACAAATGCCTTCAAAATTTCGGCAGTTATGTGGAAAAGTAGTTTGAGTTGTAAAATTTTGTTCAATAAAAATTCCTTCTGTATCTGTGTACAATTTCATTTTATTGCCAAACGGAACTTACTTTCTGGACGCGCCTCGTATGTAAATTTCTGCCTACTTTCAATTAATATATACCTTGGTTTCCTGGCCTACGGTGGGTGTGTTTAGGTTTGTGGCACTAGCTGACTTTTTCCGTATGATATTTGTTATATCAACTTCTCAGGGATCACAGTGTTTTCTGCCCGTAATCTGGATGTTCGTGTGTCACCTGCAGTGATATACTTTCCAGTGTTAACTTCTACAATATGTCATTATGTCTACGGCTCTGAAAAGTGGAGCGAACTTTAATTCCAGTAAAAGGATAACATCCCTTAGCCAAGATGGCTATACGATTTTATTTTCCACCAACCTATAATTAATATATACACGCGAAGACTGCTTTTGGTATATTTACTTAACTCGCAAGGGAATCAGTAATTGCGAACGAAAGAGGGCATGTACAATGGGGGCGCCATAGCCGTAACGTGCGACTTGTGGAAGTTTGAGACGGACGGGAGGCGTGGGCGGTTAGCCATGTGGTTAAGGCGACCGCTGGCCCGGGTTCGATTCCCAGCCCGGCTCACTTCTTCACTTGTCGCCATAGTATAATTTCATTGCCCCAAATGCAGCTAAAAATCAATCCTTTTCTTCCTAATTCTTCTTCCTTCGCCTCCTTAATAATCTGCAAAAGCATACATTTATTTGGGATACCCGTTTCGGTAGGCAATGTTACCATCGCCTGAACCCTTATACACTCCCTAAAATATACTGGGGCCCGTACTCGTTTGTTCAACACGAAAGGTTCATGGCCTAGTTTTGTCGCAACTATCAATGGGAATCTCGACAAAAGAGCATCAACGGCCCATGTCCCTAGCCTGTTGTCATTGTTCACTTACTAATGATTTTCAGCATGAGAGGTTGGTGCTTTATTACTTACCGGAAACACTAATATCAAATAAATGGATGTATAGCGATATAGCTACTGACGGTTTTCCTTATTCCGCAATATGTTTTTGTACGCGTACGAGGTAACGTTACTCCATTCCCCACTGACAGTTCCGTCAACTTCTATTCTCTACTTCCTGCAGGACTACTCTAACAAGGAGAGCACATGAATATAGGACTTTAGAATTTTTTGAAATTTATGGTACGTGAAGATCATAACGTCAATAACAATCAGCCAAAGCCATTAGACGCAACACTCAAAAATTCTCGAGAAAATCGACTTAGTAGTTCGGCAAGTAAGAGTAAGTACCAGTCATTAAATGAATTGCAGCATCTGTCAGTATAGCTCAGGTTGCCGGACGCCTCTGTAATAAAATAGCTGAGCCAGGATCACATGAAACAACAACGAACAAATACGATCACCGACCTCAAGCAGCAGAACTATCCGTAGGGGGGAAAAAAAAAAAAGGTTGTAGCGTTCTGGCTTTACAATCCTAGGGTCGGTAGTTAGAACCCTATCACGACAGAATTTTTAATATTTCTCGTTGTGTTAGAATACTTACATAATTTTAATATCTAATGATATTTTCACGGTATTTTTGTTTATTCGTAATTTTCTATATTTTATAGAATGTTGTTAATAATGATGGTTTAAATAAAAAAAAACATAAGTTACATTTTATTCAGTATTGGCTTCTATTAGTTGATTACGGTGGTCTTTGATTGTTCAGTTTGTGAAGAGCTATGACACTGCTTTTGGAAAGTCATTTCCATAGCTACTAATGGCTTTCAAAGCAGTTGACCTACTCAACCATCGTTTTACGTGTCGGCAAGGTTTTCAGCTTGTCTACATACACATAAACAAAACTGATACAACACGTAGAATAGAGATCCCAAAAATGTTTAACTGAATTCGAAAACGAAAAAAACAAAAGTGTCACAGTGGGATTCGAACCACCGACTCTGTGGTTGTAAGACCATAACGCTACCTCCTGAGCTACACCGAAAGGTTCTCCAACTCTTTCAATTATTGGTACTTACGTGTACTTTGCAAAAGTTCAAAGTCGTTTTTCTCTAGAATATTTGAGGGTTGCATCGAATGGCTTTGGCTGATTATTTAAGTTCTCAACTTCATGTACCATAAATATAAAGAAATTCTAAAATCAGATACCCATGTGGTCTCCTTTTAAGTAGTATTGATGGTCTGACCATTGTTTCATTTCACTCTGTCAGAGGAGTTATTTTGATTATTACATCTAAATTAATCTTGAAATATTGTCATTAATTCGTAATTAATCTGTCATTTTAATTCTTACTATCCTGTCCATCGAATCACAGGCCGTCGTGAAGTTCATGTTACGATTCCTTGAGAGAAATCACATTATTGTCTTTAACTTATCCACATCCCGAACAGAGCTTGTATTTCAAGCTAAACGTCTATCTCGTAGTTCCATACACACTATCCCCTCTTCCAGTAAGTAACTGCAGGTGACATCAGTTCAGAAACTATTTTTATCCAGACGAGAAGATTACGTCAACATGACTACTCTGTAATTCCCACTTAGGTGCCTGTAAGAGGATACATCAAACCACTGTTAAGCTATTTCTCTAGCGAAACCACTCTTTGCCAGCCTGGCGGAAAACGAACACTTCTCTCTTTCCGCACGAGCACCATGATCATTTCTCGTTCGGTACTGTAGTACCTAATGCAAGTTGGCAGCAGAAACATATTTTTGCGTTCGGAAGAAGAAAGTGATTAGTGTATTTGTATAGGCGCGCAGGAGTAGCAGCGTAGTCGAAAACATCATGCCACGGACTGGGTGGTCGCTCTCGCCGGAGGTTAGAGTCCTCCCTCAGAACCACACCACCCTCCCCCGTCCCCACACACAAAATAAATGTTGTTACTTTTGATCGTCTTCAATTATAAATATTTATCACATCCATTGTGATACCCAAGTCACATTTCAAGTAGTTTCCCAGTTTCTCTCAAAGTCGGAAGAAAACGTTCAAATCTTAATAAACAAATACACACATACCCGAGGGAGGACTCGAACCTCCGACGGCGAGCAGCGTCGCGCTCCGCAACAAGGCGTCTTGGAAGTTCAATTAAAACCTGAAAGCAAGGGTACATTTTCTTGATAAGCAAACACAGTTTGAAAACACCAATGGTGACTGTGTGGGAAAGAAATTAAACACAGGTTCTTAATTTTCACCCAATTAATGTAAATTTACAGTCTTTACATTTGAGTGTGATTTTTCACGTAACCAAAATTTGGAGAATTCCATTTAGTACTCACTTTAGTAGTCTTTTTTAAATCAGTTGGCACTTTTCGCAACATAAAGCTATATTGTCTAAATAATTTGCAATTGGCTTCATCTTCTGCTGACTTCAGTTGACACTAAAAAGCAGCATCATCTGTAAACAATCTAAGTGGGGTTGACATATTGTCTTCTAAATGATTTACACTGACAGGACATCTTTATCATATTCTGAGGAAATGAATGGCTCACTTGCTCACCTCGGTTGAGCAAGTGTCTTCTTGCCTAGTATTCAAACGGTCCGCCATGGCATACTCTGCGTTATGGGAAAGCGTGAATCGCCTCCAATACTGTAGTATAGCCATCCAAACTGCATTCACTTGCTTTCAAAGTTCATCTATGGTGGTTGACATATGGTCACAGAACAGCATCCATAGTTTCAAAATATGCCTCTCGCCGTCGGAGGTTCGAGTCTTCCCTCGGGCATGGGTGTTTCTGTTGTCCTTAGGTTAGTTAAGTAGTTTATAAGCCTAGGGACTGACAGCCGTAGCAGTTAAGTCCCTTAGATTTAAAAACGCGTGCAAATTTTTGTATTTTCTCGCTGAAAAATGGCTGGGGTGTCGTGCAGAAAGGGTATGGTTATACGGGTTTCAGACTGTCAGTCACGTAGATCAGACTGGTCATAGTGCCCCGGGTCACGTAGTGGTAACCCCACACCACCCCTCACCATAACATATGGCCTTCTCCCTGAATCGCCAGTAGCTTCGCGTTCACCTTGAACTGAGCTCGTTCCCGAAGGAGAATACTCCGGATTCGGTATATCGCTCGAAGTTTGTCGAACGTCGTTCGCTGCTCGATAATAACATTTTTATCTATACAGACGGCTTTAAGAACACTGATGTTGTCAGATCTGCCTTTATCGTCGGGGATGACAGGTTTCAATACAGGCTCCTTGCCCAGTGACGAATTTCACAGTTGAGCTTTCTACTCTCTACCAGGCTGTCCTGTATATCCGCCGCCACCGTCATCCTTCCTATGCCATCTGCTCTGAGTCTAAGTGCCATTCAGATTCTTAGAGACCCATATCCGGTCCATCCTGTCGTCCACCGAATCCAATGCTCCCGTCAATTGTTTGCTGACGACGACTCTCACGTTCGCTTTCTGTGGGTTCCTGGCCACGTAGGTGTGCCTGGGAACGAGGCTACTGATGCTGCGGCCAAGACTGAAACCCTCCTACCTCGTACAGATACCTATTGTGTCCCGTCAAATGACATTCAAAGGGCTATTTGCCGACGCATTTTATCGTCGTGGTATACTTTGTGGGTCTCGCTTCATGCCAATAAGCTTAGAACCATAAAACCGAACCCGACGACTTGAAAGACCTCCTCACGCCCATCTCGGCGAGAGGTGGTCATCGTGCCCTCATCGCAGATCTGACATTGCCGGTTCAACCGTCGCCACTTGCTAACTTGTGCTCACCCGACGCCGCGGTGGAGTAGCCGAGCGGTCTACAGCGGCTCGCTGCGGAGCGCACGGTTGCTCGCCGTGGAGGTTCGAGTCCTCTCTGGGACATGGTGTGTGTGTGTGTGTGTGTGTGTGTGTGTGTGTGTGTGTGTGTGTGTGTGTGTGTGTGTGTGTGTGTTTGTTTTTGTCCTTCCTAGGTTTAAGTAGTTTGTAAACTACGGACTGATGACCACGCAGTTTGGTCCGATAGATTTACAAACATTTGAACATTTGAATTTGGTCACTCGATGAAGGCGACTCATGTTTTAATGTCCGTGTTGCACTTAATTTGTTGTACACTCTAGAGGAAATTATATCTGACGACTAACGAGCAGCTGCTAGAGTTTTGCTTTTTAAAAACATGACTGACTTATCAAAGAACATTTAATTCTTCCTCTTCATATACTTTACCCTAAGATTTTAGCAATCTCCTAGTATCCTGAAAGTTCCTGGCAGATTAAAATTGCGTGCCGGAACCGGGACTCAAACCTGGGACCTTTGCCTTTCACTGGCAACCGCTCTATCGTGTCGGGATAGCTCAGTGGTAGAGCGCTTGCCCGCGAAAGGCAAAGGTCCCAGGTTCGAGTCCCGGTTCCGGTACACAATTTAAATCTGCGAGGAAGTTTTATATCAGCGCACACTGCGCTGCAGAGTGAAAGTTTCCTCCTGGTATCCTCATTGGCAGTTGTCGTTACTCTCCAGATTCTTAGCAAATCCATGTTCAGGTTTGGGCGCTATTGACCTGAGCAGTTGTGAGCCCTTCCCTGCGGCGATCCAGAATACAGGCATCATTTTCAAACAAACAGAAATTGAATTCGTCCAAAAACACTATCTAACGCCATTCGTGTCCCCACTGACGTCATTCCATACACCATTGCCGTCTATCACGTTTTTGCACATTAGTCAAAGTTGGCGGAGAATTATATGACGGGCACGCAACCCATGCAGTAATAAATGGAGATTGAGTGCCACCCATTAAAATGCACTTAGTGTATAAAATGTTCCACTGTTTCACCAGAGACGAGAAAGACTCAGATATGTCCTGCAATGGGGTTCGAATAAGGTGTGTCTCTTCCATGAACCATTCTATACACGCACGTTGCACTGCCGAAACACTTCGTCGCGCACGAGCAGCATATTCCAGGCTGGATGTTTTCTGTCTCGTTTTCGCCGGTTGCCCTAGGTGTCGGTGGCCGAGTAGAGAGAGAGACCGCCGGCCGCGGTGGCCGAGGAGACTGAGGCGTGCCAGTCACGGTCTGCACGGCCACTACGGTCGGGGGTTCGAATCCCCCCTCGGGCATGGATATTTGTGCCGTCCTTAGTATAAGGTAGTTGATAAGTAGTTTGTAAGTTTAGGGACTGATGACCCCGTAGTTAAGTCCCATAAGCTTTACAAACATTTGAACATTTTTTTTTTTTTTTTTTAGAGAGAGACCGACACAGGGAAATAGGATGCACGCGTGTGCGGGTATAGAGTATGTGGTGACCAGCCAGAAACTAGAAACACTAAGCTAGATTAGAACAAGAGATATATTTCGAAGAAACATTATAATACTTAGATTTGTTAACTGAAGACTAGTGGAATGCAGATACATAGTATAACTAGGTATAATCATGCCTACTGATGAGTCCTAGTGCCTGTCCTAATCCCAAGTGATCGATGCAGTTCCGTGGTGGCCACGAGCGGGATTGCAGCAGAGGGCGCTCGTGGCTGTCGTCGTAAGAACGCCGCGCCGTGCGTGCATGGCGGCGCGCGGCGAAAGTAGGTGGCGCGCACTTCAGACTTGTGCGACACCACAGGATGTATCACTTTATGTTATGCCAATAATGGCCCTCTTTCAAACTCACTCACTTGACCGCACGGTTTCCGCATACGTCTGCGAGGCAACTTGCACGTCTGATCAAATCACACTGATCATTTACTTTGTCTATGTCAGCCACCGTGCCGCAGTGGATACACCGGTTCCCGCCAGATTACTGAAGTTAAGCGTCAGGTGTGGCCAGTGCTTGGATGGGTAACCGTCCGGGAACGCCACGCGCTGTTGACATTTTTCAGTTCAAAATGTTCAAATAGTTTGTAGAGCTTATGGGCATTAACTACGGGGTCATCAGCCCCTAAACTTATAAACAGCTTATGAACTAGCTAATACTAAGGACGGCACACATATCCCTGCCCGAGGGGGGATTCGAACCCCCGACCGCTGCGGTCGTGCAGGCCGTGACTGGCGCGCCACAGACCGCTCGGCCACCGCGTCCGGCTACAATTTTCCGTTCAGGTGCAAAGTCCTGATCACCAGTCTTCGCACCAATGTCCTGGATTCAACTCCAAATCAGTACGCAGTGTCTCATGGAGTGAGGGCATGGGACACTGTTGCTGCTTATCCGTACGTCGGATGGGGACGTTAAGCTCGGCGGCTCCCTTGGTGCTTTTCTACATCTACATGGGATACTCTGCAAATCACATTTAAGTGCCTGGCAGAGAGTTCACCGAACCACCATTATACTATTTATCTTCCATTCAATTCTCGAATAGCTCGCGGGAAGAAAGAACACCTGAATCTCTCCGTTCGAGCTCTGATTTCTCGTATTTTATTTTGATGGTCATTTCTACCTATGTAAGTGGGAGTCAACAATATATTTTCGCATTCGGAGGAGAATGTTGGCGATTGGAGTTTCCTAAGTAGCCCACGCCGCAGCGATAATAGTCGTTGTTGTAATGATTCCCATCGCAGATCCTGTATCATTTCCGTAACGCTGTCTCCCCTGTATCGTGGCAATACGAAACGAGCTGACCTTCTTTGAACTCTTTCAATGTCCTCCGTCAAACCCACGTGATAAGGATCCCACACTGGGCAGCAATACTCCAAAAATGGACGGAAAAGCGTAGTGTATACAGTTTCTGCTGTAGTTCCGTTGCATGTTTTAAGGGTTCTGCCAATAAAACACAATCTCTGGTTCGCCTTTCCCACGACATTATCTACGTGTTCTTTGCAATTTAAGTCTGAAGTAATAGTAATTCCTAGGTATTTCGTGGAGTTTATGGCCTTCACTTTTGATTTATCTTGTAAACAAACTTTAACGGATTTCTTTTCGTACTCATGTGGATGACTTCACACTTCTCATTATTTAGAGTCAATAGCCAATTTTTACACCATACTGATATCTTATTCAGATCGTTCTGCAGTTGGTTTTGATCTTCAGATGATTTTACTTGACGGTAAATTACGGCGTCATCTGCAAACAACCTAAGAGAGCTACTTAGATTTTCCCCTAAATCGTTTCAAGCGGCTATGTGCTGGCACCGGGTTTCGCCCTCTCCCATCTCGAACACTGCATCATACACGAAACCATTATGTCTCCTGCAGTCAACACAGACACTTCAGCACAAAGTTCTCACACTTCACGGAGGAAATGTGCCTGCGGGCGAGAAGGATAGGGAAACTTTTTCCAATTAGGCGGATGACCCTGCCCTTCGGGGTCTCCCAGCCATTCATGGCATACGAATTTACCTTTCACTTGGGTTTATAGCGACAACTAGAGCAGCAGAGACATTTTAGCGATATCGTCGCTGACCATGTACCCGCGTGCCGCAATGGTTCAAGTGCTGATCCTTTCTGGAGAACATGCCAATGTAGATGTCCTGTGAACATGAAACTCTTATTTCTAATCTTTAAAGATGTTCTGTTGTTTTCTGAACATCAGTGTAGAATAGGAACAGCAGGGGACTTGCGACGCATTCTTAGGTAATGCCAGACCTCACTTCTGTTCCATTCGATGACTTTCCATGAATTTCTACGATCAGTGATCTTTCTCACAGCATATCACGAATCCAATCGCGCAACTGCGACGATGCTCCACACGCATGTAATTTGATTTGAAGCTACTTGTAACTGTATGAAAGGCACTCTTTACTTCAGCAGAATAATGAGTTAGTTGTTCGCAATAACGGTTTTTTCTGAAACCGTGCTATTTGTCAATATAGGATTTCCCTCGAGGCTATTCATAATGTTCTAATGCTTGTAAATCTGTGGAACTTAACTTCTTTACTTCTTTGGTAATTAGTCCCTAGGGTTACAAACTACTTAAACTAACCTAAGGACAAAACACACACACACACACACACACACACACACACACACACACACACACACACACACGTACGAGCGCACGCGGCACAGGGAGGACTCGAGCCTCTGATGGCGAGCAACCACGCGCTCCGCAGCGAGGCGCCTCAGAACGCTCGGCCACTCCACCGCGGTTCTATAACAGAGATATGGGTCTGTAATGCCGTGGATTGGTCCTATTTCATTTCTTGAGAGTGTGTGACCTAAACAATGTTTCATTCTTTAGACACGGATGTTACCTCGAGCGACTGTTTACATATGGTTGCTAGGTTTTTCTCGGAGAGCATTAAAAAATTTGTGGTGTAGTGGCATTACATTCCCGCTTCTTTCACTATAGCGTCAGTTACAGAATTCCTGTGCACGGAAAGCCAAAGTCAAACTAAAAATCTCATCAAGTAAGTAGTTAATTTTGTAGCAGAATGAGATGAATAGTCGACTGTCAGTAGTGACCAACACATATTCACTCTGAGAGGAAAGAATTCAAATCTTCAGTTGCAGTGCAATTCAGTATAGATTATAACTGTTTCTTAGTACCAAAGCATTTGGAATTCTTGCCTCTCGGCCAAACTGCGGGTGAAGATATTCTCTACAAATAATTTCATAAAAAAAGTAACTAAGACGAATTCTGTTTTTTAACGTACTAAAACGCCCCTCCACACGAAAAGATTGTGGTTACATTTGCTCGTCTTCAGATATAAGTATTTATCACATCCACTGTTCTATTCAAGTTATGAATCAAGTAGCATGTTTTTCCCAGTTTCTCTCAAAGTCGAAAGAAAATGTTCAGATATTTATAAACCTATTGGATTTAACTACTCTGGTCATCAGCCCCTAGACTTACAAACTACTTGAACTAACTTATGCTAAGAACAACAAATACATCCATGACCGAGGGAGGACTCGAACCTCCGGCGGCGAGCAGAGGCGCGCTCCACAGTTAGGCACATTGGAACAACCGGCCACTCCTTCGCGGCACATTTGAAAGAAAACCTGAAAGCAAGGGTACATTTTCTTGATAATCAAACAAAGTTTGAAAACACCATTGGTGACTGCGTGGGGAAAGAAATTAAACACAGGTTGTAAATTTACACCCCGTTAATGTGAAATGTGAGTCGTGTAGAATAACACTCTTCTTCGCTTCTAGACGACAATAATACTTCGTCCCAACTTTCGAACCTTTAATAGGTCACAAATGTTGCTCTCTGATGATTTATGTATGTATGTGTGGAAATCGCCAGACAAACGTATGTAGACGAGTCTGTGAATAGTGGTTGTTGTTATTTTAAGAGCGGCTATTTGCGTGAAGCATGACGCTTCTCCTGCAGTGCCTTCGACTGCAGTTCGCTCAGCGTAGCTGCAATGATCGCACTAATGAAAACAGCGTAGTACTCAAATCGTTTTTAATTTTTTTTAAGAACCTAGATTCGGATCTCCGCCCGTTCCTCTGGATATGTTTCCCGTAGTTTCCCCGAATCTCTTCGAGTAACAACGAAATGTTCCGTTAACAGGCAAACGGCCGTCTTACTTTCGCACTCAATGAAATATATATTTTCATCCACCTTTAGTGACCTCGAAATCGATGGAGCGTTAAATTACAATCTTTCTTCTTAGCTTAACGTTGAAAACAGTGTAAATTATGGAATGTTGAAGAAGTCCTTCGTCTTGCATTCAGCACTAACATATCCCTCTATTATACTTCAAACATTTCAATTTTTCCAAAGGTCTTTTACCAAAATAAACGCTGAACGTTTCCATACAGTTGACGCCAGAACTACGCTTACTCGTTTAGTACGTGAGTATTAACTTACAAACGAAGTTAACCAGCTCAAAGGCTAAAACAGAATAAAATGGTCTTAAAATGGGGAGATGAATGTGTTATACCACCTACCTTAATAAGATGGGGCATGTGATGGAAATGAAATGAGCGTATGGTTTTCTTGGCCAGGAGATCCCTTGCGGGATTGTTCGGTCGCCTTAGTGGAAGTCTTTTTAGTTGACGCCGCGTGGGCGACTTACGTGCCAATGATGATATGATGATGATTAGGACAACACACAACACCCAGTCCCCTGCCGGGAATCGAACCCGGGCCCCCTGCGTGATAGCACAGTGTCTGTGGTGGTAGTCAGCGACGCTGGCCCTGAGCAATGGAGGCGGACGGGGCATGTGATAAAAGATGGGTTCGCCGTTTTGACCCAGGAAACAGGGTAGTATCAGTGGAGTTACATCACAAAGGATCACCGATGCCAAAAATAATTAACAGATGATACCATTACTGATTAGAAAGTCGATTAAAGCACGCTGTTTCTCGAGCACCGACAAAGTTACGTTGTTTCTACGAAACAATGTACAAATTATAGGGTTATATACAGTATTGTATGTGTCCTGTTTTCCAAATGGTATCGACACACTTCATAGAAAATTTTCTGTTGTTCAGGAGAAATGAATAAAAGCACACTGAAGATACTACAACTGCAGTGAAACACGGCTGGGTAATAATAATAAGAAGGAGCGCGCCATCGAAGACGCCGGTAATCACGGGGGACACTTCCGCGATGACTTCCTTATCTTCTTTCGTGACGTTGACCCAGAAACGTAAGTTAGACTCGCCTCAGCCTAAAAAGACTCTGCCTAATGTACCTAAATTTCTGGTTGTCTCTCGCACCGACGGAAAGGATTTCAATTCTGTCAATCCTTTCGTTATACAGAAAGGTGTAGATGCAATTGCTGGCCCTGTTAAA
This sequence comes from Locusta migratoria, assembly GCA_026315105.1. Lineage (NCBI taxonomy): Eukaryota > Metazoa > Arthropoda > Insecta > Orthoptera > Acrididae > Locusta > Locusta migratoria. Next base: position 731,391,915 of record CM048755.1, on the reverse strand, counting down.
ACCTGTTCACGTCAGCGCAATGGCACATTGTTGCTGGAAGTGGACAGTGCCTTCCAAGCCCAAAAACTGATACGTACTACATTGTTGCACACGTTTCCAGTTAAGGTAGAAGCGCACCGCACACTCAACTCGTCACGGGGGGTAGTTTTACGAGATCCCTTGACGGGTTGTCTGATGGACATCCAATCCTATATGTCCGATCAGGGTGTGACAGCCGTCCACAGGGTGATGAAAAAGGTCGATAACCAATTGACACCGACTCGTACTGTGTTTTTGACGTTCGACAAAGTTGACCTCCCGTCGAAGGTCAAAGCAGGGTATGAAGTCATCTCCGTCCGACCTTATGTGCCTAACCCAACGCGCTGTTTTCAGTGCCACAGGTACAACCATACCCGTGAACATTGCCCAAATGCAGCAAAGTGTGTCACTTGTGGTAGGGACGCCCATGAGGGGGATTGCCCACCTCCGTCCCCTCACTGCCTAAACTGCAACGGTGACCATGCGGCTTCCTCTCGCGACTGCCCTGTATATAAGGATGAAAAAATCATTCAGCAAATTCGGGTCACGGAGAAGGTATCAACATCTGCCGCTCGAAAGTTGTTGGCGAGTCGAAAGCCCACTGTCCTCCCAGCGGGTACATACTGTAAGGTACTCACCTCAACTCGACCTACCAAGGATTCCAGTACCCAGACATGTGACTTCACTTTCGCTGACACGGTTGTGCGATCCGCCAGCCCGAAGATTGCCCGTTCCACGTCCCCGCTTCCTCCTGCTGCTTCTAGGGTACAGTCTTCGTCAAACTCTAGTAAACCGCGAGCACCTAAACAAGATGCCCGGACCTTGAAAAAGGAACCCGTCCGTGAGGATTTTCTGCGTTCTCAGGCTTCCCAACCGTCAACTGCCTCTTCCCGCCGTCACTCTTCCAGAAGAGCTGACAAGAAAAACAGTTCCTCTCCTTCCCCGCCGAGGCGTGACCCATCCGTCACGCCGTCCAACAGTTGCCGGCCTCGGCCGTCTTCTGTTTCACCGGGTCGCTCCGTCTGCCGGGCACCCGGTCCTCTACCGGCGGCGGAAACTGCCCCTCCTGATAGACTCAGGGAGGTGGCAGGCGCGTCGGTCGAACCTATGGACCACGACCCTTTGCCCCTGGATAGCGATAGCAGTGCTCCCTCGAAATCGGGTTCTCCGCGGCCATCGAGGTGACCCCGCTTGCTAGTTGGTTTTTATCCTTATTTTTTCTCTCATTTTTATCATGGCGCTCCTTCAATGGAATATTCGCGGCATTCGTTCTAATCGGGAGGAGTTCAAACTACTCCTTCGATTGCACTGCCCGCTTCTAGTCTGCCTCCAGGAAACTAAGTTGCGTCCACGTGATCGTGCCGACTTTCCACACTACACCTCTGTGCGGTTTGACCTGCCACCCGTGGAAGGTGTCCCAGCCCATGGAGGGGTTCTGATGCTCCTTCGAGACGATGTCTATTTCCATCCCATTTCATTGCATACTCACCTACAGGCAGTTGCCGTCCGCATCACCCTATCCACATTTACCTTTTCCCTCTGTAATATTTATTCACCATCATCATCTGCCCTTACTAGGGCAGATGTGCTACACCTTGTTGATCAGCTCCCTTCACCCTTCGTGTTGATAGGCGACTTTAATGCCCACCACCCCTTATGGGGCTCTCCGGCACCTTGTCAGAGAGGCTCCCTTTTGGTGGACCTTCTCCAACACCTCGATCTTGTCTGCATCAACACCGGTGCACCAACCTTCCTTTCTGACACAACACACACTTACTCCCATATAGACCTCGCAATATGCACTCCTCAGCTTGCCGGTCGATTTGAGTGGTATGCACTTTGACACGTACTCGAGTGACCATTTCCCCTGTATCATCCACATTCTGCATCATTCCCCATCTCCTCGTCCCACCAGTTGGAACGTTTCTAAAGCCGACTGGGGGCTTTATTCTACCATGGCTGTTTTTCACGATCGGGATTTTCCCACCTGTGACAGTCAGGTCGACTACCTCACAGAGGTTATTCTCACAGCTGCCGAACGTTCCATACCTCGTACTTCCTCTTCTCCACGTCGTGTCCAGGTCCCTTGGTGGACTGCAGCCTGCCGCGACGCGCTTAGAGCCCGGCGCCGTGCTTTACGCACCTTCCGCCGCCACCCGACTTTGGAGAATTGCATACATTATAAACGTATGAGAGCGCAATGTCGTCGTATCATAAACGACAGCAAGAAAGCTTGCTGGACTGCTTTTACTAGTTCTTTTAACCGTTTTACTCCCTCCACGTTTGGTTGGCGTGGCCTACGCCGTCTATCCGGCATCAAGGTCCACTCCCCGATTCCTGGCCTGACCGTGGAGAATGCAGTCCTCGTGGACCCCTATGACGTTTCCAACGCATTGGGCCGTTTCTTTGCGGAGGTTTCGAGCTCTGCCCATTACCACCCTGCCTTTCTCCCTCGCAAACAGGTAGAGGCGGCCCGGCCGCCTTCTTTCCACTCTTCTAATCGTGAAAATTATAACGTCGCCTTCATCATGCAGGAGCTAGACCGTGCTCTCGCCCTGTCCCGATCTTCTGCTCCCGGGCCAGATTCCATTCACATTGAAATGCTGAAGAACCTCTCTCCTGCGGGCAAGTGCTTTCTTCTCAGTACCTACAATCGCATATGGACTGAAGGTCATGTTCCCACAAGTTGGCGTGAAGCCACTGTTGTCCCCATCCCCAAACCAGGGAAGGACAAACATCTTCCTTCCAGCTATCGTCCTATTTCTCTGACGAGCTGTGTCTGTAAGGTGATGGAACGCATGGTTAACGCTCGGTTGGTCTGGCTCCTCGAATCTCGCCGCCTCCTGACTAATATCCAATGCGGTTTTCGTCGACACCGCTCTGCTGCTGATCATCTCGTTACGTTGTCGACCTTCATTATGAACAACTTTCTAAGGAAGCGTCAAACAGTAGCAGTGTTCTTCGACTTGGAGAAGGCATACGATACCTGTTGGAGAGCGGGCATTCTCCGCACATTGCACTGATGGGGCCTTCGGGGCCGCCTTCCTCTTTTCATTCAAGAGTTTTTGGCGGATCGCAAGTTCCGGGTACGGGTGGGTTCTGTTTTGTCAGATACCTATTGCCAGGAGAACGGGGTACGACAGGGCTCCGTCTTGAGTGTGGCGCTCTTTGCCATTGCAATCAATCCGATCGTGGATTGCCTTTCAGCCGACGTTTCCGGGTCTCTTTTTGTTGACGATTTCGCAATCTATTGTAGCGCCCAGCGGACGTGCCTCTTGGAGCGTTCTCTTCAACGCTGTCTTGGCCGTCTATATTCCTGGAGCATTGCAAACGGCTTCCGATTCTCCACTGAGAAAACTGTGTGTATAAACTTCTGGAGATACAAGGAATTTCTTCCACCCTCTCTACATCTGGGCCCTGTTGCTCTCCCTTTCGTGGAGACTACGAAATTCTTGGGACTCATGTTGGATCGTAAACTTTGCTGGTCCACGCACGTGTCCTACCTGGCTGCCCGTTGTGCCCGATCCCTTAATGTCCTTCGTGTCCTCAGTGGCACGTCATGGGGAGCGGACCGTACCGTCCTGCTTCACCTTTACCAGGCTATTGTTCAGTCGAAGCTCGACTACGGAAGCCTTGTATACTCCTCTGCACGGCCGTCGATTCTCCGACCGTCTCAACTCTATTCACCATCAGGGATTACGTCTGGCGACCGGTGCATTTTATACTAGCCCTGTTGAAAGTCTGTATGCCGAGGCTGCTGTATTACCCTTGACCACTCGGCGTGACATACTTTTGTCTCGGTACGCATGCCGCCTGCGGTCGATGCCCAACCATCCATCTTACAGATTATTTTTTGACGACTCACTCGATCGCCAATATCAGTTGTCTGCGATTGCCTTGCTTCCACCTGGAGTTCGGTTTCGCCGCCTACTACAGCGGCTCGATTTTACCCTTCCTTCCACCTTTCGGTTGAGCGAAAGCCCATTGCCACCGTGGCATAGGGCCCCGGTTCACACTCACCTCGAACTTAGTTCGCTCCCCAAGGAGAGCACTCCGGATTTGGTATACCGCTCGAGGCTTGTCGAACTCCGTTCGCGGTTCGATAACGCTATATTTATTTACACTGATGGTTCCAAGAGCACTGCCGGTGTCGGATCTGCCTTCGTCGTCGAGGACAACCGTTTCCAATACAAGCTCCCTGACCGGTGCTCTAACTTCACGGCTGAGCTTTTTGCCCTCCACCAGGCCGTTTTGTACACCTGCCGCCACCGCCAACCTTTCTATGCTATCTGTTCGGACTCCCTTAGTGCCCTGCAGAGTCTTAAGGACCCTTTGTCGCACCATCCTCTCGTGTATCGGATCCAACGCTCCCTCCAGTTGCTAGCAGATGACAGCTGTCACGTTTCTTTCCTGTGGGTCCCTGGCCACGTAGGTGTTCCCGGGAATGAGACGGCCGACATAGCGGCCAAGGCCGCAGCTCTTTTACCTCGCGTGGCTACCTTTTGCGTCCCATCTGACGATGTTCAACGGGCACTCCGCCGGAGTATCGTGTCGCAATGGCACAGTGCGTGGTTTTCAATGTCCAACAACAAATTGCGAACTGTAAAACCGATCCCGACCGCTTGGAGGACCTCCTCACGCCCCTCTCGGCGGGAGGAGGTCATCCTGGCCCGGTTGCGGATCGGTCACTGCCGTTTCAGCCACCGTCACTTGCTGTCCGCCGACCCTGCACCGCAGTGCTCCTGCGGTGAACTGCTGTCCGTGCGACATGTTTTACTGTCTTGCGTACTTTTTAATCATCTCCGTGTAGCCCTTCACTTGCCGTCTACTCTGGAGGAAATTTTAGCTGATGACACACGAGCAGCTGCTCGAGTTTTGCGTTTTATCAACTTGGCCAACTTATCCAAGGATATTTAACCCTTTTAATTGTCTTTTATCTTTCGTTTTTAGCCTTTTAACCAAAAAAAAAAAAGGTAATAATAAGAATAAATCTTTTTGCAGTTGCCAGACCAATCCAATTAAAAGAATCACTAAACGGACAGAAATTCCGCCTTGGCTTGTTCATAGTCGCAGCGCCCGCAGGTTTTTATGTGAGTAGGGGAGAAACATTTTCTCCGTACATCTACATACGTACTCAGCAATTCACCCAAAGGTGCGTGGCGGAGGGTACTCAGTACCGCTACCAGTTAATTCCTTTCCTGTTCCACTTCCATAATGACCAGGGAAAAACGTATTACTGGATGCATCCGTACGAGCCCTAATCTCTCTGATTTTATCTTTACGCGAAATATAGGTTGGCGTCAGTAAAAGCGTCCTGCAGCCGCCTTAAATTCCAGCCCTTTAAATTTCTTCAACAGTGTTTCTCGAAAGAATATCGCCTTTCCTCCAGCAACTCTCATTTGAGTTTCCGAAGCACTTCAGTAATACTCGCGCATTGATCGAACCTTCCGGTAACAAACATAGCTGCCCGCCTCTGAACTGCCTCTATCCTCTTCAAAAGCGATCTGGTGGGGATCCCAAATACTTGAGCAATACTCAACACGGGGTCGCACAAGCGTTTTATATAGGTCTCCGTTACAGACAGATTATACCTTCGCAAAATTCTCCTAATAAACCGAAGTCTACCATTCGCTTTGCCCACGACTGTCCTTATGTGATCGTTCCATTCCATATTGATGTGCAGCATTACGCTTACATATTTAATTGAGGCGACTCTGTCAAGCAGCGCACTACTAATGCTGTATTCGATTGTTTTACGTGATTGTTTCTCCTACTCACATGTATCACCTTACATGTCTATACATTTAAAGCTAGTTGCCATTCCTCACACGACCTAGAAATTTGGTCCAAGTCATCCTGCATCCTACTACAGTCATTCAACGTCGACTCATTCCTGTGCACCACAGCATCATCAGCAAACAGCCGCAGATTACAACTCATTCTGTCCGTCACATCATTTAGATAGAAAAAATAACGATCCCATCACACTTCGCTGAGGCACACCTGACGATACCCTAGCATCTGATGAACACTCGCCATCGAGGAAAAACGTACTAGTTTCTGTTACTTGAGTAGTCTTCGAGCCACTCACATATTTGGGTACCTATTCCATATGCTCGTACCTTCGTTAGAAGTCATTAGTGCGATACTGTGTCATACGCCTTTTGAAAATCGAGAAACATGCAGTCTATTGCCTTTCATCAAATTCAAATGCTTGTAAATCTATCGGACCAAATTGCGTGATCATCAGTCCGTAGCTTACAAACTACTTAAACCTAGGTAAACTAACCTAAGGACAACACACACACCCATGCCCCAGGGAGGACTCTAACCTCCACGGCGAGCAACCGCGCGCTCCGCAGCGAGAAGCTTTAGACCGCTCGGCTACTCCACCGCGGCCCTCCTGCGTGAATGATTTCTTAAATGTCAAATTTAAAACTTCGGCCTTCATTTTGCTGTCTTGTATTATCACCCCAGAATGATCAACGAGTAACTGGATGCAGGCCATTGATTCGCTTACGTATTTTACATAGTACCAGAATATTTTCGGGTTTTCGGCAAAATCTTTTGCTAAAGTATGACGGTTGTAGGTATCGTATGCTCGGCATATCGCTCTTTTTATAGACACGCGAATATCTACTAACATTTGTCTGATTTGATTTGCTTGAACATTTTTGAACCGAGATTGCAACTGCCCTTGATTTCTAAGCATTTTTTGAATATTATTATTAATCCACGCTGGATCTTTCCCATCCTTAATCCACTTTGTCGGAACATATTTCTCCAGCGCTTTATTTACAATGCATGTGGTTTAGAAATTTTAAGGACAATGTATAGTTATCTTCTCACCTATTTTCAAAAAATGTTCAAATGTTTGTTAAGCTTAAGGGACTTAACTACGGGGTCATCAGTCCCTAAGCTTACAAACTACTTATGAACTACCTACAACTAAGGAAGTCACAAATATCCATGCCCGAGGGGGGATTCGAACCCCCGACCGTAGTGGCCGCGCAGACCGTGACAAAATGTTCAAATGTTTGTAAAGCTTATGGGACTTAACTACGGGGTCATCAGTCCCTAAACTTACAAACTACCTATGAACTACTTACGAACTAGGACGGCACAAATATCCATGCCCGAGGGGGATTAGAACCCCCGACCGTAGTGGCCGTGCAGACCGTGACTGAAGCGCCTCAGTCTCCTCGGCCACCGCGGCCGGCTCACCTATTTTCCTGTTGGTCAATATTGTGCAGTGTTAGTGTTATACACACAGTAAAGGAAACCGTTTAATTGTAGTAAGACATATTTCTAGATGTAGCCTTTTCCCGCCGTTTGCATTATTTCCTTTTGCTCCTGACGTCGCTGTTTGCCCACCTGCTAAGCGATCGATCGCTTGTGTGACGGATCGCTGCGACACGTTGCCCCTAGTGGCAAGTCATGTAATGCGCAAGACAATAAGCAAGGAACAACAAAGTTCCATTTATCCAAATTAATTTGGACTAATTTCCCAAGATTCTTCTTGGCAAATTCTACACTCTTAGTACAGTTTGTCATAACACTAACAAAATTACTTGAACGAATTGTTATTAAGGTGACTTGAAAAGCTGTAAGATACTTTACGAAGTGCATGTTATTAATTATCAGCTGTTTATTTTACTTATACACATCGACCGGTTTCTGTTTTAAGCCATCATCAGGGAGTGTAGGCTAAACAAACTGATTAATTGAATGAATCAGCTAACATCTTCATCAGTGCTTAGAGGCAAGTCAAATGACTTGAGTCTGTAAGTCACTTGACATCTATTCTTTGTTACAATCAAAACTTGATGTCAAGTGACATAAATTCTATTTATTTGAATTTCCTGTAAGCAATGCCGACGATATTATCTGATGTATCCATGTAATCAGTTTGTTTAGCCTATAAATTTTCAAATGTTTGATCATAGAATGAAGGCTTTCACGGCAGGTATCGTCATTACTTAGCTTCCGGGCTGAGATGCCGTGGTCCGCCGCTTTACCTCCGAGGATTACTTCCGCAGACGAGGGCCAAACGTCAGGGGAAAGTTTTATGTATGGACCACGGCATCTCAGCCCGGAAGCTTGAAGTAATGATTTTAAATGTTTGTAAATCTATCGGGCTCAACTGCTTGGTCATCAGTCCGTAAACTTACAAACTACTTAAACTAAGGTAAACTAACCTAACGACAGCAGCGGCCGAGCGCATTGAGGCGCTATGCTACGATGCGCGAGGCCGTTCCCCGTATGGGGTTAGAATCCCCCATCGGACATGGATGTTTGTGCCGTCTTTAGTATAAGCTAGTTCATACGTAGTTTGTAAGTTTAGGGACTGATGACCCCGTAGTTAAGTCCCATAGACTCTACAAACATTTTGAAAACTTCTTCCCTTATGTAAACAAATACGAGAACTGTTTATAATCTCGAAACAATACATCTCACAAAAAACTGTACTTGTAGATCCCACTGAAGATGCCTTTAAACCTTTAAAATAAAAGGCGAAATGCGTCTGGAAGAAATAAAAAAAAATCAATTGCAGCAAACAAAAGGCGTTTTTTTCCGCCTTCAAAAACAAAAAATTTGGTGCTTGTTGGTGAAGATGGCCACCCAAACAAACTTGTTTCTGAAATTAATTTTGAATGCAACACACGACATAAATGGGTAATATTCTGCAACTTTTTAATCAGTTTTCGGCTGTTACGAAATCATCAGGTAAGCACTACAGCTGAAATTGGTAAACAGATAGGTGATGAATGCGTTATAGTGATCATCACGCGTTCTATTTCACTAGAAAGGAACTCAAAATCATACATTTAACTGGTTCACAATGAAACACCTGGCTACGCGAAGGTGAGCTGATAGTAACGTTGGACAGACAGCGCGAGCGTATGGACGCAGAGTACGTTGGATCAGTAAGCGCCATTTGAATGTTGTCGTCATGACAGTCAGATGCGTCCTTTGGGGACAGAGGAAGTTTCGCCAGTTAACGATGGTCAGACGTAGCTCTTCACGACGATGCTGGAAGCAGTCTTCGAAAGAATGGAATTTTACTGAATTTGACTCTACATTCTGACTGTTGTATACTAAAATAAGTATAAGGTGGTTATGCAGAAAGTAACGTACATCATCAAATACAAAGCCCTTAAGGAAAAATATGTCGTTTTTAAAGGAAATATCCTTTCTGCAATTTCAGTTAGTTTCTTAAACGAGATAATATTGTGCTAAGATAGCAATAGTGTTTATATCTTCACTAACGAGCGGTTTCCCTAACTAAAGGTACCATCTTCTGGTCTCTAGGGGAAAAGGAAGTACACTCAATATGGTTGCGTTAAACATTACAATGATGAACGTACTTTACATACTAGTCACATACCTGATGTTGTTGGTGTCGTTTTCATTACGGAGATTGGTTTGATGCAGATCTCCACCCTACTTCATGCTATGCAAGCCTTTTCATCTCCTCATAAAAACGGCAACACACATCTGAATCTGTTTACTATATTCGTCACTTCGTCGCCCTCAGCGATTTTTACCCCACACAATTCCTTCCAATGTTAAAGTCAAAATTCATTGATGTGTAAGAATGTGTACTACTAATCGCGGCATTCTTTTAGTTGAGGTATGCCAGAATTTACTTTTCTCAACAATTCTGTTCAGTATATCCTTATTAGTTAAGCGATATACTGCTCACCTTATCTTCAGTATTCTTCCGTAGTACCGCATTGCAACATTTCATTAACTTCTATCCTCTTCCACTCTGAAATATTTATTGTCCACGTCTCACTACCGTACAGAGCAACACTCCACACAAATGTCTTAAGAAAAGACTTCCTGACATTTAAATTAATATTCAGTGTTAACAAAAGTCTCTTTTTCAGAAACGCTTTTTTCTGCCCATTGCCATTCTACATTTTATATCCTCTGGTCTGTGACCATCAAATGTTAGTTTTACTGCCCAAATAACAAAATTGATGTACCACCTTTATTGTTTCGTTACCTAATCTAATTCGTTCTTTAATTTCTTACACTACATTTCATTATCCATATTTTGCTTGTGTTAATGTTCGTTGTATAAGCTCCTTTAAACACACTGTCCATTTAGTTTCATTGCTGTTCCAGGTTCTTTGCTCTCTCTGACAGAATTACAATATCATCGGCAAAACGCGAAGTTTTTATTCTTCACCCTGAACTTTGTCTTCTCCAAATTTGTCCTTGCTTTCCTTCTCAGCTTGCTCAAAGTACAAACTGAATTACATTGGAGAAAGGCTACGGCCCTGTCTTACTCCCTTCCCAACCACTGAGTCCCTTTCATGTTCAAAATGTTCAAATGTTTGTTAAGCTTATGGGACTTAACTACGGGGTCATCAGTCCCTAAACTTACAAACTACTTATGAACTACTTACGAACTAGGACGGCACAAATATCCATGCCCGAGGGGGGATTCGAACCCCCGACCGTAGTGGCCGTGCTGACCGTGACTGGAGCGCCTCAGTCACATCGGCTACCGCGGCCGGCTCCCTTTCATGCCCTTCAACTCTAATAACAGCTGTTTGGCTGATGTACAAGTTGTAAACAACATTCCGGTCCCTATCTTTTACTCCTGTTCATTTCAGAATTTGAAAAAGTGTATTCCAATCAACATTGTCAAATATTTCTACAAATCTACAAAAACTAGAAATGTAGGTTTGCCTTTCCTTAGCCTATCTTCTAACAAAAGTGGTAAGGCGAGTATTGCCTCACGTGTTCCTACATTTCTCCTAAATCCGAATTCATTTTCTCCGTGGTCCGCTTCTATCAGCTTTTTCATTCTGTTGCAAATAATACGTGTTAAATTTTTGCAACCATGACTGATTAAACTGATGGTACTGTAATTTTCACACCTGTCTGCGTCTGCTGTTTTTAGAAAAGAGATAATTAATTTTTTCTTAAATTCTGAGGGTATTTCGCTTGTCTCATACATTTTACACACCCGTTAAACATTTCGTTATGCCTGGCTCTCCCAGAGACATCAGTAGCTCTGAGGAAATACCTATACTCCAGGGGCCTTGCTACAACTTAGATTTTTCAATGCTCTGGCAAATTCTTCTTGGAGTATAGTGTCTATCTCATATTCATCTACTTCCTCTTCCCTTTGTACAATATTGTCTGGATGTTCATTTCCCCTCTTTGTTCAGAACTGGTTTTCTATCTGTGCTCTTGATATTCATGCAGCTGGTTTCCTTCTCTCTAAACGTTTCTTTCAGTTTCCTGTAGGCACTATCTATTCTGCCCCTATTTATACGTTCTTCCACAGATTTGCATTAGCATTCTATCCATTCCTGCTTAGCTATGTTGCACCTTCTGTCAGTCTCATTACTCAGTCGTTTCTACTCCATTTTACCTGCTGCATTCTTGGCATTTTTATTTTTTCTGCTTTACTCAATTAAATTCAGTATTTCATGTGATATCCAAGGATATTTTGTAAATCTTGTCTTTGTACTTATTTGGTCTTCTGTTACATTCACTATTTCATGTCCCAAAGGTACCCATTCGTCTTCTATTGTATTACTTTCTTCCATTTCTGTCAATTGTTGCCAAAACTCCTGAAACTCCTAAGTACCTCAGGTTCCTCCAATTTATTCAGGTCCCATCTCCTTATTTTCCAAACTTCTGCAGTTTCTTCCATTTCAGTTGGCAGTTCATAATCAATTAAGATACGGTCAGAGCGTACATCTTGCTCTGGATACCTGATAGGATATTACATTTATGTAGCTATTTAAGTGCTCGACATTATACTTGATCCACGTACAAATAGTCACACATGAAATAATTTAAAATATATACATTAAATTCGCCACTTTCTAATTCGTGTGTACTGTTGAAGCTTCTACACATTACAATCTAGTGGATTCACAACTGTAGCAAAGATAAATACATTTGCTGCCAGTGTGTGATAATTTATACCACTGTGTTTCTTCTGTTAGAAACATCGATTACATTACAATTCATATCGTATAAACGTATTTTCTTCTTTCATAGCGTCTTCCGATTTATCTAAGTACCGTCAAACGGGGTGATTTCGGACACCGGGGTGATTTCGTACGATATGGTTTATCTTCTCTTTCCCGCTGCATAGCAACAAATAAGCGCTATTTTTCACCTCCGCGAGCTGCGTATTTTATGCACCAGACTGTAATTCCCGCATCCGCGCCACTCGTTTGGATCAATTGTTTACCGACGCAATAATCAGTCGGACAGTCTCATTGTCGAAAGTTATCGCTTTGTTATGGAGCGGAAACTTTCTGTTGTTGCGACTGGCGGAAAAGTATTGTAGCGTCAGTTGCCAAATAGATCAATAGGTTGTGGCGCTGTGAGAAGTTTTGTACCAGTTTGTCACGAGTTTTATGTTTCAAGATGACTAAGTTCTTTCGAAATTGTGTACTTTGCGGGGTGATTTCGGACAATGTCGAGAACGTATAAAAGTAAGAAAGGTGTGCAAGATCGGTGTAATTATGACCCGGAAATTTTAAGGCCAGTAATTCGAAATGTTCAGTGTGGCAAATTAACGTTTAGAAAAGACTTTAATAAATAAAATTCCTTATCTCAGTCCTTATCCCTTATGCTAATGTTTAAAATTTTTAAAATATATTAAAAATCACTAAAATCTAACAGAAAGTAAGTCCAATAAAAAAGAAGTGAATTTGTGTCCGAAATCAGCCCATACACATAGAAACACCAGACAGAGATTGAAAATACACATGTGCCGAAATCCCCACAGTCCTTGGGGTGATTTCGGACACTTTGTCTCTCTCAGGCACAAAGTTGATGAACATGGACGTTCTGTTTCCAGGATATTTCATATATTTTTATGTATTTTATATACCCCACCACTTCCGTAAAAAACAATGAAATCTGAGAAAACCTACGAAAGTTATATTGAAAATAATGTCAAAACTGTCCAAAATCACCCCGTTTGACGGTACTGCATTATACATCATTTTAACACAAAATCAGCTATAAGTTATAAGTTTTCCGATAAAAAATGTCCGTATAGATTGTTCGTTTTCCCCCAGAGACCAGAAATTGGATGCTCGCCTTCCCTATTATGACCAAATTAAGTCCAACCTTCTAGTTTCTGGTTGATTTGTGAAGAAATCCGCCTTATTTAAGACACCTTGTTTTAATTTATTACCCAGACTTGTTTCGGCACTTATTGTGCCATCTTCTGTGGTTTTGCTTTTTATTTTTTTTGAAGTAACATGCATTTCAGAAAATAAAACGCAAATCACACAGAAGGGGCACAATAAGTGTCTGGGTAATAAATTAAAACAAGGTGTCTTAAATAAGGCGGATTTCTCCATCAATCTACGAGGCGTGTTTTTTAAGTAAGTACGGTTGTTGTTATGGTCTTCAGTCCGGAGACTAGTTTGATGCAGCTCTCCACCCTACTCTATCCTGAGCAAGCCTTTTCATCTCCTCATAAGAACGGCAACCCACATCCAGTTGAATCTGCTTACTATACGCGTCTCTTGGTCTCTGCGATTTTTACCCCACACACTTCCCTCCAATACTAAATTTACGATACCTCGATTTCTAAGAATGTGTCCTACCAAGCGATCCCTTCTTTTAGTCAGGGTATGCCAAAAATTCCTTTTCTCACCAATTCTGTTCAGTACTTCTTCATTAGTTATGCGATCTACCCACCTAATCTTCAGCATTCTTCTGTAGCACCACATTTCAAAAGCCTCTATCCTCTTCCTGTCCGCATTACTTATCGTCCATGTTTCACTCCCGTACAAGGCAACACTCCACACGAATGTCCTCAAGACTTCCTTACTCTTAAATTAATATTCGATGTCAGCAAATTTCTCTTTTTCAAAAATGCTTTTCTTCCCATTGCCATTCTGCATTTTATATCCTCTGTACTGCGACCATCGCATGTTATTTTACGGTACCGTTTTGAAATAGACGTGATAAGATATTTCAATACTTTAATTTTTACATGAAAGCCTGTACCTTAATCTACTTTTCTACATAATTTCCGTCAATACTGAGACACCTGTCATAAAGTTGTACCAGTTTTTGAATACCCTCCTCATAGAAGTCTGCCGCCTGAGTTGTTAACCACTGCATCACTACTGTTTTGACTTCGTCATCGTATTGCTCGGGCACAATGCCATACAAAACACTACGAGAAACTTTACGAAAGTCATCCCGCAAGGAGGAAATCGTAAAGCATTTGTTTTCTCTCACCCTATTGTCCACTTCCTGCACCAAACTTTCATTAACGACGGAATGACGCCCACTCCGTTGTTCATCATGCACATTTGTGCGGCCATCTTTAAATGGCCTCACCCTCTTTCTTACCATTCCATCACTGATAATGTTTTCTCCGTAAACTGCACAGATCTCACGATGAATATCGAGCGCTTTTAGGCCTTTAGCACTAACAAATTTTATAACAGCCCGTACGTCACAGTCGGCGGGACTCTTGGTTATCGGAGGCATCTTAAACACTCAGTACACAACGTAAACAAGGAAGGATCAGATTGTAATGGCGCCAGTGCGTAGACAACAGATGTAGGTACCCAACGCGGATAAAATTGAGATATCTTAGCACGTCTTTTTTAAATTTCAAAACGGTACTTACTTTAAAAACACGCCTCGTATCATAGTAAGCACAGAAGAAACAAGAGCCGCACAATCACACCTTCTAGATTTTGAGTACTCTGAAAATCTGTTTCATGTCATTTTTACGTCATTACATGGAATTTTTTCAGTATTTTTGCGTAATTTTCCCAGTATATTAAGTCAGAAAAACTAAGTCCATTTTTCATAGACATAAATGAATTCTCTCTCTGATTATTTCCCATCACGTGCACGCCTCTGGTCCCTACTTAAACGAGTAATATATTTGCAGTCAGGAATCGACTGAAATCATTGCAGATATTATCAAACCAGATCTCGAGGGTACAACTATTTTTATATTGAGATCGTGAAATCAGAATAAAACACTTAAAATATTCTGCTCGCTCACAGGTTTCTACGCGAAGTCTGGATTGAAAGTCTTTCGAATATCCTAGAAAGAACTATTTCTCTTTTCTGCTAGGGTACGCATCTGTCCTGATAATCCAAGATTGCAAATTTCCTTTCAGTCTCAAAAATTAGATGTTGAAATGTTTGTAAATCTATCGGACCAAACTGCGTGGTCATCATTCCGTAGCTTACAAACTACTTAAACCTAGGTAAACTAACCTAAGGACAACACACACACACACACACACACACACACACACACACACACACACACACACACACACACACACACACCCATGGAGTTTGTGACACTTGCGGGGAGTGATACTTGCGCGGAAAGGGAATGTGTAGACACTTGCGCGGAGACCCGGACGCTGCAGGTAGTGAATAGGGTGTTCCAGAAGTAGGGATACACCACCCCTACTCCTCGCCCTCCAGCCGCTACCTGTGCCGTATTCAGGGAAAGGCCCACCGAGCGAGGTGGAGCAGTAGTAACGACCCGGAGATATCACAGCCTCATTCAACAGGGAGATAACACGTCATACAAATATCACTCGATTTACAATACAGCACCATGTGAAGAGGAATGTGATGAAAGCGGGATTGAGCGCAACCGTTGCTAACTACAATTTCGGATTTACTGCATTTTGAGTCAGAATTCGCATCTATATTCGCATTTATCACAAATGCGAATTTTTCCTGTCCCTAGTAATACCTCTTAAAAATAAACAGCTGATCAAGGCACTAAAAGCAAGGGCATATCTTTGGGTGTATTACTACAAATAACTAAAACACAATTTGATCGTGGAATTATATACAATCTCATTATAAAGGTTTTTTGTAGGTGGTTTTGAGCAGCTTTTAAATATGTTAGAAATTGCATTATGAAATATAGACAGCTACACGTTATGTTTATTATGAGATATCGATTTCGGCTAATTTCAGGTCATCGTCAAGTCTCAAACAACAGGTGTTACTTATGCATTTTTCCAGTGGCACTCATAACTTTAAACTGTTTACACACGAGGTCTAACGTTGTTAGTCGCGTTAGCGATGAAAACAGAACCCAGAATCTTTGCGTCTAAATGATACATATATTGGTGTGATGTCTTATTTCGAAAGAACAGACATCACAGCAATACATATATAGCTCTCGGTAAAGTGGAACGATACGATGTCGTTACGTAGCACAGCACAGCACAGCCGACTGGAAACGCAGGAGAAGTGCAAACAACGTTCTCTCCTCAGAGGTATGATTAGGTTCGACGTAGACTTCTACAACATACAGTCTACACGGCGAAGATTACACCAAAAAATTTAACGTTTCGTCTACTTTGGCGATAGCAACCAAATTTTAAAATCGTGTCTACTATGTAAAGATGTAGCAAAACAAAACGCTTCAAGTCCAAAACTTCACTGATTTTCGAGTTCTGAATTTTTAATATGTTTTTAATGTTATTACAGAAAAAAATATTTGGGACTCACACTACAATTTTCATATGGCAGAATTTGTAGGTACATTCACAAGACATAAGTCAACGGTTGTGTGCATTCATCTTATGAGAAATATCAATCATTTGTTTTCAGTGTTTACTTCAAATTTCTCTTTTACGTTTCTTTAATTATTAGTACTTAAATGTGTTTATGAAATAAATAAATTACGTGTATATGTGTAGTCTTATGCGGCCAAACTACTTAGATCATTGGTCGCTAGACTTACACACTACTTAATCTTACTTAAAATAACTTAGGCAAAGTACAAACAAACATAGCTATGTCCGAGGAAGGACTCTAACCTCCGACCGGACCGGCCGCGCAATTTGTGACACAAATTACATGTTTGATAATATTAATGCATAAGTATGAAATCACGTCAAGACTACTTCCTGCAAAAATTTCGACAAAAAAAGTTGGCACTGAGTTTAGAATAACAAAATTCTGGTATATTGGATTTTTTTTCTCAAAAATTAAATGTTACTACAAGAGATACAGCCATTCAAATTTATGGGCACCATAACGTTTTCCCTTCCTGAGTAAATGAGCTGCTTCTTATAGTTTCAACACCTTTTTTCTTGAATGTTCTGAATATAAATCTTCACACAGACTTCTTGAGGAGGAGAGTGATACGGATATCTGATTGTAATGTAAACCACTGCCTATTACCTTAGACCTTTTTGACTGTACTGAACAGGAGTTCCGCGTATTCCGTAATTTATATTTATACAGTTAACAGGCAATGTAATTTATAACTAACTATTGGCTGTCAATTTCGTTTCATTTTTCCTGGAAGTCTTGCAACTTGTTTCTCCCTGTTGATTTATGCCAAGTTCGGAGTAAAAATGGTTCTATATGACGGTGATGGAAAATAGAATTTATCTTTAGCATTTTTCGGTGTGTGACATTCCATTACACATTCCGTATTTCATATATATTTCTTAGATTTGTAATTCGAATACAGCCAAATCGTTGTGGGGTCTACGAATAAACGCTTGAAGTATGTAAAATACTGGATGGATGGATGCTTAGGGTTTAACGTCCCGTCGACAGCTTGGCCATTAGAGACGGAGCTAACGCTTGTAGTTTTTGGGTTAGGATGAGGAAGGAAATCGGCCGTGCCCTTTGAAAGGAACCATCCCGGCATATGCCTGGAGTGATTTAGGGAAATCACGGAAAACCTAAATCTGGATGGCCGGAGGTGGATTTGAACCACCATCCTCCCGAATGCGAGTCCAGTGCGTTACCACTGCGCCACCTCGCTCGGTATATGTAAATACTCATTGACTTGTTATTAACGTTTTTTTAATTGAAGGTTTAAGGTTGCATCTCCTATTAAAAAGCATAGTAGCTATTTTGAAAGAGATGGAAGTTGCGTGATAGTGGGGTTAACTACATAGCGGTCAATTACATCAACGTATCTGTGCAGGGTGCCTAATATATTTATTGCTTGTGCATGTGTCTTGATATGCTTAGTGTTCTGAATAATATGCTTTTAGGAGGTATGACTGTGGAAAGTCAGTCTTGTAGTAGCAGAGACTAACTCTCCAAACATTATCACTATTAAAATACCTTTTTGTTTACAGGAGGAACACTCAACGGATTAATATGTAGTTAGAACAAGTTACTATATTGCTCTACAGCTTGCAAAGGGTTGTGCAATTTCACTGAGTTTCGTGTTATGTTGACAGTGTGGAAACTCGACAACAGCAGTGCTAGACTTCTTGGTGTGCCTATACCCAGGAACAGCCATTAGCCGCCCCAAGGGCCCCGGGTTCCGCGCAAGTGTCACTCCGCGCAAGTGTTCCAACCCCCAGCCATGCCCCAGGGAGGACTCGAACCTCCACGGCGAGCAACCGCGCGCTCCGCAGCGAGACGCGTTAGACCGCTCGGCTACTCCACCGCGGCAAAAATTAGATGTTTTCTACTTTCGAAAAAAATATTGATTTCCCTCACTTGTCAGCATACCTTATTTGGTGTCTCCATATTTATTTAGTTACTAAAAAATAACAATATTGCAACGCAGTGCAGCAAACACGACGTTCCGTGAAGTGTAGCACGTTATTGACGGACTGTGGCACTGCAGGCACGTGATGGAGTGAGGTAGGTTTCCACAGCGGCCTGGATAATAGGCTCCGCACACCGCAGCGCCGCCCCTGCTGGCCAGGGCTGTTACCTGGTGGATCACTGTCAGCGTTCATTCTAGTCGCTAATGCGCGCCGCCACTGCCTATAAAACACAACGCAGCCAGCACTCGTGACGGCACCAGGCTGTCCAGGCCTCCAACGGCTAAGAGGATCAACCCCGCTGCCGGATTGCAGCCAGCTATGTCACCAAATGTCCCCGAGCCTTAACGTATTTATCCGACCTGCTGATTACAATCAATACTGTTACATCAATCCATCCATCCATCAGATCGGATTTTCTGAGATGCTTACCGTGTAACCCAGGACACAGACGGTAAATTTCGTTACTTTCGTTACTTTCGTTTCGAAAACCCATACCAGCAGTGGCTTATTTACAGTATCTTTTTTGTGTTCGGGGGGGGGGGGGGGGGGGCGCCTTTCATTTTACAATAGCTCAAATTTAAAGTTAATGTTATTTATCCACACTAATTTAATGCCCAAAATTATAAAGTGTGCTATTGGTTTACGTTTGCTTCATCAGAACACTGACATAACGTAAGCGACGAAGAAAAACTGAAGCAGTTTTCGCAACAGCACATAAAATTTATAGTTTTCACATACATAAATGTCCCACGAGACTAAATTTTAGAGTAGTTCTTCATTGGACTCGCATTCGGAAGGATGGTGGTTCGAATCTACCTCCGGCCATCCAGATTTAGGTTTTCCGTGATTTCCCTAAATCACTCCAGGCAAATGCCGGGATGGTTCCTTTGAAAGGGCACGGCCGATTTCCTTCCACATCCTTACCAAAACATCCGAGTGTAAGCTCCGTCTCTAATGACCACGCTGTCGATGGGACGTTAAAACTCCTCCAAGTTCTTCACTAAAAATTAAAAGTACAGAAGGAAGAGTGCGGTCTCTTTGTTTAGCCATATCACTTTTGACAGGTTGGACATCAATCTCTTCTTCTCGATGAATTGTCATCGTGGCAAGCCCTTTGAGACTTGCATCGCTAGTTGTATTCCTTAGGTACGTCTTGATTTTCTTCAGGGTTGAGAAACTGGGCTCATATGTAGCCGTTGTCACTGGTAGAGTTGCCAAGAGCTGTAGAAACATTAGGACAGATCGGACGGTAGTCGGCTCAGACGTTGATGAGTCTCAACTCGGCCGTTCTCGTCGTTAAATCTGTTACCTGTGTCTTCGGTTTTTCGTGGTAAAAGTCAATGAAACTTAAAAAGGTCACAAAGTGTCAAGAATCAATGCTGCGCAGAACTAATGAAGGAATCCAGAAAGAGTATGAACACAGACACTTTGTACTTACCTTCAACATCATCACCGATATTCTGATTTGTACGATGTACTTACTCCGTAGAAGTGCGTGGTTGCTTGATTTCAACTCCATATGCCGAAGCACATTCCTTGGCTTCTAAGAAAAGCTGGCTGAAAGTATCATCAACATTTTCTCTCATTGTCAGCAGTTCCCTTTTGATATCCCTGGCAGTGTTGATTAACTCTGCAAAATCTGTATCTTGGCGCTGAAGTTGACAGATGGACTCACCCAGCGCAAACAGTCCAGAGAGTGTAATCGAGTAGACGACATAATTTCCCTTGGTGATGGCTGATAACAGTATCATGGCACTGTGGGATTTAGTCTTGTTGTCAAATCCCCGTATTTTTCCCAGAGCCGAAACAACACAACCATATATTTCCTTGAAGTCTTGTGCGCTGTGAAGACGCTCAATCCAGCCAGTGAATGTGCTACGTTTCAAACTCCTGCTTCGAACATCGGTTAAGGATTCAAGGACATCATTTAATAATTGCCTACGCTTTCGTGGCCCAAAGAAATTACGTACTTTTTCCAGTGTTCCTAGTATATTCCTGATAAGTGGAATTTTGCATATGTCGGTGACTGTCAAACTTATATTATGAGCTGCACAGTGAGAAGATACAGCTAAAGGGTAGTCCTTTTGTATGAATGCATCAGCTCCTCGCGCCTTTCCGGACATGGATGCAGCACCGTCATAACCCTGTTCTCGTAAAAGTGACACAGTAAGAACAAATTTTACCAAGTTTTCAATTGTAGATCAAACCAATCCTTTACCGGTCACATCAAATTCAGCAACAAATTACAGGAAATCTTCACGAATCCTCATATCTCGGGAAATATAACGGGCACAAAGAGAGAATTGCTTTATTCCGGCAACGTCAGCAATTTCATCAGGAAGAACCGTGAAACCTTCGGCATCATTAACGCGCTGAACAATCCTTGCCAGGATTTGGGTATTTATGCAACTAATGATCTGATTTTGGACTGGGGCACTAATGTAACTGTCGCGATTACCAGTTCCTTGCTAACTTGCTCATAGATTTCGTCACATTTCGCGCGATACTTTAGAATGGCGCGAAAGTTACCCATGTTCTTGTGATCTTGTTTGTCTACTTCAGTAGGCCCGATGTCCCCGTCCCCCTTAATGCAATCTTCTGACGTCCACATAGACTTACAGCCTTGATGATAGAGACATGCGTTTCCAATTTTTATTTTTTTATTTTTTCCACTTGCTCCAGCAAGCCTTGGTCCTAGCAGTGTTTTACATCTTTTGTCTAGTTCATTATAATGTGAAAAAAATTGTCACCATCGATTACAATAGCCTTGTGGAAAGCGTTGCTCGCGTGGTTGTTGAAATATTCAAGAGCATGCTTCCACTTCGAAAGCTTGGAGCTTACCTGGGCTCCAACGTTTTGATGACTACCTTCACCCGAATTTCTCTTAACGACCCCCCAGGGGGCCCACAGTTCTTTTGTGGGTACGTGTGTGGCGCGCACGGGGCCCCGAGCCGGAGCAGCCTTTTTTCTGCCCCGGGCTGCTTCACTTTCCCTCCCGGTTTATGCCTTCGCCCGGAGACGGGCATATTTCGTGAGATACGGTGGTTCTTGTTGTGGTTTTTCTTCATTCGTTCCTTCCTTTCTTACCCTTCGTTTTCTGTCTTTCTCTCCTTGAACTCTCCTAGCCTTCTTCTCCTCATTAGTCTCCGCCTCGGCGTTTGAGACACTTCTTTTCTTTCCTTCTTTCTCTTTCTTTCCTATCCTCTTCTTCTTTCCTCCCTGTGCGTGTCTGAAGGCCGACCCACGCATTATCGTGCGTAGCAGGTGACGGGGTAACGCGTAATTCCCCGCCCCGGGTAGACAAGTAGGGCACGTACGTACCCCCTGGTAAAGGCCAGGCCCAGGGAGGGGTGATTACCCGAGCTGGTACCTTCCGAACGTGCCGATTGGTCCCTCCGTCAGTTCTCGGGAGGTGTGACCTGAGGTGTGAACAATCACCTAAGGCGGGTAAGCCCTCGGAGAGGGCCCCCACTAGGAAGGAGCGCGCCATCGGAGACGCCGGTAATCACGGGGGACACTTCCGCGATGACTTCCTTATCTTCTTTCGTGACGTTGCCCCATAAACGTAAGTTAGACTCGCCTCAGCCTAAAAAGACTCTGCCTAATGTACCTAAATTTCTGGTTCTCTCTCGCACCGACGGAAAGGATTTCAATTCTGTCAATCCTTTCGTTATACAGAAAGGTGTAGATGCAATTGCTGGCCCTGTTAAAACCTGTTCACGTCAGCGCAATGGCACATTGTTGCTGGAAGTGGAAAGTGCCTTCCAAGCCCAAAAACTGATACGTACTATGTTGTTGCACACTTTTCCAGTTAAGGTCGAAGCGCACCGCACACTCAACTCGTCACGGGGGGTAGTCTTCACGAGATCCCTTGACGGGTTGTCTGATGAAGATATCCAATCGTATATGTCCGATCAGGGTGTGACAGCCGTCCACAGGGTCATGAAAAAGGTCGATAACCATCTGACACCGACTCGTACTGTGTTTTTGACGTTTGACAAAGTTGACCTCCCGTCGAAAGTCAAAGCAGGGTATGAAGTCATCTCTGTCCGCCCTTATGTACCTAACCCAACGCGCTGTTTTCAGTGCCACAGGTACAACCATACCCGTGAACATTGCCCAAATGCAGCAAAGTGTGTCACTTGTGGTAGGGACGCCCATGAGGGGGATTTCCCACCTCCGTCCCCTCACTGCCTAAACTGCAACGGTGACCATGCGGCTTCCTCTCGCGACTGCCCTGTATACAAGGATGAGAAGGTAATCCAGCAAATTCGGGTTACGGAGAAGGTATCGACATCTGCCGCTCGAAAGTTGTTGGCGAGTCGAAAGCCCACTGTCCTCCCAGCGGGTACATACTGTAAGGTCCTCACCTCAACTCGACCTACCAAGGATTCCAGTACCCAGACATGTGACTTCACTTTCGCTGACACAGTTGTGCGATCCGCCAGCCCGAAGATTGCTCGTTCCACGTCCCCGCTCCCTCTTGCTGCTTCTAGGGTACAGTCTTCGTCAAATTCTAGTAAACCGCCGGCACCTAAACAAGATGCCCGGACCTTGAAAAAGGAACCCGTCCGTGAGGATTTTCTGCGTTCTCAGGCTTCCCAACCGTCGACTGCCTCTTCCCGCCGTCACTCTTCCAGAAGAGCTGACAAGAAAAAGAGTTCCTCTCCTTCCCCGCCGAGGCGTGACCCATCTGTCACGCCGTCCAACAGTTGCCGGCCTCGGCCGTCTTCTGTTTCACCGGGTCGCTCCGTCTGCCGGGCACCCGGCCCTTTACCGGCGGTGGAAACTGCCCCTCCTGATCAAATCAGGGAGGTGGCAGGCGCGTCGGTCGAACCAATGGAACATGACCCTTTGCCCCCAGACAGCGATAGCAGTGCTCCCTCGAAATCCGGTCCTCAGCGGCCGTCGAGGTGACCCCGCTCGCTACTTGGTTTTTATCCTTATTTCTTCTCTCATTTTTATCATGGCGCTCCTTCAATGGAACATTCGCGGCATTCGTTCTAATCGGGAGGAGTTAAAACTACTCCTTCGATTGCACTGCCCGCTTCTAGTCTGCCTCCAGGAAACTAAGTTGCGTCCACGTGATCGTGCAGACTTTCCACACTACACCTCTGTGCGGGTCGACCTGCCACCCGTGGAAGGTGTCCCAGCCCATGGAGGGGTTCTGATGCTCCTTCGAGACGACGTCTATTTCCATCCCATTTCCTTGCACACTCACCTACAGGCAGTTGCCGTCCGCATCACCTTATCCACATTTACCTTCTCCCTCTGTAATATATATTCGCCATCGTCATCTGCCCTTACTAGGGCAGATGTGCTAAACCTTGTTGACCAGCTCCCTTCACCTTTCGTGTTGGTAGGCGACTTTAATGCCCACCACCCCCTATGGGGCTCTCCGGCACCTTGTCCGAGAGGCTCCCTTTTGGTGGACATTCTCCACCACCTCGATCTTGTCTGCCTCAACACCGGTGCACCGACCTTCCTTTCTGACACCACACTTATTCCCATATAGACCTCGCAATATGCACTCCTCAGCTTGCCGGTCGGTTTGAGTGGTATGCACTTTCTGACACGTACTCGAGTGACCATTTCCCTTGTATCATCCACTTCCTACATCATTCCCCATCTCCACGTCCCACCAGTTGGAACATTTCTAAAGCCGACTGGGGGCTTTATTCTTCCATGGCTGTTTTTCACAATCAGCATTTTCCCAACTGTGACAGTCAGGTCGAATACCTCACAGAGGTTATTCTCACTGCTGCTGAACGTTCCATACCTCGTACATCCTCTTCTCTACGTCGTGTCCAGGTCCCTTGGTGGACTGCAGCCTGCCGCGACGCGCTTCGAACCCGGCGCCGTGCTTTACGCACCTTCCGCCGCCACCCAACTTTGGAGAATTGCATCAATTACAAATGTATGAGAGCGCAGTGCCGTCGTATCATAAACGACAGCAAGAAAGCTTGCTGGACAGCTTTTACTAGTTCTTTTAACCGTTTTACTCCCTCCACGGTTGTCTGGGGTGGCCTACTCCGTTTGTCCGGCATCAAGGTCCACTCCCCGATTCCTGGCCTGACCGTGGAGAACGCAGTCCTCGTGGACCCAGCTGATGTTTCAAACGCATTGGGTCGTTTCTTTGCGGAGGTTTCGAGCTCTGCCCATTACCACCCTGCCTTTCTCCCTCGCAAACAGGTAGAGGAGGCACGGCCGCCTTCTTTCCGCTCTTTTAATCGTGAAAATTATAACGTCGCCTTCACCATGCAGGAGCTAGATCGTGCTCTCGCCCTGTCCCGGTCTTCTGCTCCCGGGCCCGATTCCATTCATATTGAGATGCTGCAGAACCTCTCTCCTGCGGGCAAGTGCTTTCTTCTTATTACCTACAATCGCATATGGACTGAAGGTCATGTTCCCACAAGTTGGCGTGAAGCCACTGTTGTCCCCATCCCCAAACCAGGGAAGGACAAACACCTTCTTTCCAGTTATCGCCCCATTTCTCTGACGAGCTGTGTCTGTAAGGTGATGGAACGCATGGTTAACGCTGGGTTGGTCTGGCTCCTCGAATCTCGCCGCCTCCTGACTAATATCCAATGCGGTTTTCGTCGACACCGCTCTGCTGCTGACCACCTCGTTACGTTGTCGACCTTCATTATGAACAACTTTCTAAAGAAGCGTCAAACAGTAGCAGTGTTCTTCGACTTGGAGAAGGCATACGATACCTGTTGGAGAGCGGGCATTCTCCGCACATTGCACACATGGGGCCTTCGGGGCCGCCTTCCTCTTTTCATTCAAGCGTTTTTGGCGGATCGCAAGTTCCGGGTACGGGTGGGCTCTGTTTTGTCAGATACCTTTTGCCAGGAGAATGGGGTACCACAGGGCTCCGTCTTGAGTGTGGCGCTCTTTGCCATTGCAATCAATCCGATCGTGGACTGCCTTTCAGCCGACGTCTCCGGATCTCTTTTTGTTGACGATTTCGCAATTTATTGTAGCGCCCAGCGGACGTGTCTCTTGGAGCGTTCTCTCCAACGCATCGCAAACGGCTTCCGATTCTCCACTGAGAAAACTGTGTGTATCAATTTCTGGAGATACAAGGAATTTCTTCCACCTTCTCTACGTCTCGGCCCTGTTGCTCTCCCTTTCGTGGAGACTACAAAATTCTTGGGACTCATGTTGGATCGGAAACTTTGCTGGTCCACACATGTGTCCTACCTGGCTGCCCGTTGTGCCCGATCCCTTAACGTTCTTCGTGTCCTCAGTGGCACGTCATGGGGAGCGGATTGTACCGTCCTGCTTCACCTTTACCAGGCCATTGTTCAGTCGAAGCTCGACTATGGAAGCCTTGTATACTCTTCAGCACGGCCGTCGATTCTCCGCCGTCTCAACTCTATCCACCATCGTGGATTACGTCTGGCGACCGGTGCATTTTATACCAGCCCTATTGAAAGTCTGTATGCCGAGGCTGCTGTATTACCCTTGACCAATCGACGTGACATACTCTTGTGTCGGTACGCATGCCGCCTACGGTCGATGCCCAACCATCCATCTTACAGATTATTTTTTGACGACTCACTCGATCGCCAATATCAGTTGTCTGCGATTGCCTTGCTTCCACCGGGAGTTCGGTTTCGCCGCCTGCTACAGCGGCTCGATTTTACCCTTCCTTCCACCCTTCGGTTGAGCGAAAGCCCATTGCCACCGTGGCATCAGGCCCAGGTTCACACACACCTCGAACTTAGTTCGCTCCCCAAGGAGAGCACTCCGGATTTGGTATACCGCTCGAGGCTTGTCGAACTCCGTTCGCGGTTCGATAATGCCGTATTTATTTACACTGATGGTTCCAAGAGCACTGCCGGTGTCGGATCTGCCTTCGTCGTCGGGGACAACCGTTTCCAATACAAGCTCCCTGACCGGTGCTCAAACTTCACGGCTGAGCTTTTCGCCCTCCACCAGGCCGTTTTATATACCTGCCGCCACCGCCACCCTTTCTATGCCATATGTTCTGACTCCCTTAGTGCCCTGCAGAGTCTTAAGGACCCTTTCTCGAACCATCCTCTCGTGTATCGGATCCAACGCTCCCTGCAGTTGCTGGCGGATGACAGCTGTCACGTTTCTTTCCTGTGGGTCCCTGGCCATGTAGGTGTGCCCGGGAATGAGGCCGCCGACACAGCAGCCAAGGCAGCAGCTCTTTTGCCTCGCATGGTTACCTTTTGCGTCCCATCGGACGATGTTCAACGGGCTCTTCGCCGGAGTATCGTGTCGCAATGGCACAGTGTGTGGCTTTCACTGTACAACAATAAATTGCGAACTGTCAAACCGATCCCGACCGCTTGGAGGACATCCTCACGCCCCTCTCGGCGGGAGGAGGTCATCCTGGCTCGGTTGCGGATCGGTCATTGCCGTTTCAGCCACCGTCACTTGCTATCCGCCGAACCTGCACCGCTATGCTCCTGCGGTGAACTGCTGACAGTGCGACATGTTTTACTGACTTGTGTTAATTTTAATCATCTCCGTGTAGCCCTTCACTTTCCGTCTACTCTGGAGGAAATTTTAGCTGATGACACACGAGCAGCTGCTCGAGTTTTGCGTTTTATCAACTTGGCCAACTTATCCAAGGATATTTAACTCTTTTAATTGTCTTTTATCTTTCGTTTTTAGCCTCTTGTTGATGTTCTGACAGTCTACATTTTTTTAGATCATAGCGAATCTATGTTCTTGGCTGGGCGCTAATGACCATAGAAGTTGTGCGCCCTAAAACCACAAAAAAAAAAAAATTCTCTTAACGAGAAACACACAGTAGCTACGAGAAGGCACCGTCATCTTTGGGAGAGTATACTAACCAAACATATTTATCCATCAGATTCCGGTTGAACTTAGGATATTGACCACTTTGCAAATTGAGGGAAAATTGGTAAGTAACGTCGGGCAGCAATGAATCACTTATGAAATACTTACAGCCTGGCGATGGGTTGACAGGGCTTGATGTGTCAATGAAAGATGCTGATATAGCTCCAGGACCCGACAAAGGTGATTTTAAATTAGTAATAATGCTACTATTGTTTGAAAACAGCAACAACGGTAACTGTGGTGGATCATCCATTTTCGCGGCCTGAGAAGACAGTTTTACATCCAGTCGTGGTGTTCTACATCTACATCTACAACCATACTCCGCAAGCCACCCGACGGTGTGTGGCGATTTTCCCTCCTATTCCAGTCACGTATTGTTCGCGGAAAGGAGGATTGTCGGTATGCCTCTGTGTGGGCTCTAATCTCTCTGATTTTATCCTCACGATCTCTTCGCGAGATATACTGCTAGTCTCCTCAGTAAAGGTAAGTTCTCGAAACTTCGACATAAGCCCGTACCGAGCGACAGAGCGTCTCTCCTGCAGAGTCTTCCACTGGAGTTTAGGGATCATCTCCGTAACGCTTTCACCATTACTAAATGATCCTGTAACGAAGCGCGCTGCTCTCCGGCGATCTTATCCACTTCCTCTGTCAATCCCACCTGGTACGGATCCCACACCGGTGAGCAGTATTCAAGCTGTGGGCGAACAAGTGTACTGTAACCTACTTCCTTTGTTTTCGGACTGCATTTCCTTAGAATTGTCCCAATGTCTGGCATCTGTTTTACCGACGATTGATTTTATATGGTCGTTCCATTATAAATCCCTCCTGATGACTACTCCCAGATGATTTATGGAATTAACTGCTTCCAGTTGCTGACCTGCTATAGTGTAACTAAATGATAAAGGATCTTTCTTTCTGTGTATTCGCAGCACCTTACACTTGTCTACATTGAGCTTTAATTGCCATTCCCTGCACCATTCGTCAATTCGATGCAGATCCTCCTGCATCTCAATACAATTTTCTATTGTCACAACCTCTCTATATACTACCGCATCATCCGCAAAAAGCCTCAGTGAACTTCCGATGTTATCCGCAAGGTCATTTATATATATCGTGAACAGCAACGGACCCACGACACTCCCCTGTGGCACACCTGACATAACTCCTACTTCGGAAGACTTCTCTCCATTGAAAATGACCTGCTGCTTTCTGTTATCTAGGAATTCCTCAATCCAATCACACAATTGGTCTGATAGACCATATGCTCTTACTTTGTTCATTAAACGTTTGTGGGGTACTGTATCAAACGCCTTGCGGAAGTCGAGAAACACAGCATCTACCTGAGAACCCGTGTCTATGGCCCTCTGAGTCTCGTGGACGAATAGCGCGAGCTGGGTTTCACACGAACGCCTTTTTCGAAACACATGCTGATTCTTAGAGAGCAGATTCCTAGTCTCGAGAAATGTCATTATATTCGAACATAATACATGTTCCAAAATTCTACAACTGACCGACGTTAGAGTACAGGCCTAGGGTAAGGTGATACAATTTTCGATCATTTCGGACAAATGTTGTTATAACTGGAAATAAATTGAGAAAAGGAATAATTTAACTATGGCACTTGTTCTTGGACGTTTAGTGAATATGTAACACAAATATTTATACAGTTATAAATGTTGGTATAAACACAAAGGTTACAGAATTAAGAAAAATCGATCGAAAATGTACCACACTAGGTACAATTGTGATCACTTCCTCGTACAATTTTGATTACGGGCATCTTCCACATAAAAAGCACTTTTTCTGTCACGCACGAACGCATACTTCGTGGTACCAAACATTCCATTTTTGGCAGCGAATCCAGTCACCCTTAACTAGATGATTTATAAGAGCGCGTTAGACTAAGTAGCTTCACTTACCTCTTTAAAGGGAAAAATGTAATCTCCTTACCGCAAAGCCGTTTATTCTTGGAAAAAATAGGAGCAGCTGTAGAAACCTGCTACTCTACAACGCGGAACAACGAGACACTACGAGACAGACAAATGGCGCGAAAACTTATGTTGATCGGAATTGTACCTATATCGAATTTGTACCACCTTACCCTATAGTTCTGCACATCTGTTCGAGGAAGGTTTTGGAGAAGTATCTCAAAATGTTTCCAATTTTATTTTTCGGTGCATTGTCTTAGCGCTCAAAATCAATATTTCACTGTACTAGCTTCAGTTAACACAGGTCTTCGCAACACTGTCGTATCAACACTTTAACAACTGGTAGCGCAGAGCATCATGTACGAAACAAACTGTAGTTCGTTCGCGGAGACGAGACGGCAGAGGTACGCAGTGTGACTCACGTGTACTGATGTCAGATTAGCAGCTGTTGTCAGGGGTAGATACAAGGGAGCCACTTTTTCAGTGAAGGATATTGTCGCCTTGCGCTCTCTTTTCAACGTATCGGCGAAATTGTATTAGTGGAATTTGTATATTGGAAGTAAGGAAATGTATTATCTTCGTTTAAGACAGGTTTTTTTCCCTTTACGCGTTCTGCCTTCTACTTTTCTGACGTTAACACTGAAAGAAGCAGAAAAGATAAAGTTCTACCGAAACTGGCATCTCAGTCCACTTACGGAACGAGTGAAAAGATCAGCAGTAAGCAGTTCGGAGAAGAAAATCATCCATGTGTAGAAGACCTAATGTAATTTACACCCAATAAACATTAACATCAGGTATTATTGCTCGGTGACTCGGTATTTGCGTTTGCCTAATCATTTGACCTTACCTTCATCGCCGCGGAAATTGTTGAAGTCTCGTCAAACAGAAGGATTTCAACCAGGTGGTCGACACACACTCAGACGGAGCTCCCGGCCATTAACGTCCTACAACCATCATTTATTTCTAGATTTCTTTACCATTTTCGAGATTCTCCAGATTTCACGATACTTTATTTTTGGAAAGATAAGTGTCAAATTCTTAGCTGACATGGGTGAAAATATGCACCCTTTCTCTTTGGTCTAAACTTGGCACCACCGCCCCACAAATTCCACCGTTAATAGGACGGACAGCGTGTCTATGGGCGGGCCATAAGATACAGGAATCACTGTTCTTATACAGTAGAATCTCGATTACCCGACCTAAACCGACTGCAGCAAGGTCAGATAAGCGGGAAGGTCGGATAACACGGAAAATAATACAAAAACAAATAAGTTTGAAAATGTATTTGAAAATAGAAAACTTATTAAATATACGAACAAGAACTGAATATAACGTTAAAATACATTAGAGGACACCGAAAGAAAAGTGATAAGATATCAGGTTCACCTTCGATTAGTTCATTACGAAACTTTAAGGCTTTGCCTGCAAAATAGGATCTGACATGGATACACCTCTATCTCTATGTTGAGTAAACCATTAAAACAAAGCTTCATTTACTTTTTGAAACTCACATTTTTTAATGGTTTTCCGATCTTCCTATACAGTCTAGATTGCTCATTGAGAACACCACTTCTCAACTGCATTGCGGTTCCTTTTCCCAGTCTCCAACTGTTGTTTTCCCGACGTTATAATCTTGCACCACTTTTAATAAAGTTTTACAATCGTCTTTTCTTTTTAAAGCTGTAAGTTTTTCTTCCATTGAAACGACCAACTTTTTATAAACGAAGCGCAACACGTTCTCCCCCACAGATCTAGGTTAGCACTGAGGAGTGAGGAGTAGCAGACGGCGACAATGAACTGAGTGACAATGCCGCGCGCCAAAACAAACAAACACGTATAGTCACTGACCTATCGGCTGGCACACGGCTACTGTTTTACAGTCCCGGTGCTGCGAAAGCGTCGGATAACACGGAAGGTCGGATAAACGAAGATCGGATAATCGAGACTCTACTGTAAAAAGTCTTTTTGACAAAGCATTCCACATTCACGAATCAAAACTAATTTTAGATATCTATTTAACAACGTGAGCTGTCTCTTCCAGGGAATTATTTCATGTTCCAGAATTTTCTGTATTTGATTAGCACAGTGAATTTACATTGGGGAGGATGTCAGTTCATATTCGCTTGCAGCCAAGCAGATTTAGGCTCTCAGTGGTTCTCCTAAATCACTCCAGGCTAATTCCAGTACGGTTTCTTTGATGGACACAGTCGATTTCCTTCTCTATCTTTAATAGAGAAATCCCAACTTGTGCTCCATCTCTACTGACCACGCTGTCAACAAGATGCCAAACTCGAATATTCTTTTTCCGTTTTCTGTCTTTGATCACTGTTGTATGACATAATTCTTGGTTTGCTTTGCAACTCCGTACTTACATTCGGGGCTATCGATGATACTCCATCTGTTACGGGAATCTCAGTACTGGTGTGCAGTGACGTATATAAGGGGGGGGGGCAGGCTTCCAGGCTTAAGCCCCCCCCCCACCCGCCCCGAAATGTGATATTATAGAAATGCTTTTCTCACACACCTGCACACACTATCTTAATACTATGGGTGGAAAACAAGGGTTAAGAACACCTCAACTTCAAAAGTACGTTGTATCGTACAACAATATGCCGACGACAGAACGTTTCCGAACGAATCTCTGCACAAGAGACTCGAGGGTAACGGCAGTGGTTGTACGTCATGATTAGTAAAGAGATTTTATTACGTGTTCAGTTTTTCTATAGCAACATCAGTCAATTTATCATCAATGGTGAATTAAATACAAATTTACGAATTCACTCTCATCATATTAGCATTTTACAGTACCCGTAAATGAACGGTAATAAATACGGAAACAGTGAGCATTACAGGAGTTGTGGACACATTGTCGGAATATGCGCTGACCGATACTTCATTCGTCGAATGACAGTCCGCCTAAACAATACCACGCGCTGGGCTGCACGCAGAAGCGTAGCGCACGGCGTGTGATCACGTGTTCACCGGGCGGTGAAAAAACGGAAGGCGAGGTATCTCGATAGCAAGGTGCTTAGCATGCGTAACTCTTACGAAATGAGGAATAAAAACGAGAATAAAATTTGTAGTGACAGATGTTTCTCTTTTTTTTTCTGAGGAGTCAGATGAGCTGCTGTTACTATTGCTATTGACGCTAACAACTTACCTATCTTCAACCAGAACTGCTTTCACTTCATCCAGTTTGAAGGTTTTGTTCCTTTCTGCGACATAGTTCTTAATATGTTCCGAGACAAGTTCACGCACACATTTTCATAAAGCTTATGGGAGTTAACTGCGGGGTCATCAGTCCCTAAACTTGCAAACTACTTATGAACTAGCTTACACTAAAGACGGTACAAAATCCATGCCCGAGGGGGGATTCGAACCTCCGACGGGAAACGGCCTGCCGCGGCGGAGCGGCCGAGTGCATTGAAGCGATATGCTACGATGCGCGAGGTCGTTCCCTGTCGGAGGTTCGAATCCCCCCTTGGGCATGGACGTATGTGCTGTATTTAGTACATGGTAGTTCATAAGTAGTTTGTTAGTTTAGGGACTGATGACCCCGCAGTTAAGTCCCATAAGCTTTACAAACATTTGAACATTTTTTGGGAACGGCCTCGTGCATCGTAATATAGCGCCCAGTGCGCTCGGCCGCTCCGCCTCGGCGAGACAAGTTCAATGGCTTTCAATTGACAGTAGTATGGTGGCGTTCTCAAAACTGTTTTGGTTACTGAAGTTTCCATAGCGTCTACAATACATGCATTATACACTGGTTTATTTTTCTCGACAATAGCCAGCAGTTCTCTCTTCAGCATATCATTTTCAAACGGAATTTTTTGAATGAATGCCAGTCTGTAATAGTATTTTGTTTACTGGAGCTTGTGTTCAGAATTTTTCCAGTTTGCGGGAGTGGTATGGTGCATTGCCACGTACAATAATACAATCATCCTCAAGGCGAGGAAGAACTTTGGAAAACCAAGAATCTAAAGACTTAACGTTCATTTTGTCGTGATAGTCACCGGTCTCTCTAGATTCACTTCCACAAAACTGTCTGGCTGCCAATCTGCGTTATTATAAGTAGTTTTTCTTTCTCAAATGGCGCTTTGTTTCTTGGAGACAACCCAGACAAAGGCTTTCTTAGCTGATGATACTGAATCACTCTCGACATTTTATTCCACGTGTGGCCTGCATTTAATCGGGTCTCGTCCAAGCAGTAATTTTTCTACTTTCCTGGCGTGTCGACTTTATGGTATTTAAATAACGCCTGCTTCATAAAATGATCTCTTATTTGTCGATCAACATGCGTCAAGCCCAAGATTAACATACATGAAATATATATCCTTCAACGAAGAATGAAATATCGAAATCACCGCCCCATCTGCAAATCGAACTTGGGGAACGGAGATACAGTGGCAGCGAAGTTTTTATTTATACTTTAAGTGTATTTTGTACTCTGTGTCACAATTAAAATAACTGCAGATAGATTCTATATAATTACTTGATTATTTATTTATTTCACCTCCCGATGTTTTACTTTTAAAAAGGTAAAGAAAAATATTGCGATTATTAAAATATTAAAAGGTAAGCCGAGAAAATATCGAATGAAGGAACATCCACGAGCAAGAATCGGAGACTAGAGGCTCGGCAGTCTAACGCCTGCTCCGTCTTTTCCTTACAAATGAATTATCTAGTGTTGTGTGCTAAGTTTGTCAGTGTATGGTGGTTATGATCAGCGTTGTAAAAAGTGTATGGATGTCAAAACAAAAGGTGCGGGACTCTATCAAATGTTTCTAATTCTATGGAACCAAACTACGTTGTCATCAGTCCCTAGACTTACAAACTACATAAACTAACCTAAGGAGTCACACACACACACACACACACACACACACACACACACACACACACATGCCCGAGGGAGGACTCGAACCTCCGACGCGGGAGGCCGCGCGATCCGCAACGTGGCGCTCCAGACCGCTCGGCTACTCCCGCGCGGCGCGGGACTCTATCCAGCGATCTTCTTATTACTAGATGTTTTTAAGTGATCATGTAACACAACTTTCATTTTAAAGAACGTCTCTAAGACGGTTTTTCTCCAAATGTCAGATGTTAGGAAACACAAGGGCTATACTGAAAATAAAGTCGGTAGCATACTTTCCATCTGATTTGATGGACAAAGTGAGTATCAATCTGGTGCTGTTTGCTGATGATGCTGTGGTGTACGGAGAGAGATTGTCATAGAATGACTGCATTATGATACAAGATGACTTACACAGAATTTTGAGTTGATGTGGTGTGAGGACTGACAGCTAGTTGTAAATATAGAAAAATATAAGGTGATAAAGATGAATTGGGAAAACAATCCCACAACGTTCGACTACAGCATTTATAGTGTGCTGCTGGACACAGTTGCGTCGATCAAATACCTAGGTGTAACGTTGAAGGGCGATATCAAATGGAATGAGCACCTAAGGACTGTCGTGAGAATGGCAGATGGTCAATTTCGAGTTATTTGGAAAATGTTGGAAAGATGTAGTTTATCTGTAAAGTAAACCGCGTATAGGACGCTTTTGCGACCCTTCTTGAGTATTTTTCAATTGTGGGTTCCCCAGCAGATCGGTTTAAAGAAAAACATAAAAGCAGTTCATCAAAGGCGGGCTGCTAGGTTTCTTACTGGTAGTTTCGATCAATGAGTGTTACAGAGATACTTCGGGAACTAAACTGGAAATCGTTGGAGGGAGGGTGCTTTTTTTCTTATATATTTATTTTCCCAAGAAACACTGCTGAGGGAATTTAGAGGACTAGTATTTTCAAACTGCAGAACAATTCTATTGCAGACAACAAATAGACAAGAGAAATTAGGTCTCGTACAGAGGCAAACAAACATTCAATCTTCCATCGTTCTGTATTTTAATGGAAAAGAAAGGGAAATGACCTCCACCATGCACCTTACTGTGGACTAAGAAGTATGTACGCAGATGCAACAGGACACGTGTCCTGCGAAGCTTTCAAACGACTGTATCCAACTCTCTCTCCGACAGACGTAAGCGTGAGCGAGTTGGCAGAATCTTCCGCAGGACGAGTCATCTGAAGTGGCACGAGTACGCAGCAAGAACGTACTGGCGTAATGCCAGATAGATGATGATACACTCCATCACCCGCGACAACAAAATACCTGTTAGCACGAGGACTACAGCAGGAAAAATCGATGTTGGAGTGTTTCCAAAATATGTGGGTAATGAGAAATGAGTACGCTTGGAGGACACGTCACGGAAATGCAGACAGAGAGAATTCTGGCAGACGTTCACAAGGAATCCCGTGAATTACAACTCTGCTACGAGAATCTGAGGGAGCGTTTGAATCAGGTGACTGACCTGATGCCAGGAGCACTAATCCGGAAAACTGGAGGACTGTTTAGATGAAGGGGAACAGCTGAAAACAGCGTTCGGTGCAGTGGAAAACGAGGATATTTAACATTTGAACAACACGATGTGGCTCGCACAAAGAGATACGATCGCCACGGTGGGATGGCATACCTTCCAACTGTTACACGTGGATCTAATTAATACTAGGATGTCACGAGAGTAAGAAACAGAGGTGACGCAATCTACATCTACATGTATACTCATAAGCCACCTCACGGCGTGTGGTAGAGGGTACTTTGTACACCAGTGCCACCTCCTCATATTCCTGTTCGAGTAGCATGTGTTCGTGTGAAAAACGATTGCCGGTAAGCCTAAATATGAGCGCTAATTTTTCTAGATTCATCATCTTGGTTTTCTCGCAGGATACAGGAAGTAGCAGGTAATATATTGGTTATCTCTTTGAGAAACATACGCTCTCGAAATTATGACACGTGCCCATGCCGCGATACAAAACGTCCGTCTTGCAGAGTCTACAGTTGAAGTTGGCCGATCATCTTCATGACGTTTTGCCGCTTGTTAAAACAGCTTGTAAGGAAGTGTTCTGCTCTGTGTTGCATCTTCTCTAGCTCCTGTATCACTCCCACCTGGTACGGATCTCACACTTACCATCAATATTAAAGTGTTGGTCCAACAAGTGTATTGTAAGCTAGTTCCTTTCTTGACGGAGTATACTTCCTGAGCATTGTTACAATCTCTCTCAGTCTGACATCTGACTTGTGGTCGTTCCTCTCCAAATCAATCCGTATGCATTCCCCCAGATACACTGCCTGAGAAAAGAGTGATGCACCCAAAAGAAGTGGCAGGAGAGCCCTCTGCGCTTGAAACCATGAAATCTGAACACGACGGTAATCCGAGGTCATGGAGGACTGGGGTTCATCACATAACACGATTCGTCCTCAGATCACGCCAGCCAAGCACTGCACGTGTCCAGACTCTGGAGCTAGTCTTCTTGTGTCAATGGCAACCGACGCAAAGGGCGGTAGGACCTCAATCCGGAAGATGAGTCGTCGAAAGTTCACAGGATGTTGTAGGGTCTCCAGTTCATGTTCTAAGATGGAAGGCGCCAAGATCATGGGATCCCGGATCCCTTGGCGCACCATATGATTTTCGTCCCTCGGGGTGGTCTTTCATGACCGATCCGAACCTTCAAAACGTAACAGAGTTCCCTCATGTAGCTACTGATTCAAACATAAGGCCAAATTGAATTTTTCATGGGCCACATGCACGGTAATTGCACGATACGACCACTCCGCTTCATCTGCTAAAACAGTGCGGCCTCTCTAAAATGCATTCATTTGGTGGATAGGCTATATATGTATATCATTGCAGGTGTTTCGTACTGTACGTAAACTTTTTGCTTCAGAGATCAGAGTTCAGACAGATTTAGGTGTTCTTTCTTCCTGTGTGCTATTCGAGAATGGAATGGTATAAAAATAGTATGGAAGGTAGCAGTCTTGCCCTCTCCCTACCTTTCCACTTTATTGTGAAGTTATAATTCAGAAATAGGTTACAGGAGAGGGGAACAGGTACACTGGTGACAGGAACCTGAAATGAGTGTGATTTCGTCCTGTTTATTATGGAGGAAAGCAATATGTCTTTCTAAGACGTGTGTCTGCGGGCTTCGCGGCTCGCTGACCTGAGGCATTGGCCATGAACCTCTGAGTTCACTGCCCTGCAAAGGTGGCGTTTCTTTCTTCCAAATAGTCATTAAGTATCAGGGACGTTGACTGGCTAGACGTAAGCCCTTGCGGAGTCGATGTGGTGCCATCTGTAAGAAGTGGTGTGATTGGCTTTTGGCCATAGACGCTTTGGGGGGACATTTGGGTCACATAAAAGAACGTACATTATTGTCGTTGCCCTTACATCGATAAATCGCATGGGCTATTTGCTGTTTTTGCGCGCGCACTTCACGAGGATGACGAGAGAGTGTGAAAAGAGGTCGAAGCGAAGAGAACTCTATGTGCAGTCGCCAAAGGTGGTGGACACGTCTCTTCTCTTGGATGACGCGTCAACCCGAGTTCAACTTAGACGTCACTCTGAACCTGGCGACTTCTACAATCGTTCGTAACAAATGTGCTTTAGTACAACTTCATACTTTGGTGCCCATCGCTGCTCAACATCAGCATCAAAAAGGTGACGTACTCGCGGCTATGATCAGGGTCTAAATAACTTCATTCCGCCGGTTCAGTTAATATGACAGGATCAGTGCCGCTGTTGTTTAAGCCTCACAGTCTTCCTTACACCCAGACCTTCAGATGGCAGCCAGATCGCTATGAAACGTAGTATATCGACAAAGAATCAACCAAAACTTCGATATAATTCTTGCTGTGTGCTGCCGTCCAGGAGTACGTGCGTAAACTGGAAGTAAAAAGTAACACTTATCCTACGGGGAACACCAAGAGCATATCTGTGGGAGTGCGTCTTGTTGAGTTTTTGTGAGGAAGTCGATAGAGCGTACGTTTGTCGTTCGAAGGGTCCTCGGTTCAAGCCCGGCAGATGCGAACTTTTCTTTCTGCATTGTGTTGGAAATTGTTCTACATCTACATACACCTAGTGTTATATGGGACATGATGTTCCTGGCGTGTAAAAGGAGTGTTCGGATGTTATGGCACTGTATTATCGCCAGTTTTCTTCCATCCTGCAATCTACAGGTCGGATGTTAAAATACGGGAATCATCAAATGTGTTTGGTGCACGAAAGTAATTTGCTTCATACACTTATTTGTTCACAACCACTATTGTCAAACCTTCGTTCCTGAATGAACGACAGTGTGCGTCTGTGGCGGTGTTTGTGTTCACCACATTTACGCTTTCTCTTGTGACACACAGTGATGGAATGGGAGACAGTGTACGCATTATTATTATTTTCTTTATTAGTACTATTATTACTTTAATTATGCTTATTATTATTATTACTGTTATTAATAATACTGCTGAACGTGTGATGCAGTTGTTACTCTTTTCTTATGTTCCAATCGTGTTTGTTTATTCTGTGAAATCCTACAGGTTTGCTACTTTCAGACAAATAAAGCAAAAGCAGACTGCCGATAACACACTGCTATAATGCTAGAACCGCCTGTTTACATGTTAGAAATTCATTGCCACATAACAATTACCAATATGCTGCAGTAAAAAAGTACTAGAAGCAGGGCTTTAACCCAGGATCCTCGGTATAACAAACGAACGCTCTCAGATTTTACCCACAACAGCTCTACGTTATGCGCTATCATTGTTATGATTTTCCTATGCTCCGTAGGTCAGTTGTTACTTATTATATTTTATGCACGTTCTCCTGGACAACAGCACATAGCAGTAATTATACCGGCCGGCCGCAGTGGCCGAGCGGTCTGCGGCGCGCCAGTCACAGTATGCACGGCCGCTACGGCCGGGGGCTCGAATCCCCCCTCGGGCATGGATGTTTGTGTTGTCTTTAATATAAGGTAGTTCATAAGTAGTTTGTAAGTTTAAGCTTAACAAACATTTGAACATTTTTGAATTATATCGGAGTTTTGGTTGATACTCTATCGATATAAGACGTTTGGTACAGATCTGGCTGACATCTAGAAGGAAGCTTGGAGTTTAATGTCCCGTCGACAGCTAGGTCATTAGAGACGGTGACATCTGGAGGTTTGGGTGTTAGTAAAAGTAGTTTGATCGGCGGTACACAATCGTGTGTATCAATTCCGATTTAGTTTTA
Organism: Locusta migratoria; assembly: GCA_026315105.1. Taxonomy (NCBI): domain Eukaryota; kingdom Metazoa; phylum Arthropoda; class Insecta; order Orthoptera; family Acrididae; genus Locusta; species Locusta migratoria. The sequence continues at coordinate 731,352,480 of CM048755.1, read as the reverse complement.
GTATTGAATTGAGAAGGGGGAACAGGCCACGTAATTAATCTTTCCATCCCATCCCTTGTTATCTTTGTCGTACTCTATTTGAATACTGTAACCATCAGTCACCTGTTGAATTACAATTGTTAAGTTTCTTGCTGTCTTTAGTAAATACATAATATTGTTAAACTCTAAGATTTGTTCTTATTCAAGTAGAACTCCTTTTTATGACCTTATATTGGAGTATTCATGGAAGGATAACTGTTTAAATTTAAATTATAATATTTATGTGGAACAACTGTACATCGACCCAGGGCCATTTATGACTAGATTAAGACATTAACAGATCCCCTGCGCATTGATTAGAGTCGATGTACAGGACGTGTATTTCTTGCGTCGTGGCTTATTCAGAAACAGGAATTACGTGATCAGCATCCCCCTAATTTACAAGCACGACTACTTCCAACTTCAGCGTGATTTGCAGGGTAGCCATGTTGATGTAGATGGCGGTGTCTTTGTAGTGTAGCATGAGAATATCCTGTGGTCTCTCATTTTACCTAGACGGATGCGTTTCTGGTAGGGAAAAACCAGACGGTTAGCTTTCTTCCAGTCGTTAAGAATGCTTCGCTCCTCTACAGACTGACGCAACACTGCTGCGAGAAGGTGTCAAGTTCCTTTGCATACCTTGTGTAAATTGGAATTGTTATCCAGCGACCTTTCCTCTGTTTAGCGCTTATGTAGATATATACCATTTTGCCGTTCATGCGACGATTTACAGAACGACCTACAGTGCGATTTTACCCTACGAAACAGCTTTGAAAAAATACGTTTGATGTTTTCATCCATTGTGTATCATCCTCTGTTTCAACGTCATTATTATCACAGTGTGCGGCTACATGGTTTCGATTCAACAGAGACCCAAAACTATCTGTCAATACGGTACGTATAACTTTAAGGTTCGTCAAGTCCACTCGTAAATCCCCAACCCCCTAATGATAACTCTGACATCTTTAAGTTTGTGCTTGTCCGGGAGTTTCTGGCTATGTTTAAATATGCAGTGAAGCTCTCTTTGGATTTGTGGCAAATTTCCAACTCGCACCGAGAGCGGTGGCGCAGTAGTAACACGCTGGACTCGTATTCCGCTCGCAGCCATCCAAATTTAGGTTTTGCGTGATTTCCCTAAATCACTCCAGGCAAATTCCGGGATGGTTCCTTTGAAAGAGCACGGTATATTTTCCTGCCTCATCCTTACCCAAAGCTTCACCTCAAATGACCACACTGTCGACAGGGAGTTAAACGCTTTTTTCCCCCTTCCTTCAGTTTTCTAACTCAGTTTTCTAACGATGATGGATTTCTCCTATCTTTCAAAATTTCACTACGTGTCTAAAGCGTGTTGTAGGATGCTTTTGAAACTTGTCTAGTTTTGGTCACCGCTGCCAGAGATGAAATTTTCAACTGTCAGGTAATCTGTGTGTTGCCATTCATGCTAAAAAGAAAGATCTTCCTATCTTTCTTTGAATTCATGTGATCGTATAACGTCCTAATGATCACTGATTCCTTGCTCTGTGCCGAGTCGAAAAGTTCGTGTTACTTCGTCAACAACACCTCAAAATAATCCCGTTTGTTGATTACAGCGATGTTACCTTGCAAGGTCTTTCTTGGGAAAGCTCACGACGTCTGGAAATAGTGATGAACGTCTGCGTTCGGTATTCTGTAACATCCGTCTCTTTGGTCGTATTTTACGATCTTATACGCAGCTATCCTGGCTCCGTGCAGACAAGCGTAAATACTTTCATACACAATGTTTCCACTACTCTCTCATCATCATACACTGTCCCTCATATTTTTTCTCGATCTTACCACTCTTGTCTGAACAACAAAGCAGAAATACACGTTCCTGTCAGAGCAAAACCTCTCAGCCGCTTTCTCGAAGTTCTTTTCAGTACCAGGAACCAGACTCTGGAACAATCTCCCTCTCTATATCAGCGAACTGAATGTAACTACTAGGCTCGAACATCTACTAAAGCAATAAAAACGCCATTCTCTGTACCCTTAACTAGACTTGCTCATAATAGTTCGCGATCGGAAGCGCTCACTTTAGTTCGCGGATCTGCCGCGAACTAGTTCGCTCTTTTAGTTCGGCCGTTCCCGGTGACGGCTGAGCGGCGTGGTCTGCGTGTGCAGGTGGAGGGGGAAGTTCCCCCACCTAGCTGCTTCATGCGCTTGCTGCTTGAGCCGCTAACGATATCAGGCAAACCAAAAGAAACAGTTTGTGGATAATTTCTCGCGTTTAAGTTTAGAGTTATCTCTATATCTTGGCATTATGGAATTTATTAGTCAGATATTGCAGAGTGTAGAACACATCAAAACGGAAATTTTGTAGCACTGAACTATGTAATCTAGCAGGCAAACGCTCACCTCGAAATGACTCAGCAGCAGAAGGCAAACAAGTGATTTTTAATTCTGCTACGCGCCCTCGTCGGTCTTCGGAAAAGAATCCAACGAACTATGAAGCGAGATACGTTTGGCATAATCGTCCGCTGCTCCTAGTTCGTCCGCTCCTTCTAGTTCGTCCGCTCTTTTTGGCTTTTGCTACCGCTACTAAAAGAGCTCTTTTTTATGACAGCTTTTTTATATAATGAATCAGTCTTGCCAAAGCGCGTTCTATTACCCGTATTTTTGGGCAACTTGACATCAAATACTTAGGCAAATAAACCAGTTATTTACACGAATGGGTGATACAATGGTACTCAACTACTTTGCATACAGAGTACTCGTAGTACTTTCTTTTTAAAATAGATTTCTTGTGGCAGTGAACTATGAAACTACAGCTGAGCTGCATTTCAGCTCGAAATGAATGTAACTGGCAGAAGGGAATCACGCGATTCTGTGCGCTCTCGCGTCCTCTCGCTGTTCCCCGTCAGTCTTCGGAAAAAGAGCGGCCGAACTAAGAGGCGAGGGATCTGCGAACTAGTTCGCGTAGTTCGCCTGTGGGAACGCTCTTCCGAACTAGTTCGTTCGCGAACTACACAAGACTACCCTTAACACGTTGGCCGGCGGCGGCCACAGCAGGCGGCTGTGGTCCCTAACGCGCCTCTGACGTCATCGCGGCAGCCAACGTGTTAAGCTCTTGTTACGATGTCACATCCACACCTCCTCCCATGTATTCTTCGATTCCCACTGCTCTCGCGACGTACAGCTTTCCTAACTTCCTTCAATCAGAATTCATCAAGTGACAATCAATTTCTTCACACTCAAAAGTGCACTTTGTATCTGCAAGTATCATTGTTGTTATTTCCATTATTACATCGGCAGCACCAAAAGCCGTATCAGTAGTACTATTACTAGTATTAATCTCATTAGAGTTAATTGAATGCTACTTCTTACATCCTCTTTAGGCCCTACATGTATTCAATCTGTTTAAATTACGTTATTAATACTTTATTAAACGTTTATATACTAAGATAAATGTTATAAGTAACTCAGATGTAAAAAGTGGTGTATGTTCACTACCTTCATCAGGCTAAATAAACAAAAAAATGTTATTTCCACGAGTAATTTTTTCTATTTACTGATCAAGGTAATTTTCGGACCAAGCATTTAAAACAGTTCCACTCGGTTCTCTGTTCCTGCCACCCTCGTGTTTGTAAAAGGCCGCAGATTCAAACAACAGAGCCGTAAATTCACGGTCGCCTGAGGCAGTGGTGTGCTGTGTTGACATTCAAAGCGGTCTGCTGTATGCCCATCTGTTGTGACACAAGCCGTGGGGGTCGCGTTCAGACTTCTATGGCTGAAACACAGGTGATAGCTGTCGTTCTCCAGGCTAGTGTAACTTGTGCTCTACTCTTCGTTACCTATGTAAACGACTAGCTGTAAACCCGGCGTTGCCCGGAATGTTTAATATCTGCCACTCAAAGTGGTTGGCATTGTGCTTTGGAGATACAGCGAATGCTGCATGTGAAACTTCAGTACGTTTAAATCGAAAGCGTATATAATAAAAGTCAGGTTCCAGGCTTCCGATTCTGACTTTCCGGATATACACCAATTTCAAACCAAACGTTTACTAATAACAATTATGCTTCGATTCCTCTTCAAATTACAAAGTACAGCACGTAATTTTATAATTTCAAAATACAATTGTATAATTTTTCAGGTACATATTTATTTGGATAAGTGCTGTATCTTTGTAAAATCTGTTGCGAATAAAATTAGTAGTAAAGAAGTAATAGATTAAAACTTGGTGCTTGATGGGGCGGTTTTCCATGAACGTTAATGTTGTGCTTATATCTCATGAACTACATGTCGTACTGTGATACAATTTCGAAGGTACATTCAGCTATGTGTGTAAACTGTCTGTAAAATATCCTGCGGATACATTTTGTAGTGTAGAAATTATAAACTGCAACGTCATACCGAATGCCTAGTTTTAGTCCATGATAGTGGAAAAGTAGTAAGAGAGGTTTGAAATTACCTTTCAAGTTTGTTTCAATTCGCTCAGTACTCTAATTCTTATACAGTGTATGAAGAAAGTCTCGTCTCATTATGTGGCAGTTTTTTTTTTTTTTTTTTTTTTTTTTTTTTTTTTTTTTTTTTTTTTTTTTTTTTTTTTTTTGCGATTCCTATTGTTTATGACGTCATAGCTGCTTAACCATGAGTCGTATGTGACTCTTAACCCTGCAGCAAGTGTTACCTCACGATAAGGAATATGTGTATCGAATTTGGTTGAAATCGGTCCCGTGGTTTAGGAGGAAATGTGCAACATTACCGTGTGATGTAGCAGTTTTTCTCACAACTCATTCTTTATGACGTCATATCTGGCGTTGTACGTGATTATTTACACTTACGGCGACCGTCCTAATGGATTGAAGGTTACGTGTGCAAAATTTCATAAAGATTGGAAAAAACTGTAGATTTGTATGCAATACGTACACACGAACAAACACACGGACACTCTGCTTTATATATAAAGAGGATTAGGGAGAAAATTTGAGCAATCTTCTTAAGTTGTTTGCAGATGATACCGTCGTTTATTGACTAGTGAAGTCATCTGAAGATCAAAAACAACTGCAGAACCACGTAAATAAAACATCTGTATGGTGGCGAAAAATGGCAATTGACCATAAATAATGAAATGTGCAAAATCTTTCACGCGACTACTAAAAGAAATGCACTAAATTTCGTTTGTAAGATAATTAAAAAAAAAAGTTTGTAAATCTATCGGACCAAACTGCGTGGTCATCAGTCCGTAGCTTACAAACTACTTAAACCTAGGTAAACTAACCTCCGCAGCGAGACGCTTTAGACCGCTCGGCTACTCTACCGCGGCGAACGGAGAGGTTTAGGCGTTGTTTCTTCCCGCGTCCTATTCGAGAAGGGAATGATAGGTAAATAGTACCAAAGTAGTTCGATGAACTCCCTGCCAGGCACTTCAGCGTGATGTGTAGAGTAGCCATGTAGACGTAGACGGTGTTTTTTGTAGATCATGAGAATGTTTTATGGTCCCTTGGTACCTGAATGTATGGGTTGCTGGTCGAGAAAAACCCGGCGGTTAGCTGCGCTCACGGGCGGACGGCCGCGTGGCCACTTTCAGCGCGTGGAGGTAAACCGCATACGCGGTTAAGAACTACTAATACGTGAACCACACGACTTACAGAGGAGCTTATAGGTGCGTATTAAAGTGTACAAATAGACGACTGCGCTCAATTATATGCGCATTAGATTACTGCATTAGCTCAGAAGCAATTTCAAGTTAAATGTCATGAAAATGTACAGAATATACTAGGATTTTATCTCGGCAACGCATAGACCCATTGCCACAAATGAACTGTCAGGCAATAGACCTAAGTCATCTTTATTAGACACTCTTTGTAAATTCAGTGAAATATTAGGTAATTTTGAATGAGGGGCCTAAGTATGCATTTCTTACTAAAAAAATGGTCTATTTTTTTTTTACAAATATAATAGTAATAACAAAGAAGCGGCAGTACGGTAATAAGAGCAAGGTAGAAGGCTCCAGTGAGTTCTTAAAGAAATATAATTTGCTAGAAGCAGCAGAACATTATAAATAACAATAAAACTATGATGTATTAGTAAAAAAATAAGTGCAGGCTAAGATTCAGCGGAGAATTTTCATGAGGTTAGCAGCACAATGTCCTCTTGAACCATTAAAATTAAGTATTTCTGTATTTTAAATAACCTGTATTTTAACCTCAGAGTCCTTACACCGAGGGCTCAAATGGTGGCAGTCGTATTGGCTTATGTGTTTTATTATTTTGCGCTTCAAAGAGGCGACATTTATGTCCATAGGTGAAGAGACAGTTCTGTATTTTTTTGTGATTTTACTGCTAAGTTCATGCGTTGGACTTAGAAAATTTGCAGAGTACCAGTTTCGAAGAACTCGTGAATTCCTTCCATGTGTGGGACTCTGTTATATTTCGCTTTAAGAAGTAGAGTGGGATTTGATTTTTATCAACCACTCTAACTTAGTGAATTGTTGATCAGCAGTTAACTTCAAAAAACCATTTCTTGTGAACAGGCTACCGGGAACTTTGAATCTCTTCGGAGCTTGTCTATTTTTCGCGTGGTAAACCAGAGCACTTTAGCATTTGAACAGGAAGTCAGATCAAACTAAAGCGTAATCAAAGTTACAACATTCCGGCACTTAACTTCACGCGGGATGTGCTGCGTTAATTAAATGCCGAGTCCCACTTACAGACCTGTTAACTATAAATGTTAGTTCGTTAAGGGATACCACCTATACTTGCAGTGTATAGCCGACCGCAGTGGTCGAGCGGTCTGCAGCGCGCCAGTCACAGTCTGCACGGCCGCTACGGTCGGGGATTCGAATCCCCCCTCGGGCATGGATGTTTGTGTCGTCTTTAGTATAAGATAGTTCATAAGTAGTTTGTAAGAGTAGGGACTCATGACCCCGCAGTTAAGTCCCTTAAGATTAACAAACATTTGAAAATGTTCAAATGTTTGTTAAGCTTATGGGACTTAACTACGAGGCCATCAGTCCCTAAACTTACAAACTACGTATGAACTACTTACGAACTAGGACGGCACAAATATCCATGCCCGAGGGGGGATTCGAACCCCCGACCGTAGTGGCCGTGCTGACCGTGATTGGAGCGCCTCAGTCACCTCGGCCACCGCGGCCGGCAACAAACATTTGAACATTTAGCAGTGTATAGGAACTAAATACTCGCCGGAATTAGTTGCATTGCGGAAACACACACACACACACTAAACTACGACTTCGAACAATAGTACTGTCCATCTCTCAGTGTCGTGTGCCCATTTCCACTCAGTCTCTCAATAAACAGTCCAATGTTGCTGATCTCAGATTTACATGTCCCATTGGATAATCTTCTCCTCAGGTCGTGGAATCTAACGATGTGCAGGTCACAATATCGGTTGCAAAACTAAGTTAATGAAGGTATGGTTCTGTCTACTCGGAATTAAAGATGGCTATTTTAAGACATTATTGGGTTTATTTTTTTTCAACAAATTATTAGTGTGAAGCCAGATTCACATGTCTTACGAAATACGCGGTAATAGATTATTATCTTTGCTGAGCACTTTTCTGAATTGTGAAATCAAATTATTGTCTTATCATTTACAATCAAATCTTCAGTCGCTATCCCGTAAGTATTAACCTGCTTTAACTCGCACAGTTCACCAAAACTTCGTAGATATAGTTATTACACTTTGATAGAGCGTCATTGGCTCAATATTAGTCGGCACGATACTATTCTTTCACTGCATATAAATTTCCACTTATACTCGCGACCGACGACACAGTACTATGGCCGAGCGGTCTGCGGCGTGCCAGTCACGGTCTGCACGGCCGCTGCGGTCGGGGGTTCGAATCCCCCCTCGGGCATGGATGTTTGTGCCGTCTTTTAGTATACGCTAGTTCATAAGTAGTTTGTAAGGGGCTGATGACACCGTAGTTAAGTCCCATAAGCTCTACAAATATTTGAACATTTGAACGCAGTACTACGTCATGCCTATACTATGGCCCGCTAGTAGCTGGTACCTCCTAACTCCTCGCGCCTTGGCGTCTGAATTCTACAAACTAGGACACTACTGGCTGAATGCCAGCGTCCAATGAAAATCACTTTTGAAAACACAATCTAATTATTATTAACCTAGCCTATTTAATAATTATATTATTACTTATGACAACTGCCAACATGAATATAATCACTGGTAATGTTGGCGTTATTGTCCAGCCTTTGTAAACAATAAAATATTAACATAAAAGAGTGGCAGTTCCCGCCATAGAAAACACGGTGGAGTCCCGCGCTACTTGCAGTGCTGCTAACCGCTGATTTCCACGGTTGGGATGACCATCTGTGGCTGTCGGAACGATTCAGCAACTGCCTGCATAGCATATCTTAACTTGGGCGGCCAACGGCAAATTATGAAGCAGCAGAGCATATCATGCTGTTGATTTTACAGCGGCGTTTAAAGATCGTCTTGTTCAGCGGACGAGTGATCAATGTAATATAATGTTTGTAGAAAGGTTGTTGAAAGGCTCGGCTCATGCATAGACATTTCAGTGTAGTGTACAGATTACTTCTTATAATGTATTTGAGCAAATGTTTTTGAATAGATATTGGAGACATTCCGAAACGAATGCTTAAATGGCCCAGTGTACAATGTGGTTGGATGCACTATCAAAGAATTCTGTCAGGACCAATGACATAAATTAGTGCATCTAAACACGATACTTGGTGTACTGACAGAAATCTCCATTTTAAGACTGGAAGTACCTGAGGATTTATAGTCGAAATTAATACATTCTCCTGGCGCAACTGAAAATTTCCTTGATTTCCTTGATTTCCTTGATTTCCTTGATTTCCTTGATTTCCTTGATTTCCTTGATTTCCTTGATTTCCTTGATTTCCTTGATTTCCTTGATTTCCTTGATTTCCTTGGTTTCCCTTGGTTTCCCTTGGTTTCCCTTGGTTTCCCTTGATTTTCCTTGATTTTCCTTGATTTTCCTTGATTTTCCTTGATTTTCCTTGATTTTCCTTGATTTTCCTTGATTTTCCTTGATTTGAGAGGGTGGATAATTCATTTTGCTATTAATAAAGTTCAGCGGCTAATGGTTATAATCAAGGGAGAAATTACAAGGGAAACAGAAGTAACAAAACTAAGAGATGGGCTAATAATAGTAGTAGGTGTGGCATAGGGCTTTATATCAGGGGAGATGGAAATAAACAGACAAGGGGAAATGTATGTGCTATGGAAGATATAATCGGCAATCTTTATTTATTTGAGGTTTGATTTGATCAACAGGCTACAAGGAGAGCAAATAAAGGAAAAGCACCTGGGGAAATTTGTGAATAATAAGGGGAAGTTTGAAGTTACGGATTTATTTAAAGAAGGAGATAACAGTCGTGTTGGTAGTGAAGAGAATAGTGTAGGATTGACAGCAATTTTGAGTGGTGAAAATGTATCACATTTTTTATCTGAATAAGTTGATGTGCGCTGTGATATAGAGAGGATTGGTGTCAGTGGCAATAAATTTATTACTGATCATGAAGAAATAGAAGTTTCTGCAACTAAAATAAATATTAGAAATATAGGGGCTGTATTGCGTGGTGCTAGGATTTTTGAAATTGGAGATTTACAGCATTGCGAGTGATTTTATTGGTGAGCAGGAAATGGAATCTATCTCAGATGTGTTTGTGGGTGGAAATGTTAATGCGGAGCACGGGGATAAAGTTAAACATTTTGATGAGCAGAGTACAGCTGCAGAAGGTTTTTTTGTGGTGGAAACTGTAAGGAAAGTAATTCTGTTGATAGCAATGTAAGCGAGGAAGTTGGTCAGATACAGCTCTTGAAAGAGTCATGAGAAAATAAAAAGAATGAATTTCATTCTGAAGATCGAGTATCCAGAGCGAACGGATTTCAAAAATTAGCGCCACATGATTGGGAGGTGAGTAAGCATGTTTACGCTAAGCAAGTCACGAAAGCAACTGCAACTGAGAAACGTGACGGAGCAATGGTTGTACCGACAGTCAGTATAATTTAGTTGTGAATGATGAAAATATTAACGCATACAATGATTAATTATTTTGTGTAAGTGGATTGGGGTTTTTTGGGGCATTATATTGTAATTGTGTGTTTACGTTTTTGGGGAAGAGCGATCATTTTGGTTTTGGGGATTTATTTTATGTTCCCGAATGATAGAAGTTTTTGGATGAGTAACTGTATGGGTATAAGTTTTACTATTTAACACTTTGGCTGTCGTGTGACCGCCGGCGGCCACAGCAGGCGCCTCTGGTGCGCGTCTGACGTCACCGCGGCAGCCAAAATGTTAAGTCATGGAACAACCACAGGAACAGTGATAGCTGTTCAATGCAGTAGAATTGCTATATAAATCATAATTTCTGTGGAATCCATTTTGGTTTAAATCCTTAAATCAAAATACAGTTCAGTCTCTAATGGCCACTTCGTCTACGGGACGTTTAACCTTAATCTTACTTCCTTCTTGTATTAAAACAGCTGCAGGGTATTCATGTACCTGTGTAATTTTTGATGTGTTACATTGGTACTTGTGGGTCCAGTGTTTAGGTGAGGGGTGTTTTTTTTTTATGGGACTTAACTACGGGGTCATCAGTCCCTAAACTTACGAACTACTTATGAGCTAACTAATGCTAAGGACGGCACAAATATCCATCCCCGATGGGGCGATTCGAACCCCCAACCGTAGTGGCCGTGCAGACCGTGATTGGAGCGCCTCAGTCCCCTCGGCCACCGCGGCCGGCGAGGTTAATTTCATCATAAACAAGTTTAGTTTGGTGCGTTATGTTTAAATAGGTGGATCTAAACCACCGGCGAGTCCAGTGCGTTACCTCTGCGCCACCTCTCTCGTTGGGGCAGGATAACGTGGAGAGCTGCACATCAAACTAGTCTGCGGACTGAAGGCGACGACGACAACAACAACAATAACAGGAAATTTTTCGGGTGGTTTTTGTTTCTTGTTAATGTCATATCAACTGGCCGGCTGGAGGACTTGTAAGCTGTGCCAACGGTGTAGGCTGCATCCAAACCGTGGGCTGACTGGTTGGAGACATCACTGTGGACATCACCGCAGCTGTGCAAAGTGTACTGTGCTGCGAAACTTATAAACAAGAATTACTTGTGATAAAAAACAGGAGTTATGTTAAACATTTGATTCAGAATGTTGTATGCCGCCGCGCGAAATTGCAGCTTTGTCTCCCGCCGGAGTTTCGAGTCCTCTCTCTCGCAAGGATGTTGGTGTTGTCGTTCGTGTAAGTTAGTTTAAGTAGTTTGTAAATTTATGGACTCATGACCGTAGCAGACTGGTACAATAGGTTTAGAAACATTTGAACGTGTTGTTATATACCAATCAAAGGTTGGCGAACAAATGTAGTAGACTTAACAAAGAAATTATGAACGTTCAACAACTCACGTTAAATTTTCCAAATTATTTGTTTGTTAAACTTATTGCATGGACACAGAAAGAGAAAACACATGAATTTAAAGTCGTCAGTTAATAAGTTCGGTGTTTCGGATTGTGCGTTAATTACAAGAGTGCTTTTATACCTGCCTCAACTGTAATAGTGAAACATCTGAGAGCAAAATTCGTTTAATTTTGATACACGGGGAGATTAGAGGTAGCATAATGCAGGACTTGCTGCCACATAATCTATTTTACGGTACTTCGGTTAGGTTTTTGGAACCCCATAGGTGATACGAAATTTCGTTGTTTATGAGGAGGACCCAGCACTGTGTTTGGCCCTACTTTCTACAGAATTCCCTGCGTTTATGTTGCAGCCAGTGGTCTTATTCTAAGAGTTACGTACAAACTATGGAACTTGAAAAAGGCCATAAATTCGAACAAGAGTCGCGGCCTCTTAATCAGCTGATGCAGTGATGTATATAAGTTCACATAGCAAGTGGAAGTTGTCGAGTTCACACAGATAGTGGCGTCTTTGTAATACAGTATGAGAATGTTTTGAGGCCTATTACTTCACCTGGACGCGTGGGTTGCCCGTCGGGGAGAACCTAGCGGTTAGTTTGCAATCACCGGCGGACTGCTGCGTGACCACTTTTAGCGCATGGACTAAACTGCATACGCGGTTAAAAACTAGTAAAACCTGAACCACACAACTTACAGAGGAGCTTGTAGGCTCGTTTTAAAGCGAGAAAACAGACAATTTCGTTCATACAGACGTGACTCAAATCACCGTATTACTTCATATGCTACTGTAAGTTTAAAACCATGAAAATGTACTGATCGTTTAATGCTTCTATCTCGGCAAACCATAGACCGATTATTCCACCATCTTTCGGGAGTGCACCCGGGACAGCGACAATTCTTCGTCCGATATTTCGGCTGCAAACCTTACAGCCATCTTCAAGGCGAGTCCAAGACTGAGTTCTCAGCGTCTGCGCGTGCTTATTTATATGGTAAATCACGTGATGCAAAAGTACTGAGGATTAGACTGCGCATGCTCGAAGATATCACATTCATATCTGCTGTGCTAGTCTCCCCTAGTGGCTAATTTGTTTATGGAGGATTTTGAAGAAAAAGCCCTCAATTCAGCAACATTAAGACCGACGGTCTTCTGGAGATATGTGGACGACACATTCATAGTGTGGCCCCACGGAGAGGATAAATTGACAGACTTTTTAGACCATCTTACCTCCATTCATGAAAATATCAAGTTCACTATGGAGCGGGAGAAGAATGGCTGTTTACCGTTCCTGGATGTTCTGGTTCGACGCAAAGAGGATGGACTCCTAGGTCATTGCGTATATCGCAAGCCCACCCATACAGACCTTTATTTGCAGGCGTCCAGCTGCCACCATCCTTCGCAAACTATGAGTGTACTGAAAAATGTTAAAATGTTCAAATGTTTGTATAGTCTATGGGACTTAACTACGGGGTCATCAGTCCCTAAACTTACAAACTACTTATGAACTACTTACGAACTAGGACGGCACAAGTATCCATGCCCGAGGGGGGATTCGAACCCCCGACCGTAGTGGCCGCGCAGACCGTGACTGGAGCGCCTTAGCCCCCTCGGCCACCGCGGCCGGCTGTACTGAAAACCTTGGTTCACAGGGCTCAGGTAGTGTCTGATGCTGATAGCCTGCAGGATGAACTCCTGCACCTGGAGGCAGTTTTCAAGAAAAATGGCTATAGGCAACATCAGATTAAGAAAGCCTTGCAAATAAAAACACCAGAAAAATCACAGGAGAAAGATGAAGAGGAAAGGGTAGTGAAATCTACAGCCTTTCTCCCATACGTGGGTAATGTTTTTTCAAAAATAGCCATAATCATGAAGAAACAAAGTGGATGTGATCTTCCGTCCACCAGCTAAGACCTCAGGTCTTCTGGGATCTGTCAAGGATGATCTGTTATTGCGAAAAGCGGGGATTTATGAAATCCCTTGTGAGTGTGGAAAACGTTACATAGGTCAAACCACACGCACTGTACAGGAACGATGCGTTGAGCACCAGCGGTATACACGCCTTCTTCAGTCCAACAAGACTGAAGTAACCGAACATTGTGTTTCTACTGGCCATTCCATGAATTACAAAGAAGTAATGATTTTAACCACAGCTTCTACTTTCTGGAACTCAGTTGTAAAGGAAGCTGTACACATACAACTGGCGGACAACCTGTTAAATCGTGACGACGGATTTCATCTTGACAATGCATGGAAGCCACTTATATCACGCCTTCGTTCTGAAAGAATGTCTGCGTCTTCACTTCCGATTGATGTTACCACTTTTAATGATTATTCATTTGTAAGCACTGGGGATACGTAACAGCTCTGTTTATGTTTGCACTCAGCGCTCACATGTTTATCTTTGTAGTATATATTCATCTATAACTAGCGCAGCAGTTACGAATGTGATATCTTCGAGCATGCGCAGTCTAATCCTCAGTAGCTTTGCATCACGTGATTTACCGTATAAATAGGCACGCGCAGACGCTGAGAACTCAGTCTTGGACTCGCCTTGAAGATGGCTGTAAGGTTTGCAGCCGAAATATCGGACGAAGAATTGTCGCTGTCCCGGGTGCATTCCCGAAAGGTGATGGAATATTATGTCCGCCGGGATAACTTCAAGACCGATTGTCACAAATCAAATGTCAGTAAATAAATATCAGTGATCTCTATCAGACTATCTATATAAATTCAAATTAATATTAATTAATTTTCAATCATGGGTCCAAATATGCATTTAAATATGCATTTAATTTTTTTACCAAATAAAAAAGTCAGTAATGCCAAAGTAGCGACAGTACGGTAGTATGTGAGTGAGGAAGAAGGCTGTAACATGTTTAAACAAATTATTTGTTCATAATATGTGAAATTGCGGTGTGGAATAAGAAAATCTTGAAAAACTATAGAACATTTATATGTAGGTAAAAACTAAGAACAGAATTAGATTTATTGGAAAATTTCTTTGTGATCAGAAATATAATTTGCAGTTTAAATATTAAAATTAAATTTTACTGTATTTTTAGTAAGGGAATGCTTGATCTGACCTCACAGTTCTTATACTAAAGGTTTAAAGGACGACAGTAAGCTTGTCTATGAGGCAGTCGTATTTTGCACTTGAAAGAGGCAGCATCTATGTCTATGTCCATGAGTGACGCCACAGTCGCGTATTTTGTCATTTCGTCGCTAAGTTCATAACTTGGACTTTTTTTGGAATTTCGGAGTACTGTTTTCGAAAAACTTGCGATTTTCGTGTGCATGTGGGGGTCGTAATATTTCGCATCGGCAAGCGGAGTGGACCTTTGATTTTGAACAAACACTCTAACGTTTAGTGAAGTTTTGGACATTATCGAACTCTGACACATTTCGTGTGTTCGTGGGAACTTCGAATCTATTGAGAGGTAAAGGTACCTTTAGATACTTAAAGGTGTATGATGGACTGTTGGTCATTTTCAATCCAGCGCAATTTAGCGTTTTTAAGGGGACTGAGGTCAAAATCAAATGTAATCAGAAGTGTTAATTTTAAAACTTCTGTGTGGTTTCCATAAAATATCAACTGATCTGGGTGCATACTGTTTTCTTTTAACCATATCCTGCCTGCATTTATTTGTCAAAATTTGGTTTGAACATTTCTTTTTCCTTTGGGGATATTGCAACAGGTGTATTGACGCCCTCTGGACTTAAACGTAGTCACGTTGCTTAGAGTCCAACAAAACACTACAGGGACCAAGTTTATTGATATATATCATGTTTTTGTGTGTGTACGACACATCCGTGCAGTATCACATGGATGCTCCGAGCCGACAGATGGTATAGTACACGAATAGTGGCTAATTGTCATGTGGAATACACATCAACATTTTGTCACCCAGTAGAGCTCTTTTCGTAATAGGAGAGAAGGAAGTGCCCGCAGGTTCACAACGTCTATATCCGCTAAGTTAAAATCGCCACCTAAAAATATAACGTGATTTAGAACATTACGTGAAATATTTAACGAATTTTGCTCTCAGATGTTCCACTATTACAGTTGAGGCAAGAGATCTATAAAATCATACTATGGCGTTATGTGATGTATTTTCATTTTCGATCTTCACCCAAATAATTTCACGTCCTGGAGCTGTACTAATCTCACTAAATACTTTCTTATTTTTCATGACTATAAATACGCTTCCGCCTACTGTGTTCAGTCTATATTTGCGATGTACATTCCAGACGGAGTTAAGAATTTCATTACTCCTGACAGCTGATTTCAGCCAGCTTGCTGTCGCTAGTATTATGAGGGCATAGTTGGCGTTTATCCTCGAGAGCAGTTCTGGAATGCCTCCGTAGACGCTCTTGCAGCTAGTTACAATATTATTTTTTTTCGCTGTTCTATTAATACGAAACCTACACTGCCTGGACTCAAAATGATTCTTTTTGAATCAGTAAAGGGATTTTTCTAAACTAAAAAGTCCACATGTTCACGCCGTGTGATCTCTTTTACTCGAGAAACGGCATCTAGCGTGCTGTACACGCCTGGCAAATTAAGGGAAATCATACAGTTCTCCATCACATACCGCAGGTCGCGAAATATGCATCGGAGATCGCCACAGACTCGTCTGAGCTTCTGGGTTAAAACTTCGACTCGGCTCAAAACCAGAAACCACGATCATTTCTGGAAACGATGCTACAAATTGGGAGCTCTGCTTCCACCCTGTGAGTGACGGTAGCTGTCTTCACAAAATATGTGCAAAGCACCAAGCGGACTATAGATACTGACCCTGAAGGATTGTCAAACTGATTATATTAGGTGGCCGGATAGTTGTAGCCAGATGAATTGCAATTTTGATAGACAGTATTAATGTTGCAAGGGTAGAAGCAATTACGTTGCAGGAAGCTATTTTCCACGCACTGAAAACGCGGTTCCCAGTTTCTTTTACTGCAGCTGTTCGACACCAAAATGAGAGAAGCGTAAAAGGACAATGACAGTGTTCAGGCACATAACAGGACACAATGAAGCTAATACGGCATCGGTTTACTACACGTCAGCAGTCGAATTCAATACAGATGGCGTAAGGCTGCACGTGTCGATATGTTCTCTAGTGGTATACTTTAGTACTCAATGTCAGTGTTATATTGTGCAAGCTTACACAGTGATACTGGATTCGATTTGAGATACCTTGTCGATAGCGCTCATCACTTCATGTGAGTAAAGAGCTAGCTGTGTTTCACATGAACGATACTTTCTGAATCCGTGTTAACTATGTGTCAATAGGTCGTTCTCATTGAGGTAGTTTAAAATCAAACGTTTGTAAAGCTATGGGACGAAACTGCAGTGTTCATCAGTCCCTAGACAAAGTCTTAAGGTGACTCAAGATAAGGACAACACATACCTATGCACGAGGAAGGAATCGAACATTGGACTGCGAGCAGCCACGCACTCCGCAGCAAAGCGCCTTAGAGTGCACAGCCATTCCCGCATTAACCTCATTCATCGCTGTATTTCTTCTCCAAAAGTAACAGTTGACGCAGTTGAATATGTGTGAAGACGGTCAGTGAGCGCTTCAGTGCAAATGCACCCTACGACCTTGTGACGTACCCTCTTATCTTAATTCTTTCGTTCTTGTTTGTACTTTACAGTTTAACCTTTTTTTTTCTCTTACGACTGGGTGGGCCTATCCAAGCGCTGTTCAACTGACAGCAACGGCTTCCATACACAGTATGAAATGTGCTTGGTCATTTCGCGTAGGCTTGATCCTGAGCATGGATCTATACTGGTTCACAATTATTTCGGTCTATGTTCACATGAACATACCGGCTTGATTAAACTTGACAAATGAAAATGGCGCGCAACGGATAGCGCATTTTTTTGTTTATAATTAACGGAACCAGTACACATCCACCTCAAGAAAGGATACGTCTAGTTTTAAACCCCCAGGGTAAGTTCGAACAGATACCAATTTCAATCCTCATAATGATTGTGAGATCCCTTTGTTTCCCGTCCAAAATGGGGAGCATTGAAGGAGAAGCTGAAGGGTAAATCAGTTATTCTGACACAAAATTTAATCATAAAGGGTTTATTTTTTTAGACAATTTGCTATAAATATTGCTCAACTGGCCTCCTACTGCTTTTAACTACTCTGTACACTATTCAATGTCACACATGGTGGGGGTAGGAAATTTGCACACAAACGGTCATAAAACATGCAAATCACTCACTGCATGATTAGCGCAAAGCTGCTCAAACTAATCCTGCTGGTCGAACAGTAAGTGGGCTTGTGGACGCAATATACAGAACAAAATTTACGATTACTTTAAATTTACCTAAAGACATTTTAATAAATCAAATTCCACTTCCCCACTTATGACTTTAATTATCTCTTGTGACGCGTTTCTTACCACATTCTGGAGAATTTTGCGCAGCAAGCAGCACCAGCGTCCGTACATCTCGATGGTCTCATTCCAACTCCCTTAAAGATGGCTTCCCTCTACCTCAACCGTCCGCCAATTCGAACCACGCCAAGAAGACGCGCCCTGATTGGCGGAGGCAGGTGCAGCCAACTGGGCACCTTCCTTTTACTCGTTCGCGAATCCACCTCCTACCATCGACCAGCAGCAAAGCCTGCTAAACTCTTTGCAACACTAGCTGCCTACACAAAAGCGAAAAATTCACAAACTACCGCCGCCATTATGCTAAAGTACCCCTACTGGTTCAACTATGCTCAACCACTCCTTCGCTCACACTGTGATGGGAAACATGGGAGTGTGACATGAATAAAAGGAAAAGGGAATAAAATATAAGAAAATACACACTCGCCATCTCTGCTTCTACTTCTTTGCCCTTGCCAGTCGGCCATGAAACCACATGATAATGCTCAAGTTAAATCAATTTATATTGAAGATAGCAAACATTACTAATATAAGTGAGAAAAACATGAGCAAGGTAGGAGAAATTGGCAAAATCGATTAGGTGGAGCAATGAGGCGGTATGACAGTAACGTCTCAACCTCTTAGCAACAAATATTCCAGAGCCCGTAAAGAACATCGAAAGGGGCACAGGGATTAGTGAACAGAGAGTTGTAGCGAGCCGGAATATCGAAAGTCCCAAATACACCATAAGTAAACGAAAAATGTATTTATTCAAAGAAGCAGATAAAAATTAAAAATGTATTTATTCAAAGAAGCAGATAAAAATTCGATTAACACCTTCCTGAGTGAGAATATCCAGTATGTCGAAACTGACAATGTGAGTGTAGATCAGATGTGGCTTACATTCAAAGCAATAATATCGACAGCTATTGACAGATTTTTACCAACAAATTAACAAAATCGGGGGCTGACCCGCCCTGGTACGCAAAATTGGTTAGGTTACTGTTGTAAAAAGAAATAAAAAGCATGCAAAATTTAAACACACACAATTCCAAAAACTTGAAATCTTTTACAGAAACTCGAAATTTAGCTCGAACTTCAATGTGAGAAACTTATAATAGTTTCCAGAACCAAAGCCAGTCATGTAATTTAGCAGATATTCCTTAGAAATTCTGGTCGTATGTAAACTATACTAACGGCAAAACACAATCAATACCTTCATTGAACGACAGCAATGGTGATGCGAAGTGTGTAGGGTAAAAATCGTAGAGGGGAGACAGAGGGACGAATACAGTCAGTATATTCAAAAAGATGTAGGTTGCCGTTCGTATTATCAGTTGAAGAGGCTTGCAGAGGACGGGGTAGCGTGGAGAGCTGCATCAAACCAGTCTGCGGACTGAAGACCACAACAAAAACAATGGTATTATTTTCTGTGATATTTTGGATTAGAACTTTTTACGCGCAATTATTTCAACATATTATTAACCATAAAACTGTTTATAAAGTCTAGATTAAAATTGTGTTCCATTTAAATATTGTTTACGTGTAAAAGCATAGGTGTGCCAAATTTCATCTCAATCCTTCTAATAGTTTCTGATGCATGTGTTCCTGAAAAGAGAAAACATTAGGGTGCAGAAAAATTGCTTCAAAGTTTGGATTAAGTGTAAGAAAAATACCCATCATACTTTAGGTTAAAACTGCCCATATCCATTTTCCAGTTCTTCCTCATCATCCTCTGCAGCTCTTTTAGATCCTCTGCTCCTTTGCCTAGCAATTTTTTTCTATATTCTGTAGTTAAGTGTCTACCTTTGCGATTCATTGCTCATCGATGATCTGCAGTATCAGCTCAATGAAGACTCCAAGTGTAAAGCCCAACTTCCTGAGAATGTGAAGTCTTGTTACATTCCCATCATTAAACACTGCTGCAGCTTCCAAAGCAGAAATCTTCACTACCAAAACTGAAAATAAACTCAGTCTTTGGGCATTTCTTCCAAATAAGAGCATTGAAACTTTCATTTTGGGTTCTGCGTTTTCCCATGCAGAAATTTTTCTAGCAGCTATGGTGAAGCCAGTGACCGAAAAGTTGGTTTAATAGCCATTGCAACATCATAAGGAAGGCTATTTTTATGGGTGTAAGTTCCACCACTTTCCTTGCTTTTCATAAATTTGCACCATTCATTAGAACAGAGGCCATGTTGAGGTGTAGTGTCTGTTGACAAGTAATGAAACCAAATGGCCCAAACTGCTTTCCTCATACTATCCAAACCTGTGAGGTTACTTCTAATTACAGCAGCATAATAAATTTGTAGGCTGTCAGTTCTCTTCTTTGTTAGTCTGTTTTTACCTCCCAGTGGCTTCCCGTCCTTTAGTTCAAATGTTTGTACAGCTTATGGGACTTAACTACGGGGTCATCAGTCCCTAAACTTACAAACTACTTATGAACTACTTACGAACTAGGATGGCACAAATATCCATGCCCGAGGGGGGATTCGAACCCCCGACCGTAGTGGCCGTGCAGACCGTGACTGGAGCGCCTTAGTCCCCTCGGCCACCGCGGCCGGCCGTCCTTTAGTAGCTTGCCTTTATTGTCTGCAACAAGTCTTCTGAGACGTCCATCCATCCTTTTCTTAATATGGCCTAGGCACTCCAGTTTTTCACTAGTGCAGTCTTTTCCACAGGGCTGACTTTAAACTACATTCTTGAGAGCACTAGAGTCTCCATCTCCTAAATACTGTCTGTATCTTAGTCCATACTTTCGCAAAGACCTATGGAAAATAAGTTTCATATCAGCAGCTTCCATCCCACCACTGGAGCCTACATAAATCCTGCTACAAACAGCTTTATGAGCTTCTTGCCATTCTGTTTCTTTACCTACATAATTATATTTCTTGTGCAAGGAACATGCAGAACAATATTTAGACATCACCTGTCAGTCTAATACTGCTCCAGTGTCGACACTAATGATTGTTGAAACTCCATGCAGTGAATTATGCCCCCTCTTCATCCAGGAACTGTCACAGGAACCTGCTATATCTTTTTATATTAGTTGCATTACAATTTTCTTGAATTGCCCCAGGACTGCCGTTTTCATGCCTTCTTCACTTACTTCTGCAACAATCATGTTCATAATCTTTATCTATAAATGTGAATAGGTTTTAGGCACGGTTTTCTAGCGATCTGATAGATATTTAGTAATCTGAAGAATATTACGCGAAATGCGGAACAATAATTACTCTTCGAAAATGGTTTTATTGGTTGCATTGTTGCTTGAGGGTTGATAATGATAAAAGGGTGGAGTATATTGGGATGGAAAGTTATCGGTGTATATAAAATTCTACGCGCGCGCGTGTGTGTGTTAATATTTCGCTCTGCAGCGAAAACTACAGAATGCAAACAAATGGTCTGTGTGTAATTGTTGTCCAAAGTCTCCCGTTGTACAGCATAGCAGTTCCATGCCGATAGCTATTAGAGGGTGGGAGATATGGTTGTTGAAAGTCGTAAAATTATTAAAAAATTCGGACTGAAGGCCAGCGATGACGTTTGCGAATCTATAGCAATCAGGTTACATACAGCGAAAAGTAATTCCACAGACCATATCTTTGGTCTATGCATGCTACAATATCTTCAGCTCTTTCTCTGTAAGGATAAGCATACGAATAAGGAAATATAGAAATAAATAAATAAAGCAGTAAAAAAGAAATTTCTTTTAATACAACTCTTAAAAAAATCGATTTGACGTTTCGCGCATTATCTATTATAATCAACCAACACGCGGGCGGAACCGCGGGTTTTTAGATAGTACCACATAAAAGGTTTCCACCATCTCTGCCACTCCCTAAACACTCTAGTCCATAAGTAACTCTCATATTGTCTTCATAGATTCTATTACTGACCTTTGATGTCTTGAATGCCGTGTCAGCATCACTGTTTTGACATAAAATGTGCAGTGTGCAAACCAAACCTTCTGTAAATGAAAAAGTTCACGTGTGTGCGACCGGATCCCTGTGTCAAACTGGACAATATTTCGGCAACCAAAACTTTTGCCATCATCAGGTGCTCTGATGAACTGACTGCCCAGGAGCGGTAGCGGCGCTTTTATCTCCTCCCTCCCTCCGCTGTTTCATACGCCGTCCGCGCCCGGCGACGTCTGCTGGCGGAGTTTTCGCACGACATTCCTCATTCCCGCAAACCAATATGAATAAAATAAAGACAAATAAAGAAGTTCTTAATTCCCACCCCAATGAAGAGGCAGGAAATGCGTTCCAAGTAAACCCTGCACTAAATAGCTCAGCTACAGCCTTATGCCAGCGGAGTGTATGTGGTATCTCGTACCTCGCTCCCTATGACGTCCGCGCCCAGCGGTGTCCACTGGCGGTATCTGCTCTGTAGCCCCGCCCCCGGCCGACGTCAGTTCGTTGTGCGACATTTTTTTCCTTTCTTAATTATGCTGAGAGCAGGTTTCCATGCTTCACTAAGTGTGTAGCCGCTGTAGCGATTAATCTGCGGTTCCCTCACTCAGATCTCGATGGACTCTTTAATTATACAGTCCCAGAAGCGGGACGTCTGGGTCAGAACTCTTGTATTCTCGTAGACCATAGAAAGAAAGTGTTCTGCGATTGCTGAACTCCGGATTTCCAGGTCATCCTTAATCCTGCCAAGCAAAGCCTTATTTTTGCCTGGTGGGCGGAAACCGTCATCGCATAACGAACTGACATCGGCTGGGGGCGGGGCTACAGAGCAGACACCGCCAGCGGACATCGCTGGGCACGGACGACATAGGGAGCGCGGTACCACAGAGTAACATATACAGAGGAGAAGCTGCCCCTAAACCACTGTCCTGCGCTCCCCTCATAGTTCCGTAAGATGCTAGCAGGTGTCAGGCGGTTCCCTGGCTTAGGGTGCCTCTCGCACGTCATAGGTAGCGTGGAGGGGAGGTTGAGAAGAGAGCTCGTGCCGCCTGCCACGAGGCCACGGCTGTGGGCTGCCGTTTGAGGGGAGGTGGTGGTGGGGATGGCCGCTACCTGCCGCCTGCTCTCGTCAGTTTAAAGGGCTGCTTCTGACCGCAGCGCCATCATGGGACATCTTACGGAACTGCTGGAAACCCTCCCTCCCCACACCCCTGAGCGTAGGACCGGGCCCTTACGGAGGTTTCCCGTCTTTATACATTTGTCTGTGGCAGTATCACGAAGACGCCGCCAGGAAGGAGGGGTGGGAAAAGAGCGTCATCCGGGAGGGGATGATGGTGGAAGTGACCCTCGAAAGGATGTGGTGTGGATGGGGGTGAAGGGTGGGAGGGATACAGTCGCTTAGGCGTGGCATAGGGATAAACCAGTGGGTTGTGGGAATCAGTCATGCATGTGACATAAAGGACACACGGTTGTATGCTTTCTCTGCATCGAGGGAGATGAAGATGGCAGAGAAATGGGAGTTCAGCTGCACAGAGAGGAGGTGCGTGAGGCGAAGGAGTTGGCCATTGTGGAAGTGGGTTGGAAGCCACATTGGCAGAACAGAAGGAGTTGGTGTTGACGCACATGCTGATGAATGTGGCGAGGCAGAATAGTTTCCAGGACCTTACTGAACACTGAGGCAAGGATGATATGACGATAGGAAGAGGTGGCTGATGGAGGCTTGTTTGGTTTAGGGAACATCAGGACACAGAAGGACCACATTCTGGGAAGGAACCAGAGTAAAGAATAACATTGTAGAGGGAGGCGAGAGGTACATGCAAAGAGAGGGATAGGCGCGAAGGTGGCGGTTAAATTAAGCGGTCGTGGCCAGGACAATTAAATGTCGAGGGCAGTGAAGGTGTTTTTAATTCTGAGGTAGGGATATGGTCCAGGTACTGGAAGCAGCTATCTAAAAGACACACCGCTAACGTGTTGACGAAACTTATGTTTTATGTTTGTATAGCTTATGGGACTTAACTACGGGGTCATCAGTCCCTAAACTTACAAACTACTTATCAACTACCCTATACTAAGGACGGCACAAATATCCATGCCCGAGGGAGGATTCGAACCCCCGACCGTAGCGGCCGTGCTGACCATGACTGAAGCGCCTCAGTCACCTCGGCCACCGCGGCCGGCTTGACGAAACTGCGTGTATGTCTGAACCCCTTAACCAGTGGACCGATTTCTATGCAATTTTGCGAGTGTTTGAGTTCGTGCCTGGATCGTTTAGATTCACAATTGGTCCCGGTTGGTGTGGCTGGAAACGCAAAAGAATAGAAATAGGTGATTTTGGTAACTTCTTAGATTCGTATTTTATGCACTGCCATACCGTTCATCTGACTGAAGTAAAATTTGTCACATTTGACCTTCAAAACAAGGAAAACGGTACTGCCTAACAAGATTTTGTACGATACATGGCGGAAATTCTCTCTCTGTATATAAATTTGTATTGGTTAATGGTTAGAGTGTGTTTCAAAATCACAAAAAGTTTTTCACCGATTGAACTCCAAATTTGCCACAACGTTGCACTGTAACACAGGAAGGTTTTTAAAAAAATGTTCAAATGTTTGTATAGTCTATGGGACTTAACTACGGGGTCATCAGTCCCTAAACTTACAAACTACTTATGAACTACTTACGAACTAGGACGGCACAAATATCCATGCCCGAGGGGGGAGTCGAACCCCCGACCGTAGTGGCCGTGCAGACCGTGACTGGAGCGCCTTAGTCCCCTCGGCCACCGTGGCCGGTGAAGGTTTTTAGATACCTATTTATTTAATATATTACACATAACACTTTTGAGATTTTTGGCAACAACTTTTCCACATTGTGAAGTTTATATAAATTCGTATATGATATATATTTTAAAAATTGGTATGTAAAATCATGCGCGTAGTCCAGTAGTACGTTGTATCAATATTTCAAAGCATTCCGTCAAGAACTTTTTGAGATATAAGATTTTAAACATATGACCAAACATGGTTCTAAGTTAGATTTCAAAGACGATATACAGGGGGAGGGGAGATACACACGTAAATTGTAATCAATACCCCAAGTTCCAACTTTTCTAGCTCAGGCTTCAAAACTGGCTTAATAGCAGAATTTTTCGAAAATCTTTTCATCCCCTATTTCATCTACTTAACGGCCTTTTTTAAATTCTAACCAAGAATCCATACACCAATTTATGTAGGTCTAGCATCAAAATTGATTGGATAACAACGTATTTTCAAAAAACTTGTCATCCCTATTTCACCCCCTTAGGGACGGAATATCGAATAATCGCTTCTTACACAACGCCAACGGAGTAAGATGAACACCCGCTGCAAATTTTAAGTTTTTATCATCAATGGCTTTGGCTGGACAATGATGGGTCATTCATTTATTCAGTCTGTCAGTCAGTCACTCGGAACATTTCCTTTTATTTATAGATATTATGCGCTGCAAGCTGTTGTGATCTCTGTCGAAGGTGGTCTATGCTTTGTCTCCTGTTACATACTACTACCAGGTGGAGCGCAGCGGAGTCGTTCACAAAGTCGCTAACTATGTCGAACGACTGTGAGGACGACCCTGCTGCTCAACGAATTGATGCACGATGAACCCATCGGCACCCCGCGTGCCAAATAGCAGCCCCCATTGCGCAAGGAAGCATTGGTGATACTGGATAACACAAACGTCAAGGATATGTATAAACAGGTACAATTTCGTAATTAATTTTCTCTCAGGACAACCTGGCAACCAGAGAACAAGCTCAGACTTAATTATCTGTTAAATTTTAAGCACAAAAGAATGTTCACCTCAGCCTCTGTTATTACTTGCTCGGTTAATTTCACTTACGGTGTCAGCACCGTAGAGTAATAATGTTCGCAACGAAAGGTTCGTTTACAAGGACATTTCATTTATTGACAGTGGTTCGTACAAGAACGTATTAACGACAAAGCAGGAACTGTTATAAATGGTTATTTTATGGCAAGGAACGATTCGTTCAAAATATTCAATCTGATAAGAATCTCCTTCGAATTGCGACTGCGTTACAGAAAACAACATACCCGATTAACGTTCGGGAACCAGATGCTTTCTAATAATGGTTGCAATTGAAGTAGCCCGGCCTCTAGCGATATATATCGAATGTGCACCTCTAAATCCCTGCCGACAAAAAATGGACGTTTACCATCATAGAATTACTTGGAAATGAAGGTTTAATTTTACTTACGACAGCTGCGGTATTCGTTGCTAATGTAATATGTCATGGTAAACGCAGAACATTATTATTATCCACATTGTATATAACGGAATTATCAAAGAACAGTCAAGAGATTTTGGCAACATCAGACGCTGCTGCAAGTGAAATTTTACCAATGTCATTATACAATACATCAACATGAAAAATGACGTATCGATTTCCGATTATAATTATACAAGGAGGCCAATGAAACTTACACAATTCAAAACGCACTTCGCAATAGATGCGTACAAAACGAAAATTATGTGTATTCGTAGCCATTAAGAGAGGCAAAAGAAAGCAAATGTTTTCATGTCTATAGCTCTGATCACGCTTTAAATTCTCCACCTGCCAAATAAGTGAGCGTCGAATATTTAAGTGGTTCCAACTTCTTCCTTTCGTACCGGTGCTATGGTAAAAATACTAAAGTAACTTTTCGTGGAAACGCATTTTAGATACCTTCATGTTTAAGTGTGAATTTTAAGTAGGATCGATCATGATATTAGCAGTGGAAATCAAAACTCCATAGAACCGAATTCTGGACAAAACGCTGTTTATGGGCGTCGTTATTTGATTTAATTTTATGCAACAGTAACTCTGTGATAGTTTCCAACAGATAACACATAATATGAAGCAATTCCCTAAATTTTAATTTCTTCATTTTATATAGGTACGACGAGCGAAAGACTATACGTGCATAGAGATAAATGGAGGAGGAGATGAAAGATGGATGGAAGGAGAGGGAGTGATGAACAGAGGGCGCGGATTAGATAGAGGGAGGATGAAGAGGTAGATAGTGGTGAAGCAGGAGATAAACATAGCGGATGGGAAATAGAGGGAAAGAATTAGAAAACAATAGCTTCTTACTAAGGTGAATTACACGTCACATGGTCCAGCGTCTTTTAACTGATCTGCATGTTTGTGGAGAAAACGAACGACAAAAAATGTAATCTATCGTATGGGTTTAAAATAACGAGTATCAGCGAAACAATATTTTTATAACTTCCATTTCACATAGCAACAGTAGCTCAACGAACGATATTGATTTGATTGAAGCATTCTCTCGGTGATTCTATGTTCACATGAGTTACAGTATTTTATTTTCTATTTATTTCATATGAGAGTGAGTCACAGCGAAGCGTGGCTGGGTTCAGCTAGTACTTTATAACATACTTTGACACCAATCAACAGGTTTATTCCAATCTTGATGAAATTTTGCGCACTTCACCTTCAAAGCAACGAAAACATCATTGTCTATATTAAATTTCAGACGTTGCATACAGGAAGGTAACGTACTTTAGACTTACAAACTCTTTTACTACTCAGCATTAAATCTGGCAGATATTTGTAATTTTTCGTCTAGAGGGGGGGGGGGGGGCAGAGAGAGAAAATTCAAATGTTTGTATAGCTTATGGGACTTAACTACGGGGTCATCAGTCCCTAAACTTACAAAATACTTATGAACTAACGAATCCTAAGGCTCGCACAAATATCCATGCCCGAGGGGAGATTCGAACCCCCAACCGTCGTGGGCGTGCATACCGTGACAGGAGCGCATCAGTCCCCTCGGCCACCGCGACAGAGAGAGGACAGGGGAATATGGACAGAGAGCGGGGTAGGTAATTATAGACACAAGGGAGGGGGGGGAGATGCATGGAGGAAGGGGTAGTAGGATATGGTGTAGGAGCAGGACCAGGAGATATCGGATGAACAGCAGGCAGTAGTTGGGAGGAAGGAGGGGAGATGGACAGAGAGAGGAAGGAGGAGGATATGAACAATGTGAGGGAGAAACAGAGGAACTAACAGAATATTGGAATAAATAAATATCTGTGCAGCCTGTGATAATGCAGACAGATGCCTAAAAGCACAAAGAGGAAGGTAACAAGTAGGCATGGAGATAGGGGGTGATGGGAGAGATGTTACGGGATGAAATGCAGCATTTTCATTCGATTCTCATCCATGTTTAGCCATTGCGAAGCATTTTCGGGATCGCTAGTATGCAGATAAATAATTTATATGAATATATTTATTCATGATATTATCCCCATTCTGTGAGCTATATTCTCTATCTGTTTAGAAAGTGATCGTTGTGTGGCATTTTACAAAATCATTGAAGAAAGATATACTTTCCTGGCCATTAAAATTCCAACAACACGAAGATGACGTGCTATAGACGCGAAATTCAGCCGACAGGAAGACGATGCTGTGACATGCAAATGATACGCTTTTCAGAGCATTCACACAAGGTTGGCGCCGGTGGCGACACCTACAACGTACTGACATGAGGAAAGTTTCCAACCGATTTCTCATACACAAACAGCAGTTGACAGGCGTTTCCTGGTAAAACATTGTTGTAATGCCTCGTCTAAGGAGGAGAAATGCGTACCATCACGTTTCCGACTTTGATAAAGGTCGGATTGTAGCCTATCGTGATTGCGGTTTAGCGAATCGCACATTGCTGCACGCGTTGGTCGCGATCCAATGACTGTTATCAGAATATGGAATCGGTGGGTTCAGGAGGGCAATACGGAACTCCGTGCTTGATCCAAACGGCTTCGTATCACTAGCAGTCGAGATGACAGGCATCTTATCCGCATGGTTGTAACGGATCGTGCAGCCACGTCTCGATCCCCGAGTCAACAGATGGGAACGTTTGCAAGACAACAACCATCTGCACGAACAGTTCGACGACGTTAGCAGCAACATGGACTATCAGCTTGGAGACCATGGCTGCGGTTACCCTTGACGCTGCATCACAGACAGGAGTGCCTGCGATGGTGTACGCAACGACGAACCTGGGTGCACGAATGGCAAAAGTCATTTTTCGGATGAATCCAGGTTCTGTTTACAGCATCATGATGGTCGCATCCGTGTTTGGCAACATCGCGGTGAACGCACATTGGAAGCGTGTATTCGTCATCGCCATACTGACGTATCACCCGGCGTGACGGTATGGGGTGCCCTTGGTTACACGTCTTGGTCACCTCTTGTTCGCATCGACGGCACTTTGATCAGTGGCCGTTACATTTCAGATGTGTTACGAACCGTGGCTCTACCCTCCATTCAATCCCTGCGAAACCCTACATCCCCCCAGGGGGCCCACAGTTCTTTTGTGGGTACGTGTGTGGCGCGCACGGGGCCCCGAGCCGGAGCAGCCTTTCTTCTGCCCCAGGCTGCTTCACTTTCCCTCCCGGTTTATGCCTTCGCCCGGAGACGGGCGTATTTCGTGAGCTACGGTGGTTCTTGTTGTCGTTTTTCTTCCTTCGTTCCTTCCTTTCTTACCCTTTGTTTCTGTCTTTCTCTCCTTGTACTCTCCTAGCCTTCTTCTTCTCCTCCTCATTAGTCTCCGCCTCGGCGTTTGAGACACTTCTATCCTACTTTCTCTTTACTTCCTCTATTCTTCTTCTTTCCTCCCTGTGCGTGTCTGAAGGCCGACCCACGCATTATCATGTGTAGCAGGTGACGGGGGTAACGCGTAATTCCCCACCCCGGGTAGACAAGTAGGGCACGTACGTATCCCCTGGTAAAGGCCAGGCCCAGGGAGGGGTGATTACCCGAGCTGGTACCTTCCGAACGTGCCGATTGGTCTCTCCCTCAGTTCTCGGGAGGTGTGACCTGAGGTGTGAACAATCATCTAAGGCGGGTAAGCCCTCGGAGAGGGCCCCCACTAGGAAGGAGCGCGCCATCGGAGACGCCGGTAATCACGGGGGACACTTCCGCGATGACTTCCTTCTCTTCTTTAGTGACGTTGACCCCGAAACGTAAGTTAGATTCGCCTCAGCAAAAAAAGACTCTGCGTAATGTACCTAAATTTCTTGTTGTCTCTCGCACCGACGGAAAGGATTTCAATTCTGTCAATCCTTTCGTTATACAGAAAGGTGTAGATGCAATTGCTTGCCCTGTTAAAACCTGTTCACGTCAGCGCAATGGCACATTGTTGCTGGAAGTGGAAAGTGCCTTCCAAGCTCAGAAACTACTCCGGACTACACTGTTACACACGTTTCCTGTCAAGGTGGAAGCACATCGCACACTCAACTCGTCACGGGGGGTAGTCTTCACGAGATCCCTTGACGGGTTGTCTGATGAAGACATCCAATCCTATATGTCCGGCCAGGGTGTGACAGCCTTCCATAGGGTCATGAAAAAGGTCGATAACCAACTGACACCGACTCGTACTGTGTTTTTGACGTTCGACAGAGTTGACCTCCCGTCGAAGGTCAAAGCAGGGTATGAAGTCATCTCCGCCTGCCCTTATGTACCTAACCCAACGCGCTGTTTTCAGTGCCACAGGTACAACCATACCCGTGAACACTGCCCAAATGCAGCAAAGTGTGTCACTTGTGGTAGGGACGCCCATGAGGGGGATTGCCCACCTCCGTCCCCTCACTGCCTAAACTGCAACGGTGACCATGCGGCTTCCTCTCGCGACTGCCCTGTATACAAGGATGAGAAGGTAATCCAGCAAATTCGGGTTACGGAGAAGGTATCGACATCTGCCGCTCGAAAGTTGGTGGCGAGTCGAAAGCCCACTGTCCTCCCAGCGGGTACATACAGTAAGGTCCTCACCTCAACTCGACCTACCAAGGATTCCAGTACCGAGACTTGTGACTTCACTTTCGCTGACACAGTTGTGCGATCCGCCAGCCCGAAGATTGCCCGTTCCACGTCCCCGCTTCCTCCTGCTGCTTCTAAGGTACAGTCCTCGTCAACCTCTAGTAAACCGCGGGCACCTAAACAAGATGCCCGGATCTTGATAAAGGAACCCGTCCGTGAGGATTTTCTGCGTTCTCAGGCTTCCCAACCGTCAACTGCCTCTTCCCGCCGTCATTCTTCCAGAGGAGCTGACAAGAAAAAAAGTTCCTCTCCTTCCCCGCCGAGGCGTGACCCATCCGTCACGCCGTCCAACACTTGCCGGCTTCGGCCGTCTTCTGTTTCACCGGGTCGCTCCGTCTGCCGCGCACCCGGCCCTCTACCGGCGGTGGAAACTGCCCGTTCCTGATCAACTCAGGGAGGTGGCAGGCGCGTCGGTCGAACCTATGGACCACGACCCTTTGCCCCTGGACAGCGATAGCAGTGCTCCCTCGAAATCCGGTCCTCAGCGGCCGTCGAGGTGACCCCGCTTGCTAGTTGGTTTTTATCCTTATTTCTTCTCATTTTTATCATGGCGGTCCTTCAATGGAATATTCATGGCATTCGTTCCAGTCGGGAGGAGTTAAAACTACTCCTTCGATTGCACTGCCCGCTTCTAGTCTGCCTCCAGGAAACTAAGTTGCGTCCACGTGATCGTGCAGACTTTCCACACTACACCTCTGTGCGGTTCGACCTGCCACCCGTGGAAGGTGTCCCGGCCCATGGAGGTGTTCTGATGCTCCTTGGCGACGATGTCTATTTCCATCCCATTTCCTTGCACACTCACCTACAGGCAGTTGCCGTCCGCATCACTTTATCCACATTTACCTTCTCCCTCTGTAATATCTATTCGCCATCGTCATCTGCCTTTACTAGGGCGTATGTGCTACACCTTGTTGACCAGCTCCCTTCACCTTTCGTGTTGGTAGGCGACTTTAATGCCCACCACCCCCTATGGGGCTCTCCGGCACCTTGTCCGAGAGGCTCCCTTTTGGTGGACCTTCTCCAACACCTCGATCTTGTCTGCCTCAACACTGGTGCACTGACCTTCCTTTCAGTCACAACACACACTTATTCCCATATAGACCTCGCAATATGCACTCCTCAACTTGCCGGTCGGTTTGAGTGGTATGCACTTTGACACGTACTCGAGTGACCATTTCCCTTGTATCATCCACTTCCTACATCACTCCCCATCTCCACGTCCCACCAGTTGGAACATTTCTAAAGCCGACTGGGGGCTTTATTCTTCCATGGCTGTTTTTCACAATCAGCATTTTCCCAACTGTGACAGTCAGGTCGAATACCTCACAGAGGTTATTCTCACTGCTGCTGAACGTTCCATACCTCGTACATCCTCTTCTCCACGTCGTGTGCAGGTCCCTTGGTGGACTGCAGCCTGCCGCGACGCGCTTCGAGCCCGACGCCGTGCCTTACGCACCTTCCGCCGCCACCCAACTTTGGAGAATTGCATCAATTACAAACGTATGAGAGCGCAGTGCCGTCGTATCATAAACGACAGCAAGAAAGCTTGCTGGACAGCTTTTACTAGTTCTTTTAACCGTTTTACTCCCTCCACGGTTGTCTGGGGTGGCCTACGCCGTTTGTCCGGCATCAAGGTCCACTCCCCGATTCCTGGCCTGACCGTGGAGAACGCGGTCCTCGTGGACCCAGCTGATGTTTCAAACGCATTGGGTCGTTTCTTTGCGGAGGTTTCGAGCTCTGCCCATTACCACCCTGCCTTTCTCCCTCGCAAACAGGTAGAGGAGGCACGGCCGCCTTCTTTCCGCTCTTTTAATCGTGAAAATTATAACGTCGCCTTCACCATGCAGGAGCTAGACCGTGCTCTCGCCCTGTCCCGGTCCTCTGCTCCCGGGCCGGATTCCATTCATATTGAGATGCTGAAGAACCTCTCTCCTGCGGGCAAGTGCTTTCTTCTTAGTACCTACAATCGCATATGGACTGAAGGTCATGTTCCCACAAGTTGGCGTGAAGCCATTGTTGTCCCCATCCCCAAACCAGGGAAGGACAAACACCTTCCTTCCAGTTATCGTCCCATTTCTCTGACGAGCTGCGTCTGTAAGGTGATGGAACGCATGGTTAACGCTCGGTTGGTCTGGCTCCTCGAATCTCGCCGCCTCCTGACTAATATACAATGCGGTTTTCGTCGACACCGCTCTGCTGCTGACCACCTCGTTACGTTGTCGACCTTCATTATGAACAACTTTCTAAAGAAGCGTCAAACAGTAGCCGTGTTCTTCGACTTGGAGAAGGCATACGATACCTGTTGGAGAGCGGGTATTCTCCGCACATTACACACATGGGGCCTTCGGGGCCGCCTCCCTCTTTTCATTCAAGCGTTTTTGGCGGATCGCAAGTTCCGGGTACGGGTGGGCTCTGTTTTGTCAGATACCTTTTGCCAGGAGAATGGGGTACCACAGGGCTCCGTCTTGAGTGTGGCGCTCTTAGCCATTGCAATCAATCCGATCGTGGACTGCCTTTCAGCCGACGTCTCCGGATCTCTTTTTGTTGACGATTTCGCAATTTATTGTAGCGCCCAGCGGACGTGTCTCTTGGAGCGTTCTCTCCAACGCTGTCTTGACCGTCTATATTCCTGGAGCATCGCAAACGGCTTCCGATTCTCCACTGAGAAAACTGTGTGTATCAATTTTTGGAGATACAAGGAATTTCTTCCACCTTCTCTACATCTCGGCCCTGTTCCTCTCCCTTTCGTGGACACTAGGAAATTCTTGGGACTCATGTTGGATCGGAAACTTTGCTGGTCCACACACGTGTCCTACCTGGCTGCCCGTTGTGCCCGATCCCTTAACGTTCTTCGTGTCCTCAGTGGCACGTCCTGGGGAGCGGATCGTACCGTCCTGCTTCACCTTTACCAGGCCATTGTTCAGTCGAAGCTCGACTATGGAAGCCTTGTATACTCTTCTGCACGGCCGTCGATTCTCCGCCGTCTCAACTCTATCCACCATCGGGGTTTACGTCTTGCGACCGGTGCATTTTATACTAGCCCTGTTGAAAGTCTGTATGCCGAGGCTGCTGTATTACCCTTGACCACTCGGCGTGACATACTTTTGTCTCGGTACGCATGCCGCCTGCGGTCGATGCCCAACCATCCATCTTACCGATTATTTTTTGACGACTCACTCGATCGCCAATATCAGTTGTCTGCGATTGCCTTGCTTCCACCTGGAGTTCGGTTTCGCCGCCTACTACAGCGGCTCGATTTTACCCTTCCTTCCACCTTTCGGTTGAGCGAAAGCCCATTGCCACCGTGGCATCAGGCCCAGGTTCACACTCACCTCGAACTGAGTTCGCTCCCCAAGGAGAGCACTCCGGATTTGGTATACCGCTCGAGGCTTGTCGAACTCCGTTCGCGGTTCGATAATGCCATATTTATTTACACTGATGGTTCCAAGAGCACTGCCGGTGTCGGATCTGCCTTCGTCGTCAGGGACAACCGGTTCCAATACAAGCTCCCTGACCGATGTTAGAGTTTCACAGCGGAGCTCTTTGCCCTCCACCAGGCCGTTTTGTACACCTGCCGCCACCGCCAACCTTTCTATGCCATATGTTCGGACTCCCTTAGTGCCCTGCAGAGTCTTAAGGACCCTTGCTCGAACCATCCTCTCGTGTATCGGATCCAACGCTCCCTCCAGTTGCTAGCTGATGACAGCTGTCACGTTTCTTTCCTGTGGGTCCCTGGCCACGTGGGTGTGCCCGGGAATGAGACCGTCGACATAGCAGCCACGGCCGCAGCTCTTTTGTCTCGCATGGCTATCTTTTGCGTCCCATCGGACGATGTTCAACGGGCTCTTAGCCGGAGAATCGTGTCGCAATGGCATAGTGTGTGGCTTTCACTGTACAACAATAAATTGCGAGCTGTAAAACCGATCCCGACGGCTTGGAGGACCTCCTCACGCCCCTCTCGGCGGGTGGAGGTCATTCTGGCCCGGTTGCGGATTGGTCACTGCCGTTTCAGCCACCGTCACTCGCTATCCGCTGACCCTGCACCGCTGTGCTCCTGCGGTGCACTGCTGACAGTGCGACATGTTTTACTGACTTGCGTTAATTTTAATCATCTCCGTGTAGCCCTTCACTTTCCGTCTACTCTGGAGGAAATTTTAGCTGATGACACACGAGCAGCGGCTCGTGTTCTGCGTTTAATCAAATTGGCCAACTTATCGAACGATATTTAACCCTTGCCGGCCGCGGTGGCCGAGGTGACTGAGGCGCTCCAGTCACGGTCAGCACGGCCACTACGGTCGGGGGTTCGAATCCCCCCTCGGGCATGGATATTTGTGCCGTCCTAGTTCGTAAGTAGTTCATAAGTAGTTTGTAAGTTTGGGGTCTGATGACCCCGTAGTTAAGTCCCATAAGCTTGACAAACATTTGAACATTTAACCCTTTTAATTGTCTTTTATCTTTCGTTTTTAGCCTTTTCTTGATTTTCTGACAGTCACTAAATTTTTTGAGATCTAGTGAATCTAAGTTCTTGTCTGGGCGCTAATGACCATAGAAGTTGTGCGCCCTAAAACCACAAAAAAACCTACATTTCAGCAGGATAATGCACGACCGCATGTTGCAGGTCCTGTACAGGCCTTTCTGGATACGGAAAATGTTCGACTGCTGCCCTGGCCAGCACATTCTCCAGCACATTCACCAATTGAAAACGTCTGGTCAATGGTGGCCGAGCAACTGGCTCGTCACAATACGCCAGTCACCACTCTTGATGAACTGTGGTACCGTGTTGAAGCTGCATGGGCATCTGTAACTGTACACGCCATTCAAGCTCTGTTTGACTCAATGCCCGTTATTACGGCCAAAGGTGGCTGTTGTGGGTACTGATTTCTCAGGATCTATGCACCCAAATTGCGTGAAAATTTAATCACATGTAAGTCCTAGTATAATATATTTGTCCAATGAATACCCGTTTATCATCTTCATTTCTTCTTGGTGTAGCAATTTTAATGATCAGTAGTGTAATTATAAATATAATTGTAATGTGCACATTTTGCGCATTATTTGACCTCACTCATCACAATTTTCTTTTCCGTTTACTTTTGAAAACTGTTCAGAGTGCCAGGGCTTGCTAGATCACAAGATAAGTAGATCACATAGATAATCACGTGGGCAACTCGAACCAAGGACTGCATTTTGTCAGAATGATGCCCCAAAAGCTCTAACAGATTTCAACACTACTCAGAGTGTGTTGCTGCATTATGTGCGATTCTTATAAGAGAGTATTGACGGAGGACATTGAAAAAGTTCAAATAGGGTAACACGCTTTGTTTTATCCCGATATGAGGCAAAGAATTTCACGGAAATGATACACGGTTAGGGCGGAAATCGTTAAAACAAAGGCTCTTATGGTTGTGGGAAAGCTTCTTTACTTAAATCGAATCACCAATTTTCTTTTCCGAAAGCGTAAATATGTCTCATTACGAAAGGTAGTCAGGCGGTGATGGTAGCTAAGTTCAACTGAATTCCATAGCTTGTACTTCAGTTTGCCATAGAGAATTATGTTACATTATATTCTAATTGTTTTTGTGCCGCGGTGGAGTAGCCGAGCGGTCTAAAGCGACTCGCTGCGGAGCGCGCGGTTGCTCGCCGTGGAGGTTCGAGTCCTCCCTGGGGCGCGCGCGCGCGCGCGCGCGTGTGTGTGTGTGTGTGTGTGTGTGTGTGTGTGTGTGTGTGTGTTGTCCTTAGGTTAGTTTACCTAGGTTTAAGTAGTTTGTAAGCTACGGACATGACCACTCAGTTTGGAGCGATAGATTTACAAACATTTGATTTGAATTGTTTTTGTCAGTGCAACATACTCTCGGAAAATCTGTTGTCAAATAAGCATGCCAAGCAGTCAAGTCGGTGCTGAACGTTGTATCCTATGTTTCTCTTGACCGCAGTGCGTAATGGAACACCGAACAAGCATTACCTTCATTTTCTCTGCGCACTACGTCAAAACTGTATCAGTGTGCTACGAATGAAAATGTTCAAATGTTAATAAACCTTATGGCCCAAACTGCAGAGGTTATCGGTCCCTAGACCTACGAACTACTTAAACTAACTTGTGTTACGGAAAACACCCATCCCAGAGAGAGGACTCGAACCTTCTAAGGGAATGGCCGCGCAATCACTGACATAGCGCCTCGAACCGCGCGGACATCCTCACTAGTCTCTATGAAGAAAAGCAGTAATTATTGCGTATTGTTGAGCTTATATTGTTATGGCAGCACACAGTCTACAACTGTCATTAGTATAAAGACCATCTTCGAATTTAACACCATCGCTCAACTCGCATGCAGCACGGCTGATAGAACGAAATCTTTGTATTATAGTCGACATGATCGACTGGAGAGTGTCCGCGCCGGCCGCGGTGGCCGAGGGGACTGAGGCTCTCCGGTCAAGGTCTGCACGGCCACTACGGTCGGGGGTTCGAATCCCCCCTCGGGCATGGATATTTGTGCCGTCCTTAGTCTTAGCTAGTTCATAAGTAGTTTGTAAGTTTAGGGACTGATGACCCCGTTGTTAAGTCCCATAGACTCTACAAACATTTGAAACATTTGAAGAGTGTCCGCAACTGCACTGTTACTTCAAATGCGTTTACTTCCATCAACAGTTGCAATATATGTAATTAGATGTTTCGATTACTTGGATTATCTTCAGATACAAAAAACAGAAGTAAAACAAAAATATACAATTTGATAAACTCACTAAAGGTTAAGTGAACAATAGTTAAATTATACATCAATGAAGAGATTATTCATTACCTTATAGTTGCGTCCGCAACTTGTCTGGCTTGTACTAATTGGTACTGAGTTCTACAATTTGATATAAGCACTTAAAATTTGGTTCCAGGTGGTGGTGGGGAGGAGAAGAGCAGGTGGGGGGGAGGGGGAATTGGAGGGGATGGCTGGATCTCTAATAAGCTAGGGTGTTATATTGAACAATTGTAAAACTCAGTACCAATTAGTACTCAGCCTGACGAGTTGCGGACACAACTATAAGGTAAAGAAAAATCTCTTCATTTATGTATAATTCAACTATTATTCAATTAACCTTTAGTAAGTTTATCAAATTGTACATTTATATTTTACTTCTGTTTTTTTAGATCTGAAGATGATCCAAGTGATCGAAACATGTAATTAAACAAATATATTGCATATTTTGCAAATGATTGTTAAAGGAAGGGGAGAAAGAAGGATAGGAAAGAAAGGATTGAGAGTGGCCGCATTTGGGCATTGATATTAAGCAATGGCGGCAAGTGAAAATGTGAGCCGGACTGGGAATCGAACCTGGGTCTCCCGCTTCGGGCCAGCGGTCGCCTTAACCACTTGGCCACCCGTGCTCGCCTCCCGTCCGTCTCAAATTCCCACAAGTCGCACGCTTTGTTTGTAGCGCCCCTATCGTCCATCTCCTCTAACACTCGCCATTTCGGATCCCCGTGCGAGGTCGGACGTATGACCGCATCTGCGGTGAAATAACTGAAGCTAACGCCGTCGTCGCGTTTAAATACTTATTGTATTGGTGTGGTGTATGGTCTTTCGGACGTCCGAAAGAACAGACACCACACCAATACAATGAATATTGCAACTGTTGATGGAAATAAACGCATTTGAAATAAGAATAAAATCTGTTGAAATGGAGCACGGTCTGGTACTGTAGATCCCTCCGCTTCCTTACCTCAACAGCAAAAGTTTGGTAATTATCTTTTTTCTCCTGTCACATAGATTGGAGCCAGTTACCTCTGCTTGTAGCGCCATCGCGCTTGCAGATAACGGAGACGTCGGCTGCGCAAGCCAGCGCGCAACAAGACACGCAGGGTTTCTAGTAGCATCATATCAGCGGAAGTTGCTCTTTTGCGTAGTCTGTCTCCGGAAGATGGATCGGTAGGGGCCCTAAAAGCGCTCGCATGGCAGCAGAGGGCGTTGGCTCGCAAGACAGTAATTAAATTTGTCCCAGCCGTGCAGCACGCAGGCGTCACGCGGAAACCGCCTAGCGAATGCGCCGACGATCTACTCTACTGGAAAAATTTGCCACGCTCCAAAGCACTGTGTTCAGCGAATATGTGCACATTGAGAGGCTGCAGTGTTAGTCGCTAACACAAGTAGTCTTCCAGTCCAGAGTGTATACCTATTAGGATCCTATCACGCTATGCTGATAAAATAGCTCCACACTTAAGTCATAATACAACCACTCACTAAACGAAGGATCTGTACCCGAAGAATTACACAGGTCACACCAATATTCAAGAAAGGCAATATGAGTAATCCGCTATATTACAGGTCTGTATCGTCGACGTAAATTTGCATAGGAGTTTTGGAACATGTGCTGAGTTAAAACGTTATGTATTACCTCAAACAGACAAACTATTGATGTGTGGTCAACACGGATTTAAAAAAATCTCGTTCTTGTAATGTAAAACTAACTCTTTACTTACACGAAGTGACGAATGCTATAGACAAGGGATCCTATATAGATTCCATATTTCTAGATTTCCAGAAGGCATTTGACATCGCACCTCACAAACGGATTGTAATCAAATTTCTTGCTTGCGGGATGTCGTCTCAGATAAGAGATCTGATTGGAGACTTCGTGTCATAAAGGAAACAGTTCGTAGGAATTGGCGGAAAGGCATCGGCAAAACGAGAGAAGTGATAATTTCGCATACCCAAGGTAGCGTTATTGGTCATCTGCTGTTCCTTATTTATACAAACCATTTGAGAGAAAATCTCAACAGTCTTCTTAGGTTGTTTGCAAGTGATACTGTTATTTTCCATCTGGGAGAGTCATCAGAAGGTCAAAGCTGACTGCAGAACTATTTCTGTAAGATATCTGTATGATGTGAAAATTGGCAATCGAACCTAAATAATGGGAAGTGTGAAGTCATCCACATGAGTACTGAAAGTAATCTGCTAGAGTTCGTTTATAAAAGGCATCAAATAAACCTGAAGGTCGTAAATCCAACTACATAAGTAGAATTTACTACGATTAACACTCATTTAAACACAATGGAAGTGTTGAGGAGAAGGCGAACCAAAGATTGCGTTTTATTGCCAAAATTGATGTTACAAAATTGCTAAAGACATTGTATATACTACGCTTTTTTGTCCTCTTTTGGAGTATTGCTGTGCAGTGCGGGATCCGTATCAGGCGGGATTGATGGTGCACATCGAAAGGGTACAAAGAAGAGCGGCTCGTTTTGTATTATCGCGGAAAGGAGGAAAGAGTCACGGAAATGATACAGGAGTCGGAGTTTCATTTTTAGTTACGGCGAGATCTGCGTACGTACTTTAGATCACCGACTTTCTCCTCCGAATGCGAAAATATAATGTTGACTCCAATCCACTCAGGTAGAAATGATCATCACAATAAAATGAGAAGGATCAGAGCTCGAATGGAAAAATTTAGGTCTTCCCGCACTCTGTTAGAGACTGGCATGGTAGATAAATACTATTTAAGTGATTCGATGTAGAAGTCGATTTGTTACTGCGTCGTTGGTCAGACGTCGTTCAGGAAGCCCAGATGCTTCTGAATGCGGAATCTGTGGGGATGCCATTCTGCACCTTGCACGCGAAAATAAACGCCTGTGTTCCGACAAGAGGTGAGTACACGATGTATTAATACCACTCTATGGCACCCTTTATTGGACAGGTGTTTAATTCGGTCTGAAATGGTTACCTTATAGATGAACTACTTGTCATTTGACTTGCCAATAAAATGTCCTTGTTCTCGAGTGTGGTAGAGTTTTTAAAGTGATATGTACTGCACGTAACATCTGTACTGCAATAAAATTTATAAGTAGAACTTAATCGGTCTGGATCACGATATTCGATGTCATACATAAGACTGCGACGCTGCAGCAGAGCACACCATATATTCCCAGACGCAATATCCATAATTTCTGAAAGGGTGCTCTACCACTGCTAAACCCTGGCTTCGATCTGTGCTTATGGGTTTTAGCGCTGAATGAAGGCGGACTTGGTAATTGTATCATGCTGTTATTCGTGATTTTTGCGATAGTGCACGGAATGGCCATCTGAGAGTTACAGAAGTTCACAAAGTGGAGGCGAAACTTCGGGTACTTACAGGAATACAATATTGGATGATACTCGGTTGCCTTTACAGTCACGTTCAATCCTATAGGATGAATTAACAATCCATGTGTCAACTTATCCCTCTTCGGAAGCGCTCTCAAAGAACGTGTCACACTATCATTCGTTCGGCTGGTGGGCATGAGAGGTCTTCTCAACGTGATATCATCCGTGTCATTTATCAGTTTTTCTCCGGAGTTCACAGTGAAGTGGATTCCTTGATAGCCAGCTACCCAGGAGTAGTTCTACTTAGTATTCCATAGCAACGATATTGCCGCGAGACCCCAAGTTAACTACCGGCATGGCGCAAAGGACAGAATCACCGACTGCGGTGCTGAAGGTCGTCGGTTCAATCCCGTCCACCGGCAAACATTTATTTCTTTGTAATTAACATTTCCAGAATGTTCTACATGTTTCTTATGTTAACTAATCTTCTAATTTCTGGTACATTCTGTCTGTGTGTAAACAGCAGAGCACCTGCCCGAGAGGCAGTCAGTGCTGCGTGTATGTTCAGTTCGCAATAAACCTGCTTTCAGTATAAGTGCTGTGTTCAGTTGACAACCCTGCCTTCGAAGTCGAGCCTACTTCCATTTCAACGCTACATTGTTTGGTGGAGGCGCCGGGTATCCTGTGCAACAGCTGCATCACCGTGGCTCCGATTAGGCAACGTAAAAGCCGTCGCTTACACGGACTAGAACCGGAATACAAGGGATATACCGAGTACATCCTTCCGAAAGTCCGTATCATAAGACACCATGGACACGAAACCGGCGGTAAGCCAGCTGCACATCAGACACCCGTCGGTGTTCTCTGGGACGCTGGACAGGACCACATTAAATGGCTAAAAGTGTTCTCCGAGTCGCTAAGCACAACAGGTGGGATCACACAATTTGCTTGGCCAACGTTTATTTCTACCTGGACGGAATAGCCCAGCAATGGTTTGAAAACAACGAAGAGAAGCTGATAAGTCGCTCGTATGTCTCTGCCTTGCGCCGCGCGCCGACCAATCAGAAGAAGAGGGCTCGGCAACCACAGCCACGAGAGGAGAATAACGGAAGATGACAGACCAGTATACCGAGTGCAGCCATCGGTACCGTAGCAGTCTACCACCAACGAATCCCTCCACAGCGAGCCAGCTCAAGCAAGAACGCTAATATTAACTGGTGTATCGACAGAATTGTACCATCACAAGCACTACATAAAAGTTGAGTATTTACATAATTAATTTTGTGCGACTAATCACTTCTTTCAGTTGCCACGGCTCATCTTCTGAACCTACCATCCACACAGCAGTAGCATCCCAAAGCTTTATACGAAAGTACGAAACGACACTGTAGGTACAAGTACAGTCATTCCTCAAACGTAATCACCAGAAGACTGATCACAACTATCCCATTGTTTTAGCCGAAGGCTACCGAACTTGGTAGCATTAATGCCAAGACATAGGGAAGAGAAAAGATGAAGAATCAATTCAACTGAATTGTGCTTTTAAGGTACATCATACCATTACATACCGGAACCATTTCTGTTACAAAAGTGGCACAATATGGCGGCCATCAGTGACCAGATGAGTTTGAAAGCGTAGGACTGTTCTGCAAAGCAGAACGAAGCATGTACGTAGTTATGCATGCTACCTCTCTTGATATGCTGCACTTCAGATCAGCATCTACATCTACAAGGAATACTCTTCAAATCACATTTAAGTGCCTGGCAGAGGGTTCATCGAACCGCCATTATACTATTTATCTCCCATTCCATTCTCGAATAGCGCGCGGAAAGAATGAACACATGAACTTCTCCGTTCGGGCTCTGATTTCTCGTATTTCATTCTGATGATCATTTCTACCAATGTAACTGGGAGTCAACAATATATTTTCGCATTCGGAGGAGAATGTTGGCGATTGTAGTTTCGTAAGCATCCCACGCCGCAGCGATATGCGTCGTTGTTGTAATGATTCCCATCCCAGATCCTGTATCATTTCCGTAACGCTGTCTCCCCTGTATCGCGAAAATACGAAACCTTTCGATGTCCTCCGTCAAACCCACCTGATAAGGATCCCACACTGGGCAGCAATATTCCATAAAAGGACGGACAAGCGTAATGTAGTAGTTTCTTTAGTAGTTCTGTTGCATGTTTTAAGGGTACTGCCAATAAAACGCAGTCTCTGGTTCGCCTTTCCCACGAGACTATCTACGTGTTCTTTCCAATTTAAGTCAGAAGTAATTGTAATTCCTAGGTATTTTGTGGAGTTGACGGCCTTTAAATTTGATTGATTTATCATGTAAACAAAGTTTAACGGATTTCTTTTCGTACTCTACTGTGTCCTTTTCGTACTCTACTGTGTCCTTCAGTTCGTCGCCTGAGTTGAAGAGCTTTTCTTTTCGATGTTTATCTTAGCGGTCCAAATAGATGGAAAGCACAGGGTGATATGTCCGTGCCGTAGGGCGGATGCTCAAACTGCTCCTACTTCAACTTGGCCAGTACACTTTGTGTGAACCTGGAGACGTGTGGACGCGCGTTATCATGAAGTAGAATCACTCCCTCCCCAGGCTGTTTGCTCTCGATGCACTGGCGTAGACTACGGAGTGTCTCACAGTACACGTCACTGTTAATGGTCTTTCCGTGCTCGAGGAATTCGATGCGTATCGGACCTCTGACACCTTGTGTGCTGAGAGCATAGCCTTGAAATTTTAGAGGGAAGCGACGGCATTCCTAGATGTCACACTACGTTATCCCAAAGCGTCATATTCAAATTTCAACCGGTTTGGTTGTTAAGACGTTTCGTAGCTTTCATTTGGTCACCTGTTTGCTATCGCAGATAGTGATGTCACCAAACACAACTACTCCAGTAACCATACCGACAGCCGCAGCCGCGGGGACATTACAACTTGGTAATACCAGTTCCTGGATTCCCGCAAGAGATCGAGCACATAACAAGACGGCCACACATGTGCAGTGAAATTGCCTGGACTACAGTTAAACAGCCGACACATTGCATCCGTGTCCTCCAGGGTTCATCGCGTGTGCTGGGAGTGCGACCTCACCATAATACAGTGCTTTGCAGTGCC
This sequence comes from Locusta migratoria, assembly GCA_026315105.1. Lineage (NCBI taxonomy): Eukaryota > Metazoa > Arthropoda > Insecta > Orthoptera > Acrididae > Locusta > Locusta migratoria. The sequence continues at coordinate 731,308,688 of CM048755.1, read as the reverse complement.
TACAGACTTGTTTAGGTATTGATAATTAGAAATCGAGAGAACTTTGATGTATTCACTCACATTCCTGGGCCGCAGCAGAGCTGCCGAGTGCATTGAGGCGCCTATGCTCCAGTGCGCGAGGCCGTTCCCCGTCGGGGGTCGAATCCCTCCTCGGGTATGGATGTAGGGATTGATGACCCCGCAGTTAAGTCCCATAAGCTTTAAAAACATTTGAACATTTTCACATTCCTGGACTTTTACTTTGTTGGCATTCATTGTACTTCTCCAGCGTCCAAAGATGAGTGTTCATTTATTTGTAATACATTTCATATTTTACTAAAGTTGTGGGATCTTTCTGTTATATTGTGTCTCCGTCATCTTACCACAATACCATCAATGGTACAGTTTCCTTACTGCGTCACTAGAAATACTCCGGCGGCAGTGAGTCTCCCGGTGAGCTAAACATTTTGGCTCATATTTGTAAGTTAAAACACTTAAATGCTGCCTTTCTGTGTAGTGATTTAGTGCCCTGAATTTAGAAGTTGTGGCTGACATTTCATATCGAACATTATTGGAACGTGTGGTACACCTATTATCTCCTTCACAAACCAAATGTTATTTAGTACCTATCCCAGGCTTCTATTGCAAATGATTTTCGTGTTTTTCTAGGGATTTCACGCCATTTAAAACCCACGCAATGAAAACTAAAATCCATAAGCAGAAATGTTCTCTCGTATAACACAGACGAGAAAATGTGCAGTGCCTCGTCGGCCATTGCAAAAAAAGGAATGAGCCTTAATTTTTCCTATTCTCTCCTTCATATTGGTTGAGGTATTACATGTGGCACATATTACTCTTTCGACTATCCCGCTTTGTTGACGTAAAGTTTCAACCCTCTGTCACAAGAGAACCCCGAATAGTTCGTGTAATTGGGCGGTGTGTATTGTAGCTATCAAGTATTTTCAATGTAAGGGTCTGCCTTTAGAAAAATTATGTGCTTATTCTTTTTACCCATACATATTTCACTGCAGTTGCAGCATCAACACTCGGCCTTACACTAATTTACATTAAATAACAGTAAAATATTGTAGTGTGTACAGTACATGCTTAGGTTATTTTCAATTTCATGTTTGTATCTTGGGAAGAACATATATATATTGTGTGTGTGTGTGTGTGTGTGTGTGTGTGTGTGTGTGTGTGTGTGTGTGTGTTACATTGTTATTACGTGTTGTAATATTTCAGGTTTTCTATATTGTACAGTACATACGTATAAAACTTTTTTGTATCGAAATTTGTTTGATATGGGCTTGCTACGCGTAGGTCTAGTATTTAACCATAACAAACCCAGATCAAACAAATTTCGATACAAAACATCGGTTCTTTTACTAGAAACGAAGAAAAGGTCCATTGATGACGCTGCAATTGCAGTGAAACATGTATGTTGTTGTTTATAGGGGACTAAACTACAAGGTCATCAGTCCCGAAACATGTATGAGTAAAAATAAAAATCGCTGAGTTCTGCTCAAGGCAGACACTTACAATTGAAAAACGATCTGTTTTTTAAACAAACATGGACCATAGAAGCTTCATCATAAACATGATTGTAACTACGTAACTGCGTGAGAAATAGCGATCTGTAATCGAGTTTCTAACCTCAGCAAACATGCCTGAAGTAAAAAACCATAGAAGAATGGAATCTGTGTACAGTCAGGACCGAAGCTTTGTCGTTCTCAGGATCAAGATGGTCAACCGACATTCCAAAAAAAAAAAAAAAAAGTGTGTTTAAGTATTGGTCCAAACTGCTATGGTCATCAGTCGCTAGTCTTTCAAACTACTTACACTAAGGCCAAAACACACACACACACACACACACACACACACACACACACACACACACACACTAGGGAGGGCCGAAACTCCGGCGAGAACGGCCGTCCATTCCGTAGCAAGACGCCTTAGACCAAGCGGCCATCGATTACCTGTCACAATGTTGTTAAGGAACACATCGCTCTCTAGTTCAAAATGCCCTAGGAATTGTTGACAGATGTCCAAACTCCACTTTTCATGTCATGAGTGTGCCTTTTTGGACATCCACCGCATACACAGTTTTCCCTACCACAGTTCTACAATGACGTCCTGTGCACGCTGTTGAGAAATACCACACTTAGCTGAGAGCTGTGTCTGTTTCATCCGATAAACTTCACTGGTGATTTTAACAACTCGATTACGATGAGTGCCCGTCGGTTTCCGTACGCCGTTCTACACTCAGAGCCAGCAGACGCGTTGAGCTTAGCACCACCGTTTACTTCATTGAGAGCACGAACAACCCAACGGCGCGTATTACGAATGCCGATGCAACTTTCACTACTACAGATAAAATTAGAGGCACTTTTTCTACGGTTCGACATTCGATTACAGCACGTTTTTCCTAACACAGCAAGGTAGTTACTTTACACCCCGCAATATTACACAAAACAGTTCGGGGCCCTCTGTAGATGGTTGCAACATCAATCGCCGAAGCGGGAAAGTTGACCGAGTAATATACATGTCCAGTACAAGGGCCATCTCAATCGATACTAAGAACACGATAAAAATTTTGGAGGCATTATTTCTCATACGTTGTTTGCCTAACAAATGTTGATTGACAGGTTTGGACAGTCTAGGAAAGTGGCACAGAAATTAACAAATTAGATGCATAGGGTAAGGTCGTACAAATTCGATATTGGTACAATTCCGATCAACATAATTTGTCAGTCTCGTAGTGTTGGTAGCACATGCCTTTGTGTGGCGTTGTAGTGTAGCAGGTTTCTACAGCTCCTCCTCTCTGTTCCTTGAATACACCACTTTGCGCTAAGGAGATATAAATTTTTTCCTGTTAAGAGGTACGTGGAACAACGTCGTTGAGCGCGCTCTTATAAATTACCTAGTTTCCACGCGATTGCAAATTCTATATTATGCAATGTTTGTTACCTAAGAAATATGCGTTGGTGCCCAAGGGAAAAGGGGCTTTTTATGTCGAAGAAGCCAGTGATCAAAATTTTACGAGGAAGTGATCATAATTGTACCTAGTGTGGTACATTTTCGATCGATTTTTCACATTTGTGTAACATATTTTTGTGTTTATACCAACATTTTTAATTGTCTAGTATTTGTGTTACATATTCGTTAAACATCCAAGAACAAGTGCCATAGTTAAAATTATCTCTTTTCTCAACATATTTCCAGTACCAACAACATTTGTCGGAAATGATCGGAATTGTACCACCTTACCCTATTCAAGGGGAACAGGTTCAGATCCTTCGACAACGATGAGGCAGCAAAACATTTGAACAATTCTCGAGCACCAGTAGTATCAAGTAAGTACGGTTACAGACATTTCCAGCGAACCAGTTAACTGACGAAGCCACATATTACGTACCCAGACAACTTGACCTCATCCAGCGTTCTTTCCCAGCGCTCTCGGTCGGCAGTCTCGTTGTCCGGTCCCGGAAGACGTCGGTCACGCCAAACTCTAGAAACGACAGCTGTGCCCACTCTACGACCAGCTGTTGCCTCCTCACCGGTCCCAACATGAGCGCCATCAACGGCGCTGCTACCCCTCGGCAGCTCCCCCTGGTCGTTTCCGGATATCCGTTACATGGTTACCACTTTTACTGGAGTGCAGAATTGTGCCGCACCAGAGATATCGCTCGGTACAGATTAAAAAGGAAGAGCCTGTATATCCCTCCCAGGAGGCGCCACTAGAGCCCTTGATGTGCGCCTGCGATGAATTGCACCAAATACTTCAGCAATACTCAAGTCGTGGTCGTACAAGCGTTTTATACGCGGTCTCCTTTACAGATGAAGTACGTCTACCCAAAACTCTCCCAACAAATCGAAGTCGGCTGTCCGCCTAACTCATTACTGTCCTTACATGTTCGTTCCATTTCATATCGCTCTGCAATGTTACGCCTAGAACGACGTAACTGCATCAAGAAGCTCACTACTAATGCTGTATTCGAATATTGTGGGATTGTTTTTCCTACTCATGCGCATCACCTTACATTTTTCTACATTGAGGGCTAGCTGCCATTCTTCGCACCAACTATAAATTTTGTCTAAGTCATCCTGTATGCTATTACAGTCAGTTAAAGACGACACCCTCCCATACACCACAGCATCATCAGGAAACAGCCGCAAATTACAAGTTAGTCTGTCCATCAGATAATTTATATAGATAGAAAATAATAGCGGTCTATTACTTAGTAAGTCTTCCAGTCAGTCACAAATCTGTGAACCTATTCCATAAGCTCGTATCTTCGTTAGCAGTCTACAGTATGGCACCGCGTCAAAAGTCTTTTTGTAGTCTAGAAACACAATCTGCCTGTTGCCCTTCATCCATGGCTCGCAAGATGTTATGTGAGAAAAGGGCTAGCTGAGTTTCACATGAACGATGTTTCCTGAACCCATGCTGGTTCGTAGAAAGAAGCTGTTTGCTAACCCCTAACATAAATCGTATTTGCCGCGGCGGATTAGCCGTGAGCACTGGGGCGCCGTGCTGCAGTGCGCGCGGCCATTCGCCGTCGGGGGTTCGAGCCCCCCCCCCCCCTCGGGCTTGGGTGTTTGTGACGTCGTTAGTTTAATTTCCCTTAGGTTAAGTAGTTTGTAAACTACGGACTAATGACCAAGCAGTTGAGTCCGATAGATTTACAAACATTTGAACATTTTTTGAGAAAATCGCATTTGCCATCTCACGTGAGTAGTAGTACGCTGCCATTGATAAAATGTGGGCGAGAAAAGAAAAGGTTCTGTAAGTACAGGACAGTACAAACATGGCAATAATATCAAATACAGCACTTAAGCTATACATACCAAGAGTTACAATGAATGTACTGCATAATAACACACTATAAGAAGACTGAAATACAGTACAGTGAGCAAGTACACCAACTGGTAGTACATAACCCGATGCTACGACTGTTGTTTAAAGGAGACTGCTGCGAAGCAGACACATATAGTCGACAGTGGCGAATCATGTTGACGGATCACGGAGGCAATGACATGTCCTTGTAGTACAGTACAGTATTTGTTTACTAAATGTATACCTTGTTTATCATAAAGTCGGTCATTCACGACCAAACGTCTTGAATCACTATGAACACTATGCAGAACTCAGAAAGTATGCGTTTCCGGAGCAAGGTTTACTGGACTTTTTTAGTATTTTGTTGGGTACTACCGCCTCTCAAAGTATTGGACACTTTTTTCGAACACTCTGTATTATCATGGCATGATACGCCTTTGATCCCTCCATTAACAGATGCACGCCATGATCGAACACTTACGAAAATATGCGAAACACCTTAAGAATTGAAGATAAGGGTAGGGCAGTGCGTCAGTAGTGTCTTAATCCTGGCCCACTACAAATACAGACCGGAGCGCAGGTGAATCTTTCGTTATCTGATTAGCTTCCGATAGCGACAGATATGTCGTTATCACTTACGCAGGCTATATCGAAGACGGAAAAGGTTATGTATCAACTAATTTCAGCGTAACTGTCAGTTAAATGTTGTTCTGCTGTGATAAGGCCTCTTTTGGTCTTCGAGACAACATGCGTAAGTCGTAATAATGTCACGTCTGACGCTATCGGTATCTAATCTGCTGACGGCACATAAGCGCTCAGACCTGTATTTGCGTTGGCCACGGTCTTCATGAGTTGGGTCTTTGAATCTAACACGAGTCGTGCAGTTGTGGTGACCACTGTTCCCGAACAGCATAGTGATGAGCGCACCTGCCTAGTGTTCAGGACCACGGGTTCTAATCCAGATCTGGCACAAATTTTCACGGTTCCTCATTGATGTAATTCAATGTCCACTGACAACTAATGTTTTCAGTTCCTTTGTGTGTCGTTAGGAACAAAAGAACTGTGATGTGACCGTCGCTGGGGAACAGCGAACCAACGCATCCGTCCGAAAATCCTGCATAGCATTCAGCGAGCCCGTACACGAGCTGCACATTGGCCGGCAACCGTCTCTAATGACCAAGCTGTCGACGGGACGTTAAACCCTAAACTTCCTTCCTTCCTTGGCCGGCAAACCTATGTATACTGCTGTGCAATGTGAGCGTACGAAGAACACTGACGGAGAAACAGAACCGAGCAAGCTTGATGCTGAAGAGACAAGTGGGTGTTACTGCTCACTAAACTTACAAACTACTTATCAAGTACCTTATACTAAGGACGGCACAAATATCCATGCCCGAGGGGGGATTCGAACCCCCGACCGTAGTGGCCGTGCAGACCGTGACTGGAGCGCCTCAGTCTCCTCGGCCACCGCGGCCGGTTGTAGTGGTATACCAGGTCTCCTCTTCCCAATAAGTATAAGTCCATTTTCAGTCTCCCATACAGGAACTCGTCAACAATTTTCCATATAATTGAACTTCAAGGCTTCCTCTTTCCTTTTCTAAGGAGTATTCCATGTATCACGAAAAATATCGTCACAAAATTGAAACAAACTTGTACCTCGGTAACGTATGCTTGGAGTGTCCGCTAAAGATTGTTTGTTGCTAAACTTTAAGACCACGAGCCGGCCGCGGTGGCCGAGCTGTCTGCGGCGTGCCAGTCACGGTCTGTACGGCCGCTGCGGTCGGGGGTTCGAATCCCCCCTAGGGCATGGATGTTTGCGCCGTCTTTAGTATAAGCTAGTTCATAAGTAGTTTGTGGGTTTAGGGACTGATGACCCCGTAGTTGAGTCCCATAAGCTCTACAAACATTTTTTGAAAGACAACGAAGAACCACAACTTCTTGATTGAAGAAATAAGATGTAAAATCAGGAGGTTGCAGACACACAACTGGCTGGTACATTTCGAATGGGTTAAGGCACATAGAGGGATATGGGGAAATGAACTAGCTGACAACGTTGCTAAAAGAGCAGCTCGATCACGACAATCAATACACTACAACAAAATACCTACAAGTGCCGTAAAAAAGAAACTTCGAGAAGAGTTTAGGAACAAATGGGACATTGAGTGGCACAGAACAAAAAACGGGAGAAGCACTAAACCGTATTTTCCTACGATCCGACAACGTTTAATCATTAAACTTCCAATATCTCCGAATTTTACAGCTATATTAACAGGTCATGGGAAACTGAAAGCCTATTATCAGTGGTTCAAAATAATTAAAGCCGGAACGTGCATATGTAACAGTGATGTCCAAACTATTGACCACGTGCTTTTTGACTGCTGCAATTTATTGAAAGATAGGGACCATCCCAAGAAAAAAATAGCTGCCAAAGGAGGAGGATGGCCCGTCAGTAAATATGATTTGGTTCATAAATTCACTATCGACTTTTACAATTTTTGTAATTCAATAAGATTTCCTTATGTATAAAATCGTTTGTTCCTTTACAAACCCTGTCAACTTATGTACTGTACTTGTGTTTGGAAACATACCTGATGTAACCGCCTGAATCTAGCCATCAAACATGTAATATTACAATGTAATGGGGCATGTTAAATAATAAATTAATTAAAAAAATAAAATAAACATCACTTTATTGATGAACTGAAAAACGTTAGTTGCAAGCACTGTTGTCCATCCAAGGATGAAACTTGAAACATATTTCAGAAAATCAAGCGTAATTATGATGTTGCTTGAGAGCAACATTGCCAAAGACATTAAATAAGACATAAGGAACATGCTGTCGACATTTTCAGTACCTCGCAGATATTGTCACTGTAATGCAAAAACAAAGACCAAAGAAATTCAAATGCTGCGTAACGAACCTCGAAATACTTAAAGAATTAGGCGTGACATTGCAGAGCGATATGAAATGGAACGAGCATGTAAGGACAGTTGTGAGTAGGGCGGACAGCCGACTTCGGTTTATTGGGAGAATTTTGGGAAGATATACTTCACCTGTAAAGGAGACCGCGTACAAGGCGCTTGTACGACCACGTCTTGAGTATTGCTCAAGTGTTTGGGACCCGCAGCAGATCAGTTTAAAGGAAGACATAGAGGCAGTTCAGAGGCGAGCAGCTACATTTGTTACTGGTAGGTTCGACCAATGCGCGAGTGTCACGGAAATGCTCCAGCAACTCAATTGGGGATCGCTGGAGGAAAGACGACGTTCTTTTCGTGAATTTCTGTTGAGGAAATTTAGAGAGCCGGAATTTGAAGCTGAGTGTAGTACGATCTTGCTGCCGCCTACTTACATTTCGCGTAAAGATCACAAAGACAAGATAAGAGAAATTAGGGCTCGTACGGAGGCATATAGGCATTCTTTTTTTTTTTTTTTTTCCTCGTTCAATTTGGAATTGGAATAGGAAAGGAAATTCCTAGTAGTGGTACAGTGTACCCTCCGCCACGCACCTTACGGTGATGTAGAATATCCGTCCGAGAACATTTTGAGATGCTTTGTCTCTGCGTCTTATTTGTCGAATATTACATACAGTAAACAGCCGTCTAGGTGTGAGATTTTAAGCGCGGTTGGGTGGTGGCTGGACGGCAGGTGAACTGCACGCTGGAGGTGGCGACTCTAGCTTATCAGCTGGCCGCTGAGCACTTTATGGTTGCGCGAGGCGCAAGGCAAGTGCGATAAACGCTCAGCACCACTAACACTACCTGTGGCTGCAAACCTTAGTACTGCCAGTAACATGAATAGTGTTCCACGTAACTCGAGACCGATCGAAGTGGCACAGTGGTAACATACTGGACTCGCATTCGGGAGGACGGTGGTTCCATTCACCTCTGACCGTCCAGATTTTGGTTTTCTGTGATTTCCCTGAAACACTCCAGGCCAATACATCGAGGGTTCTTTTGAAAGGGCACGGCCGATTTCCTTTCCCATTCTAACTCACAGTGGTAACACAATGGACTCGCATTCGGAAGGACGTTGGTTCAAATCTACCTCCGGGCATCCAGATTTAGGTTTTCCGTGATCTCCCTAAACCACTGCAGGCAGATGTCGGGATGGTTCCATTGATAGGGCACGGCCAGTTTCCTTCCCTATCCTTAACCATAATCCGAGCGTGAGCTCTCTCTCTAATGATTACGCTGTCGACGAGACGTTAAACCCCAAGCGTCCTTCTTTTATAACCAAACTGGAAAAGAAAACTTTATTTTATGAGAAAACTCTTCCAGGTACACTGCCTGTCGCGGAAGAAACAAAGGAAGATTAGGGTTTAATGTCCCGTCGACAACGTGGTCATTAGAGACAGAGCATAAGTTCGGATTGTTTTGGTTAAGGATGGGGTGGGAAAATGGCATTGAAATGCCTGTCGTAAAGTCTTTTATAATATTTTAGCAGATTCGTAACAGTACGAATCTGATGTTCACTACTTTGTGGATGGAGCCGGCACATTTCTCCGTAGAAAGCGGTGTAAAATAGACACAACTATAAACTATTCTACGTCAATATATGAACTACTCTCTTTACTGCAGTGCCACATGTGTTTTAAGAATATGAATACTCTTCCAACACATTCTCTAAATAATCTCACATTTTGTTTTCTATCGATTTCTCAAGTATCATATGAATAAACCATGTTTAGTCTGGCAAGATAACACGTGAGTAGATCCGAAACATCGGACAGACAAGGAAATATTTAAGGGACGATCAGACAATGTTTCTATTTGAAGGGCGTACAGTCCAGAACTGGTATGCGAATCAGACAATATCTCCGTGAGAAGTGAGGCAATCGTCCCTCCCACGCACTAGTTTGAAGATACCCGTTTGGTAAAACTCCGTGTCCGGCTGCATCAAGAATTCCGCAACTGTATTGATAAAATACCACTAAACATCGCAAGAAATATTCCTTATTTTACCATTTCGGCCTATGTAACGGTCATCCTCCGAAATTTGTGGAAAGCAAGGACAAATACAGCTACGTTACAGATACTGCTACAACGTCTGGCACTACAAGAAATATGCAGGAAATAACAACGAAGTATTTGCCCATCTAGCTGGTAACGCGGCTTATTGACTTCAGAGATGTTGGTGGCATGATTGTGACTGCTGACCATGGAGCCTGGGATCGAATAGCGTGCGGTATTTGTGCCAAGCTTTATCAGCAGCGGCCAGTGGCAAAACTTTGTACAAACTGTGAGCGCTCGAGGTTACATGAAATTCTCAAGTCATAGGTCAAGCTTTTAAATCATTACAGATAAACATTTAATATTTAATTTAAATAGGCGAACTTTCTGCCTAATGCATAAAGCATTGTCACCTAATGGTCTTGGTATAATTAAACGATGGTTCTTATCAGTTATATGCCAATGTAGATGGAATAAAGCACAAATAAATACCGGCCGCGGTGGCCGAGGGGACTGACGCGCTTCAGTCACGGTCTGCACGGCCACTACGGTCGGGGGTTCGAATCCCCCTCGGGCATGGATATTTGTGCCGTCCTTAGTATTAGCTAGTTCATAAGTAGTTTGTAAGTTTAGGGACTGATGACCCCGTAGTTAAGTCCCATAAGCTCTACAAACATTTAAACGTTTTGACAGGCCTGTATCATTGACGTCCGTCTGCAGCAGGGTTTTAAAACATACTTTCCTCAAACATTATTAACTAGTTCGAAAAGAAGGACCTATTTATCCACAGCCAGCGGTTATTCAGAAAGTATCGTTCTTGTGAAATACAGTTCGCTATTGACACACATGATGTGATGAGTGCTATCCACAATGGATCTCAAAGAGATTCCGTATTTCTAGATTCCCGGAAGGCCTTTCACACTGTACCTCACAAGCGGCTTCTAATCAAATTACGTGCTTATGGAATATCGCCACAGTAGTGCGATTTGATGCGAGATTTCCTGCCAGAAAGTACACAGTACGTAGTGATTGACGAAAGTCATCGAGTAAAACAGGAATAATATCTGGCGTTCCGCAGGGAATTCTGTTAGTGTTCCTTATCTTTATTAACTATTTAGGAAACAATCTGACCAGCTCTCATAGAATGTTCGTGGTTTATTGTTTATCGATTAGTAAAGTCACCCGAAGGTAAAAGCCAGCTGCAAAAGGATTTGTATTCACATTAATATACATAGATAAATATCTATCTGATCGCCATAAAACCGTGCCTAAAGCCTTCCCCAGATGGACATTAGTAACTGTACAAATTTTTAGCTCTTTATGTCTTGTGGTTCAGACGTGATAAACGTACACCGAACAGACATTCACATTTATAGATAGATATAGATAACAACACTGATGACTTTTATATTATACTTTTCAAAAATAATAATAGTGGCTCTTATGGCACGTACTTTCGAACGATGTTTGAAACTAATGCGATGTTAAAATGCACGAGCTTCTGTAAGCCTACGACATAGCTATCTTACTTTTCATAACACGACTAATTCAGTGTAAATTTAGTATTTGCATTTTCATTCTGGTAATGATTTTTGTGTCCGGTTTCTCAAGTTAGAATACACGTGTGTGACCTTCAGCCTTCAAGAAAACTTAGTACGTTTGAATTCCTTGTTGTTTTTAACTAACGTTTTCATGTGGTGTCTGTTTATGTGGGCATGCTAAATTCTGTGTCGGAATTTCTCGATTGATTCCGGCTTTACTATCTTGGTACGACTGACTGCACAACGTGCTTTCATAATGGCCATTACTTCAGCCTTCAGTCATGCTTTTTATGATACTAGCTTTCTTCTATTGAATTCTCATGTGTGCTTTACTTGCTTATTCTAAGTTAATTTCTTTTTTTAAATTCTATGCAATTCACCGTGGTTGTACACCACATGATACTTAACTATAGTATGCCGCTGCCTTCCCGCACATGAGTTCGTCAGTGCATAGTATAATTTAAATTATGCTTGAAGACACCCGCCATCTTGTCAAAATGCCGCCAACACTTCGTGTTGCTGCTGCTATGAATTGTTCCCACCTGAGTGACTGTCGCAAACATTATGTGCGTGTCTGTGAGTGAATGAGTGTGCTTTCTTTATCCCCTGCATATTTGCAAATATCCTCGCATGTTACCTCCATATTCAAAAAGGGCAGAATCTATTTTATTACGGGCAGTAACTATATAATTTAATTCACTGTTGTACAAGGTGTGTGCATCATTGTACTTCTTTGGTCTCCCCATACTTTGCTTGTTAATTTGATTGAATAGATAATAATTTAAAGTATCAAACCTCTGCTCTTTAATTTCATGCTCCCTATCACATGTTTAATTATCTGTTCCTTTTTATAGATATTATTTGTGTTTGTTAAAACGTTGGTTGCTCCCTTAAGGAGTGAGCAATTAGATAAATTTCCATTGCGCAAGTACTGTGCCCACTCGCAAAGTAATTTAGAACAGCATTGAGCGTTTTAACTTGCATTTCCTGATCTCTACTGCCAGAGATCATACATAGAAAATTTAACAAGCTACTTTCAAGCTAACCAACAAGTTCTGCAACTGTTGCCAAACTGATCACCTATTTACCTGAAAATGATCTGCAATACAGATTGGCTCCGATAGTCGGGAATAAAGTTGTGATCTAGACAGTGTTTATTTATAAAAAAAATTACTTTTAGCAATAAAAATGTTTTTCGTTGTAATGTTTAGTTGATGATAGAGGGCTTTGGGGAGGGGCGAGGGAGAATCTAATACCTAATTGCCCTGAGGGTGATAATGGTCTCACAAAATATATTGAATGAAAATAAAATTGTTTCTGGTCACCCATCATGTCAATGTGTATTCACACCGTCTGTTATGTCAATTCACTTAAACCCAAAACCCAACTGTGAAAGTGAGATTATGAGTTACCATCCGTGATGTAAAACGCCATAGTTTGATTTAGTAATTGAGGAAACAACAACACTAAACTTTATTGACGTCCAAAACAAACTCTATATTGTTTATTTTGGCTCAACTTAGTGTGGGTAAGTGCTGAAAAGTGAAATATCATTTCAAAAAATCGCAAACATTTGCAAGTGAAAATTTATTTATAGAAACACGTCAAACAATACGTATAAAAACCTGTTTGCTTTATCCACTACAATCTTCCCCTTGCATTGTCAATAACGTCATAAACAACTGCACTTTTTAACATTCATTGGCGCTAAACATTTTCATTTGAGACGTTTATTAATTGCATTGCTTAATCAGTTTACAATCTTATTCATAAACACTGTTTTGCATCAGACTTTTCTATTGCTCACTTCTAGAACCTAAACGATTTTTCGGTTTCAGATATCCGACCTCGATTTTGGAACAACACTCGATGGAAAAAATATGTAAGTCGTTATGGAATATTTACAATTTCCGCTAAAACAAAGTATAATAATAAAATAAAGATTGATAAGATACATGTGCGTATAATCCGTGTAATCGTGTACTACAGCATGAAAATCGCGTGACGAAAATAGGTTAACTTCTGGTGTTAGCAGACGACCGTTCCGTCAAAACTTTCCTCTCGAGAAAACTTGAGTGACGTCACGGTCCGGTGACGGACAGTGTGAATGGCGCCATTAGAAATACATTGTGGAATGTGACGACGTGACGGACAGCATGAATTGGCCTTAAGGTCATCAGTACAATTGTCCCCGTAACTCCTTGCATTACACGAAAATCAGCAAAGCCAGAACCCACAGTTCGTTGATCAATAAAATATGTTTCGTGCTAAAAGCGATGGTCCAATTTAAAGTACTGGGATCCGAAGAACAACTTATAAAACATAGGCCTATCTACGTAACTATAAGAAGAAAAACCGAAAGAAATTAGAACAACATCCGAATAGAGCTAGTTTAAAGGATTTATTATTATTATTATTATTATCATTATTATTTTACACCCAGAGCAAAAAACTTTGTATTTTTATTCAACATGCAGAAGTACGGCTTGAAAGTTACTTGGTCACAGAAAGGTTTTGGAACAATCCTAAAGAGTTTCTCTTAGGCTAGTTGACTTCACTTAGGCTATTTGACAAGTCACTGGCAGTGAGAGTATCTGGTCACAAAGTTAAAATGAAACAAATTTGCGCCACGGTGGAGTGGCCGAGTGGTTTGACATCTTGCTGCGGAGCGAGCGGTTTCTCGCTGTCGTAGGTTCGATTCCTCCACACGTGTGTGTGTGTGTGTGTGTGTGTGTGTGTGTGTGTGTGTGTCATCTTTATGTTTCACTTGGTTTAAGTATTTTGTAAGCCTAGGGACTTATAACTAAAGAAGTTAAGTCCCATAGATTTACAAACATTTGAACATTATTATGAATGGCAGAATCAGTTCAAAAATGTTCAAATGTTTGTTAAGCTTATGGGACTTAACTACGGGGTCATCAGTCCCTAAACTTACAAACTACTTATGAACTACTTACGAACTAGGACGGCACAAATATCCATGCCCGAGGGGGGATTCGAACCCCCGACCGTAGTGGCCGTGCTGACCGTGACTGGAGCGCCTCAGTCACCTCGGCCACCGCGGCCGGCGCAGAATCAGTAAACACAAAAACAAACACTTCTGATCTGTGGAAAACAACTATGAATAGTGAAACAGTGACAGTGAAAGTAGTGAGAAAACGACACAGCATGAAGAACCGGCGGTATTGCACTAAACAGACCGGCATTCCATGATGTGAAGCGAAAAGGAGACAAAATTTCCACCACTGATGATTTTTTACATTCAATAAAACGAAACGCGTCTGGTGTGAAAAAAATCGCATTTTATTGTAGTTGCAAAGACGGAAAATCACTGCCATTCATAATTAAGAAAGCAACTACGGACATTATGGCCACACAAACGAAGAATTTAAACATTGTTTGAAACATTTGAACATTGTTTGAAACAAACTTGCTACATAATGAGAATACGATCCTAATACGTCGGGATGAACGTTAGTAAAGACTGATAAAACTGGCCAGAGATATGCGGCCAGATGGGTAAATGCTGATCAGTCAATTGTGAGTGGTAACAATTTATGCTCGGAGACTCTGCTTCCAGGACAACTTCAGGACGAGCAGCGATGACTGAAACTTGCTGCAGGCGCAGGAACGAGGATATCGCCTAGCGCAGCTCGTACAGTTGTTCGGCACACGAGACGAGGAGCTTCTATCTCACCGCCCGCCACAGGAGCAATCTACGGCCTGCAGGCTGTGACACGCTAGACGCCAGACTGGCGAAATTGCCTTCTCTCCACGGCTTACCTTGCAAACTGTCCGTCGTATCGATGCATTCGAATGAGGCGGTCTCCGTATGAGGATTGCTGGAATTTAGATGAACACACACACACACACACACACACACACACACACACACACACTCTTCCATGTTGTTACGCACGGACATGTAACCGTGCAGATCTGTCAGAATCACGGCCGCGAGGGAATGGCCGTGCGGTGTAAGGCGTAAGGATGAGAAAAACCGACCGGTTAAAACCGATACGGGTATTTTAGTTCTGAATAACCGGTTTTTATCATATTTACTTGGTGTCGCTTGTAAGCGGTTATTTTTTTTTTTTTTTTAGTTATTGCCAATAACCCGGTAAAAACACCAGTATGACTACTTATCCGTCTGCACGGCCACTATGGTCGGGGGTTCGAATCCCCCCTCGGGCATGGATATTTGTGCCGTCCTTAGTGTTAGCTAGTTCATAAGTAGTTTGTAAGTTTAGGGACTGATGACCCTGTAGTCAAGTCCCATAAGCTATACAAACATTTGAACATTTGAAACGCTTTTCCTAGTAGTGTTTCTAAATGTTTTCCGTTTTTAAATAATTAAATATAAATAATTAATTAAAAACATTTTTTAACATTTCCCCCGCTATGAAATAATAGGTTATCGCAAAAACTAGAAAATCCGACCATTGATAATTTAAGTACAATCCTGAATCAGAAACGAGCAACAAAAAATGTTCAAATGTTTGTAGAACTTATGGAACTTAACTACGGAGTCATCACTCCCTAAGCTTACAAACTACTTATGAACTAGCTACGACTAAGGACGGCACAAATAGCCATGCCTGAGTGGGAATGCGAACCCCCGACCGCAATGGCCGTGCAGACTGTGACTGGAGCGCCTCAGTCCCCTCGGCCACCGCGGCCGGCGAAACGAGCAACAAACGCGGGCATATACAGCTGTTGTTGAGTCATCAATGCACCTGTTGCCTTATGGAGTGGCGCATTATACGACGCGTATGCACGTGCACTGTGCAAGTCTAGACTCCATTTAATCATACAACAGTTTCTCGCTATCGTTGTCGAATATTCGGCTGTATTTTAAATGGCACCATACCGAGTGTGGAACAACTTTACAAACTGCGGTAGCCCCTGAAAATGACGAACTAAACACGAAAGACAGTATCCGCCAACGTCAGTTTTTACTCTTTAGTACTCAATATTGGCAGTGCCCAAATAGTGATGTGATCCTTGATTACAACATGATTTTTCAGCCGAGATCCAGAATCAATAAAAGGAAACGACTGTGTTTTATAGTATTCAACCGCGCAGTCTTTCAGGTAAAAGCAACGAACAGTAGACAGACAGTTCTGTTTCAGTTCCCTTTCTTACCAGTGATTTTGATTCTACATACCTAGAGGAAAAGTATAACGCAAAATTCTGAGAAAGTCTTAAAAGTTTTCAACTTTTTATTTCTACATTTCTTACTGAAAATACTACCAATAAAAAACAAAAATCGGTTATTTAAAATATATGTTATCATGAGCGGTTTTTACAGTGAGGTTAAACGGGAAACGCAAAAATCAGTGTAACAAAAAAGCGGCTGTTTCGGCGCCATGTCATGGATACCTAGGGCATGGGTGTGTTGTCATTGTGTAAGTTAAAGTAGTGTGTGTAAGTATAGATACCAATAACGGCAGCAGGTTGGTCCCTCAGCTCTACAAACATTTGAACATTTTGTCAGGAACATGTCTGAGATATGTACGTCATTGTACTAGGCAGTGCTACAGTTTGGCCGGTACGGTATACCTCTCAAAATCCGAACTTGTTAAAGCGTACCGGTTAAACTTTCAGATTAATATGTTAAAAATAGCCCAACTGTAAAGTTTCGAACCGATTTCAGAAAGAAAATTCGGAAATGATTATTTATTTCTTCACAATAACGTCGTGACAAAAACGTAACTAAAATAGAAGCGAATACTGTTCTAATTTACCAACGCTTCTTCAACCGGCTGGATGTAGAGTTCATGTT
This sequence comes from Locusta migratoria, assembly GCA_026315105.1. Taxonomy (NCBI): domain Eukaryota; kingdom Metazoa; phylum Arthropoda; class Insecta; order Orthoptera; family Acrididae; genus Locusta; species Locusta migratoria. Next base: position 731,291,593 of record CM048755.1, on the reverse strand, counting down.
GAGCTATTGGCAACATTTTTATCGTCAAAAGAATCATAGCTAACATATTTGTTGTGTGTTTCCAGAGCCACACTGTGCCATTCTTATAAGTGAGTCTGTTTCGTTAGGTTCAAAATCTTCAAATGTTTGTAAATCTTATGGGACTTAACTGCGGGGTCATCAGTCCCTAAACTTACAAACTACGTATGAACTACTTACGAACTAGGACGGCACAAATATCCATGTCTGAGGGGGGATTCGAACCCCCGACCGTAGTGGCCGTGCAGACCGTGACTGAAGCGCCTCAGTCCCCTCGGCCACCGCGGTCGGCTTTCGTTAGGTACTGCTTGTGAGCAGAGAATATGTTTAATGCTAAATTCGCTTAAGAGGTCAAGTAGTGGGAAACGAAAACATCGAGACGATAACAGGAAGATATTGAGGAGGAACTTCAGAATGTAGGATGTAATTTGATTATTCATTCAAGTACGTTTAGTGATTCTTGATTATCCAGAAGGCTGGCCGGAGTCTCAGCAGAATTACTTTGAAACTGAAAGCAACTCATGTAAATGAAGCCTTCCGCGGCCGTTGTCACTATCAATAAAATTCTTCGGGGTTTATGGCCGCATTGTCAATATGTAAAATGATATCCAATCATATTTCGATAACAGCCTCTCCCACTATTATTTAAGTACCAGCAATCCCTTGCATTCAGCAGTAAGCTAAACACCTCGACAAAGGCCACTTGCAACAGTGGCCGAAATGTCGGAATTGCGGCCAAAAACCCCGAAGAATTTTATTGGCTGAAAGCAGCTGGTTAATAGCAGAAAACAAAATGTTTGGTTGTTATTATTGTTCTGAAGTTAGCGACATGGTTTGCTAACACAGAAAGGTGCATGATTAAAAGGAAATAAAGAGTTCGTTGATGTGGAAGTTACTCATTTTTGAAATTCCAGAGAAATGCAGAAAAATAATTTGATTCAGTTCTACTTCCACATCAGAACGTGAAATAGCATTTAGTGCTATGGATGTCATTCACACTAAAAGAAGGAATAGTTTGTTGGTAAAATGAACATAAAGAATAATTTTTGTAAGATGTAATGCGCCGCTTCTGGAAAAAAATTATCCAGAAATTTATGTGCAGTCTTGGATGAGATCAGGAAGATGGTCAGCTGAACAAATAGCGTGCCGAAAGTGTGCCAGGCTCATTGAAGTCATCTACGATCCACGTGGAATCTCCGTAAGTGATTTTTGGCGACTAGCACCAAAATTTTGTTTCCAACTACAGCACTGGTACAAGGCGACGTCATAATCCTATAAAATGACAAGCCACGGCCACACATCGCTCATTTGGTTGACGAATAGCTTAACAACAAATTATAGAGAGGTGAGTCATAGGATAGCGAATGCACAAATACGAGGGTTGAAACTTAAATAGTGGCAACCCTGCTGTGGAGATACTATGCAATTGAATCTACTACCGTCGGTGATAGCACACATTGTTGACACACCAAATTCAAATGTTGAAATGTTTGTATAGTCTATGGGACTTAACTACGGGGTCATCAGTCCCTAAACTTACAAACTACTTATGAACTACTTAGGAAATAGGACGGCACAAATATCCATGCCCGAGGGGGGATTCGAACCCCCGACCGTAGTGGCCGTGCAGACCGTGACTAGAGCGCCTTAGTCTCCTCGTCCACTGCGGCCGGCTGTTGACACACCTACGTTGCCTCCGAGCAAATGGTTTTGCCCGTCCCACGTCACCGACGTGCGAACAATCAAGACAACACACTCACTTGTCAGCTAGCGGTCTAATGTAACGGTGTCACAATGGATGAGGCATAGCCCACATCGTACAAGCCAAAACTGATTCGTTAATCGAACGAATGGAGTCATTATGAGTCGCCGCGAAAGTTGAAAGTGCGTCAGAGCCCCAGCCAATATGGTGACGTTATGGTGGTTATCGTGTACGACTGTCGTAGTGTTGCCGGCCGCGGTGGCCGAGCAGTCTGCATCGCGCCAGTTACGTTCTGCACGGCCACTACAGTCGGGGGCTCGAATCTCCCCTCGGGCACGGATATTTGTGCCGTCCTTAGTATTAGCTAGTTCATAAGTAGTTTTTAAGTTTAGGGACTGATGACCCCTTAGTTAAGTCCCATAAGCTCTACAAACATTTGAACATTTTGTCATGGTATTACCCTGACGCATTACGTTCTTCCACGGCAGAATATCAATGCACAGTATTACTGTTCGTTTTTGGAGCATCACTTGCGACCAGTTTTGCGAAAGATGCGGCAACACTTTCTGCGCAACCCAATCATCATTTTGCACGACAATGTGCGGGCGCATACAGCGCAAGCTGTGTCTGCTGTGTTCAGTCGATGGGTCTGGGAAGTACTGTGCCATACACCATGCTCCCCAGACTTAAGTCCTAATGACATTGGCGGACGGACTGCACTACACAACCAGGAGCAGCGGCGTTTGTGCAAAGTTATCAGTGCTAGCAGAGTGGCAACACTGCATCACATAATAGCAGAATTCAAATCAAATGTTCAAATGTTTGTATAGCTTATGGGACTTAACTACGGGGTCATCAGTCCCTAAGCTTACAAACTACTTATGAACTAGCTAAGACTAAGGACGGCACAAATTTCCATGCCCGAGGGGGGATTCGAACCCCCGACCGTATTGGCCGTGCAGACCGTGACTAACGCGTCTCAGTCCCCTCGGCCACCGCGGCCGGCTTGCAGAATTGAAATAGTGACGTATGACGACGTATCCTTTAGGACATGCTGCACAGTTTGGCATTAAGGGCTATGCCGACCGATGACTGACAGGAGTGACCTTTGCTAACAGCATGACATCGCCTAGAGCGCTTCGTCAGGATGCCTGAACACGTTAATTGAATCCTAGACGACTGAAATATCGTGGCTTGATCATATGAGTCCTAATTTCAGTACCTAAGAGCGGATAGTGTGGTTGGAGGGTGACACAGACTCCAAGAGCCCGTAGACCCAAGCTAAGCAATCTGCCGTTGGCTTCATAATGATGTTGCATGTTTTTTTTATATATACACTGAACTGCCTTTTCTTCTCAAACTGAACGGATCATTGACTGGAAATGGTTATGTTCGACTACTTGGAGGCAATTTTCAAACATTCAAGGCCTTAATATTCCCAAACAACTAAGGACTTTCTATGAATGACAATGAGCCATGTCGTAGGGCCACAGCTGTGCACGAGTGTTTGAAGATCATTCTGGACATCTGCAGCAAATGATTTGCTCACGCAGATGGCCCGTCATAAATCCCATTGGACAATGCTGGGACATAATCAATAGGTCAGTCCATCATCATCCTCATCTTCATCATCATGATCTACATCAAGGATTGGGCCTTTTGGTCCGTTCCGTCACCTTCTAAACTGGTAAAGCCATCTCTGCATAATTTGCCTATTGGATTACATTACCGTACACCTTTTGTAATTCTTCAATCTGGCTTTTGTTCTATGTGTTCCTCCATCTCAACTTTCTTTCTCTCTCTTTCCCCTGAGCCATGTTCCCACACATGCAGGGTCGGCTATGTTAATCGGATTTGGCATGTCAATAGTTATGGGGTGGCAGGATGCCCTTCCTGTCGCCACCCCATGCCCCCCCGGGAAGAAATGCGTACCACAAATGTCTGCGTAATATAGTGCTATATGCGTGAAAGTGGAAAGTGTTACGAAATGTGCCGGCCGTGGTGGCCGAGGGGACTGAGGCGCGCCAGTCACGGTCTGCACGGTCACTACGGTCGGAGGTTCGAATCCCCCCTCGGGCATGGACATTTGTGCCGTCCTTAGTGTTAGCTAGTACATAAGTAGTTTGTAAGTTTAGGGACTGATGATCCCGTAGTTAAGTCCCATAAGCTATACAAACATTTGAAACATTTGATTTGATTTACGAAATGTTTGCGAATCGTGTATCTGGGGCGGGACTTGCTTACCAGCCCGGTATTCACCTAGGGGGATGGAGAAAACCGCCTAAAAACCACATCCAGGCTGGCCGGCACTCTGATCCCCTTCGTTAATCCGCCGGGCGGATTCGAAACTGGGCCGGTACGCCTACACGTCTCGGAAAGCGGTGCGTTAGACCGCACGGCTAACCGAGCGCGTCGTTCTTCCATCTAAACTGATACTGTTTTATTGTGTTGATTATATTTTGCATCTTAAGTTCAGCTCGAATGTTATCATTTCTCTTCTTATCCGTAAAAGTATATCCAGTCATATATCTAAGAAAATTAATTTCACAAACTTGTATTCTTTTCTCGTTTCTCTTCTTAAGGGCACAGTTTTCGCAACCACAGAGCAGTGCTGCAATAGCCACAACACTACAAAACTTTCGTAGACAATCTTTGAGGATTTTTCCGCCAATGTTATCGTATAGTTCCACACAAATAGTTAAATAGGTCTAACTTGTTCTGGATTTAATCTTGTAACCCATATGTAATACTGCACCATAAATATTAAAATTTATTCACTTCTCTAATGGTCTGCTTGCCAATTTTAGTCTTATCACGTATGGTCTGATGTTCCAAAATTTCATTGCTTTCAGTTGCACGCTGAAAATCTTACATCGGCAATACTTTGGCAATTATGGACATCTATAAAGGCAGCATGGCTTAATATTCCTGCCGGGAATTACCAGCGACTTGTTGAGTCGATTTGCTGTATTTCTCAGAGCAGCAGGAGGTCCGACAGCAAAGCAGGAGGTATCCCCTGACTATTCCACCTCAGTATATACATCACTTTGTCTGATCAGTGGAATTTCTCAACATGCATTACGTAAATCATGGTCGAAATTTTCTTTGGAGCCCTGTTTCTGCATCGAGTGAAGTCGCACAGTGGTTAGCACAGCCTGTTCGCGTTCGAAGCTCCAAATTCGCTTCCAGCTATTCAAATTTAATTTTTGTATGATTCTGCTGAATCACTCGAGCCATTCAGATCTAGGATTTTTTTATTTTCCTAACTTACTCCAGGCAAATGCTGGTATGGTTCCTTGGAAACGGCACGGCGGTTTTTCTTCCCCACCTGAGCACATACTCCTTCTCTAATGGCCTTCATGTTGAAGAGTCGTTAAGCCCTACCTTTTTTTCTGCTTCATCTACATTCCACAATTTTGGTGTGTAGTGTTGTAGGTACTTTGCGTAGGCACTGCAACTTTTTGCATTCCCTATTCCAGCTAGGCGCCTCCAATAACCACGCTGTCCTTCCTGCCTTTATACCAGTAATGTAAGGTTCGTGTGAAAAACAGTTGCCGCTAATTAACAGGTTACTTAAATTACCACTACACGCCACAAATTTCTTACAACTGTACAAAATGTTTATTTAGCTACGTGCTTCGATGCTGTGTCTCATCTTCAGACTGTTACGGCATTACAAAAATATTCTAGTATAGTTTTACATCAACAAAATGTTGCTATCTGTGGTAATAATCCTGTGAAAACAAGAATATAACCTATCTGAGGTGATGTTCCTTCTTATGTTCAAAATCAAATGTTCTTGAGCCTGTTAGTTCAAACTGCTACGGTCATAACTCCAGAGACTTACAAACTATTTAAACTAAAAATGTTCAAATTTTTGTGAAGCTTAACGTACTTAACTGCAAGATCATCAGTCCCTGGACTTTCAAACTACTTATGAACTACGTTATACTAAAAACGAGACTAACATCCATGCCCGAGGGGGGTTCGAGCCCCCGACGGGGAACGGCCTCGCTCATCGGAGCATAGCGCCTCAATACGCTTGGCCACTCCGCCGCGGGTATTTAAACTAACTAACACTAAGAAGACCACACACAACCATGCCCGAAAAAGAACTCGAACCTTCGGCGGGAGCGGCAACCCAGTCCGTAGCATGACGCCTTACACCACGTGTCGACTCCCGCGCAGCTTCTTTTTATGTTTGACTACCCTTTCAATTGTAAACGTTTGTTTTATCAACTCACTTTCTTTTTGATAAAACAAACTTTTACAACTGAACAGGTAGTCAAACATAAAAAAGGACATCACCTCACGTAGGTTATCTTTTAGTTTTCACAGGTTATTGCTACAAGGGGTGTTCAAGTGAAAAGGTACAAAATGTCTTAACAATCAAACCGGTTGAAATTTGAATATGCCGTTTTGGGATAACGTAGTGCGGTATCTTTAAAAGCAACATGCGTCGTCACCTCCCCCAAAAAAATTCAAGGCTGTGCCCTTAGCAGACAAGGTGATTCTTGCCGTCTTTTTCGGCGTCCGAGGTCCGATACTCTTCCAATTCCTAGAGCACCAAAAAACCATTAACTGTGACGTGTACTGTAAGACACTTCGTAGCGTATGCAAGAACATCAAGAGCAAACGGCCTGGGCTGTTCACGGAAGGAGTGATTATGCTCCATAATAACGCGCGGTCACACGTCTCGAGGTCACACTAATGGCCGGTTCGTCCATCTCTCGTTAATCTACTCGTTAGTAAACGAGAAGGTGCCTTTAACGTTCAGTTAAATGTGCTCATAATGTGCATTGCGTTTGTCATTGCCAGATACCCCTCTCGTTTGCTAACCTGGAGAAAACGAGAAGGTGCGATATATTTCGACTATGTTGGCAATAGAAACAAATGAAAGTGCCGTCTAAATAAACAGCTGTTCGCCACATTTGACTATCAGCAAGGAGGTTAGCATACAGTTGTTATTTGGTGCTATGGCAAACAAACGTGAAAGAAGCTCGGATTTTACAAGAAGTTAGTGCGAGTGTCTTGTGTCCGCAATAGAGAAATATAAGGACACATTGGAATTTTAAAAAAACCGACGGAAGGAAAAGGAAGCGACATCGTGGCAAATGAATTCAATGCTGTCCATGGAACATGTAGAACAGCAAAAGTGCTAAGTACGATAACATGCTGCCAAGTGCGTAGTACCTTAGTGCAAGCAATAACTTGCACATAAGCGAAAGTGCACCGTTCCTGTAGATCGGAGGAAGAAATCACATTTTAGGCCTTACACTAGGCGCAACAAGCATAAGTAAATACTGCATTAATAAGCTTGCAGACATAAATAATGTATTCTGTTTTCTATTACGGCTGATAACTTACAAAATACGTAAACATCTGTTGGACTCTTCAGATGGTCGTGGAGTTTTTCATGCAGCGTTTCCAAAGTGGCTTTTCGAAGACGAAATCGAGTAACAAATTCTGCATCATCCCAGCATTCAAAATGATTTGGACGAACATAAATACGTCTAGGACGCCTTATAGGGGCAATGACCTCCCAGCCATTTTCATCATACCGATTCTCACTTAACTAGTCGTTACCCGTAAGTTTGTATTTTGGTATCGCAACAGTAATTTTAAGATTATGTTGCATATCTGCAATATATCAAATTCAATGAAGCTGCTTTCCACACTAGTTTTTCATAAATGTAGCGCTTCTGTCATTTTTGTTTTCGATAAATCGGTCTTTATCACGTGAATAAGCTATATTGCGATATTTTAGCGCTTTGGAATCCTCCCATTTTCATACAGATTCTAACTTAACTAGTAGTTAGCCATGTAACGAGTAGAATTTTACTCGTTAACCTAACGGCCAGTTTGATGTCTTTTAACGTCAGGTTAACTAATAACAAAACATTGACAAACGTAATTCTCCGTTAACGACAAGCTATAATCTTAACTGGAACTTAACGTGACATTGACAAACCGGCCGTAAGTGTATTGGCCAACTTCATGTGCAAGCAGGCCCACCCTACAGCCAGGACATGTCGCCTGTCACAGCCAGAGGGAATCCTTCGACTCGACAGTGGGATAGTTTTGCTCAGGCCTCTGATGGTTACTTTTGAATAAAGACTTCGATTATACCCAAGTATCGTTTCGTACCTTTCCATCTGAACACTTCTCGTAGATACAGCAACAGTCTGTTAATGTAAAACCATAATAAAAATTGTAATGCCATAATAACCTGAAGATAAGGTGTAGCCTCGAAACATATAGCTACACAAAGAATTTTTACAATTTTAACAAATTTATGACACGTACCAGTAATTTAAGTTCAGATGTTCAAATGTTTGTATAGTCTATGGGACTTAACTACTGGGTCATCAGTCCCTAAACTACTTATGAACTAACTAAGACTAAGGACGGTACAAATATCCATGCCCGAGGGGGGATTCGAACCCCCGACCGTAGTGGCCGTGCTGACCGTGACTGGAGCGCCTCAGTCACCTCGGCCACCGCGGCCGGCCAAATAAGATTGCATTTCCAGTTTCATTCTGGAGCTTGAAGGTTGATACTTAATACGTGACTTTGAAAGTTGCGGGTTTGTTAGTGTTAGTGGCATTACTTCACTTTGCACAACATCTGACTCACACAGCTACGGCACATGCACTTAAATATTGTCAATTACATTGGGATTTTATAAATCTATAAAAATGTTCTAAAAAATTCTGGTAGCCGCATTAGCTGTAATAATTTCTTTATTACAGGAAACGAAATGGTACCTGGCGTTCCGCGTGATGGTGTTATAGGTCCTCGATGTTCCTTACATATACCGGGTGATCAAAAAGTCAGTATAAATTTGAAAACTTAATAAATCACGGAATAATGTAGATAGAGAGGTAAAAATTGACACACATGCTTGGAATGACATGGGGTTTATTAGAACAAAAAAAGAAAAGAAAAGAAAAAGAATGTATTGCTAGACGCGTGAAAGATCTCTTGCGCGCGTCGTTTGGTGATGATCGTGTACTCAGCCGCCACTTTTGTCATGCTTGACCTCCCAGGTCTCCAGACCTCCGTCCGTGCGATTATTGACTTTGGGATTACCTGAAGTCGCAAGTGTATCGTGATCGACCGACATCCCTAGGGATGCTGAAAGACAACATCCGACGCCAATGCCTCACCATAACTCTGGACATGCTTTACAGTGCTGTTCACAACATTATTCCTCGACTACAGCTATTGTTGAGGAATGATGGTGAGCATATTGAGCATTTCCTGTAAGGAACATCATCTTTGCTTTGTCTTAATTTGTTATGCTAATTGCCGCGGTGGAGTAGCCGAGCGGTCTAAAGCGTCTCGCTGCGGAGCGCGCGGTTGCTCGCCGTGGAGGTTAGAGTCCTCCCTGGGGCATGGGTGTGTGTGTGTGTTGTCCTTAGGTTAGATTACCTAGGTTTAAGTAGTTTGTAAGCTACGGACTGATGACCACGCAGTTTGGTCCGATAGATCTACAAACATTTGAACATTTGTTATGCTAATTATTACTTTTTTGATCAGATGAAGCGTCATATGTCGGACTTTGTTTGAACTTTTTTGTTCTAATAAAATTCCATGTCATTCCAAGCATATGTGTCAATTTTTACCTCTCTATCTGCATTATTCCCTGATTTATTATGTTTTCAAATTTATACTGACTGTTTTATCACCCAGTAGAATTGATTTAGGAGCAAATCTGAACTGTCCTGTTAGGTTGTATGCATGCGATGCTGTCATTTTATGATCTAATGAGTACTAAAAGAAATCCGCAGAAATATGTTTACAAGATAAAGCAATCAACTATAGAGGCCATACATTCCACTATATACCTAGAAGCTACAATCACAACCTACCTATTTCATTGGGAAAAAAGGCACAGAAAATATTGTGGGAAAGGCGAACCAAAACCTGCGTTTTTTAATATAACACAAGATACTATGGGACTGCTTAAGAGACTACCTACACTTGGCTATTCCGTCCGGTTTTGGAGTATTGCTGTGCAGTGTCGGATCCTTAAACGGATCCTTATCAGGTGGAATTGACGGAGGACATCGATAGGGTACAAAGAAGGGTAGCTTGTTTTGTATTATTACGGTAGAGGAGTGAGAGTGTTACACGACTTGGGGTGGGAATCATTACAACGTCGACGTTTTTCGTTTGCGGCGAAATCTACTTAGGAAATTTCGTCAAACTTTCTCCTCCGAATGGAAAATAAATGTTTGACTCTGACTTACAGAGGGAGAAATGATCATCTAAATAATATGAAAGAAATCAGAACTGTAACAGAGATTTAGGTGTTCATCTTCGCCGCGTGTTATTCTAGACTGGAATGATAGATAAACAGAAAGTGGTTCGATGAAACCTCTTCGATGCACAGAGGTGTGATTTACGGAGTACCCGTGTAGATGTAGATGTGAAGCAAAGAATGAAACATCAACTCTCGTTTGCATGACCAAACGAAGCTCGATCAGATTGACAACATTGACGTAATATGAGAGTGACGGGCGATCGAGGGGACACGTGCAGTGTTGCGACACGTCCAGAATGGAGGGCGCCTATTCTGGTGAATGATGCGTGCGGAGGAGTGGGTCAACGGGCGAGGCCAACGACTGCAACGTCATCAACAACGGACCTCCTGACCCAGTTCGACACACTTGATGGAAACAATGCGCTATACATAATTTTGACAAATTGCAGTCCCAGGAGGTGCTTTAAATTAATAACAAAAATATTTTATCTCGGTTTCGACCACACTACGGAGGTCATCATCAGAAATGTAAAGTTACCACATGAGACTTTTACAGCACTTCGGCAGCCCCTTAATGGCTTGCCATTACGTTAAAAAGTTTTATTTGTTTACACTGCTAGCCAATAACTAGCATATTGCTTCTTAATTCTTTATACAACATGAACATTCATCACTCCCGTAAAAGTCTCATGTGGTAATTTTACATTTCTGATGATGACCTCCGTAGTGTGGCCGAAATCTAGATAAAATATTTTTGTTATTAATTTAAAGCACCTTCTGGGACTGCAATTTGTCAAAATTATTTTACGTCCAGTTGCTGCAAATAAGGCCATGTTCAAAATTGTAATTCGCTATACCCTTGCATAGGGAACGGTACTAATTTTCATGTGAGACCAGCAAAAAGGCAGAGTCGTGATTTTTTGCCGCGGTGGAGTAGCCGAGCGGTCTAAAGCGTCTCGCTGCGGAGCGCGCGGTTACTCGCCGTGGAGGTTCGAGTCCTCTCTCGGGCATGGGTGTGTGTGTTGTCCTTAGGTTATTTTACCTAGGTTTAAGTAGTTTGTAAGCTACGGACAGATGACCACGAAGTTTGGTCCGATAGATTTACAAACATTTGAACGTGATATTTTGAAGCTAATTACTATACTGTTAAGCTGTCACAAAGTCCCGTAACTGGTATACCCATACAGTATTTGTGATAATCGTGTATATCTTGTAGTCTTAGTTTGAACGCTCAATCTTGTCGATGAAACGGGGCATATTCAAGGTCAAGATCGTGTCTTAGTACTTCATCTTCGCTCCAAGTTTCTACTTGATCGGGTGAAACTTTGTATCACAGTGTTATGCGTCTTTAGTTAGCTAAATCTGCGAGTTTCTTCCTTTCATAAGCCGGGCGCGGTGCCCTGTCAGACGACTGAACGCCCTCTGCAATAAAAAAGCTGAGCCAAGAACAAATGAAACACCAACGAACAAACTGTTCAACGATCGCAAGGAGCAGAACTACCCATGGAAAAAACAGGCAGATCCAAAATAGATTACTTAAAGCTATGCTCATTTTCTGAAAATAATTCAAATATGTAAAAGTTGTGCCACAGTTTAGTCATAACTGCGTTTGACTAAGCGCTTGTAAAATAGCTTTGGTTGCCTTTGCGATATTACGATAAAAAGTCTCTCGGGAAGATATGGAAAAAGGAGATTTGTTCTTGTACAGTGGCACACAAATAGTAATTTTTGCACTTCACTTAACGAATGGTGTAGGATAGGAAAGGACAACTGAACAACCGATACGATATACTGGACCTATCCATCATTTACAGAACAGTGGCTTACAGTGTATTCACATAGAATTAAATATGTGCAGGTAACGTGGTGTAATTAAAAAATTGTTTTCAACAGCATAAATTCATAAAAGACAACATTGTACATACACAGATATTAGCAATTTATTTCTTAATAGGTTCAACGTTGTAAAACGAGTTAATAGTAGCAATAACTTTATATCAAAGTATTTTCAGTTATCGACGACAGGTTTTTGTGTTTGTCGTTCTCAATGGAACCAGAAACAGGCCGCCTCTGTTTGCGAAACCTTAGCTGCAAGCCATTCTATTAGCAATCGTTTCTGGTGGAAGGAAAGAAGAACGAAGCGTTTGGCGTCCCGTCGTCGAGGTGGTCATTAAAAATGGAGACGAAGTTCTGGAAATATACCACTTTGTTTCTGTTTCCCAACGACTAAGGCAGAGACAATTTACAAAAACATTGACTGAAATATTTTTGTTGTGTTAGTATCTCACACGAGTGGAGTGTAAATTTCCCACGTTTAAAAACTCTCACAATATGTAAGTCTTGAGGATGAAACGAAACAATTTTCTAAGGGCCAAACATAATTGGGAAATAAGAGAAATAGGTGGTTAAATGATTAATCAATATAAAAGACCTTCATTTCCACAAAAAATTATATGTTTATAGGAAAGAGGTAGTTCTTACTTCAGACATTCCCCTCAGGGGCTCAGCATTAATTTGCTGAGTACGGGCTTGGCGAACCCGGGGTCCTGAGCTGTGGGCTGTGTCGCGCCAACAGTCCGCTACACCGTAAGCTTTGTGCGTGCTTCAACGACCATCGTTCGGCGCGACGGTGGAACGTTGTACGTTTCAGAGCCCGGGGATCTTGGCTTAATCGCCCGGGTCGCGAGGACGGTACAAACCTCTATAAAAAAAACCTCAATCTCAAGGTGTGCTACGTGCCGAGGAGATGCATGGCTGTTGAGGTTGAACAGCCGCTAGCGAGCAACCTCTGAGGAACCTGCCGCACCTCAGTTGTATAAGGCTTACCCAGGCAAGCGGGGCTCTGTCTGGGTGGACCCTTATTTCCCTAGCTGCTCGTGGGAACACGATGAAAAGACCACGAAACGTTGGCGGACGTACAACCGCCGTCTCTAAGCGCGGTAGAAGCGATTACAACGCTGAACAGTATGACCCCCAAACGTTTCCTTCCCTGTCTACACCGTGGGAGGAACGTAGGGCCAAAATTCAAGGCGAGGCTTACGCCCCAAAGTATTTAGTGTGCAGCCGTACAGATGGGGAATCTTTCATGTCCACAAAGCCAATGTTCTTTGTGGAACATCTAGAAGACAAATATGGAGAGGTCGATGGATTGTCAAAAATGAGGTCTGGATCCGTTTTAATAACGACGTCATCCCCAGCCCAGTCACGGGCTTTGCTAGCCTGTGACAAACTGGGTGATGTTTCCGTTTCCGTTACACCACATAAGACCTTAAACATGGTCCAGGGCATCATTTTCCACAGGGATCTGCTGCTGCAATCGGACGATGAATTGAGAGCTAACTTGGAGCGGCGAGGTGTGCACTTCATCCGCCGTATCTATAGGGATCCGAGGGACAAGAGGGTTGCCACCGGTGCCTTCATCGTGGCTTTCGAGGGCGATTCATTGCCTGAGAAAGTCAAGGTGATGGTTTACCGGGTCGACGTCAAGCCCTACGTTCCTCCCCCTATGTGCTGCTTCAAGTGCTGGAGGTTTGGTCACATGTCCTCCATTCGCCCGACTGTTCTGTACTCCACAAAGAGCGCAAGATCATGGAGTATCAGACCCTGGACCGGCTGACATACGCAGAGGCCAGACGCAAATATTTGAAGCTCCATCCTGTCACCATGACAACGTCTTACGCCACAGTAGCTTCGTCAGTCACCAGACCATCTGTACCACGAATGCCACCGGGCCCCCAGGCCCGAACTACTGCACCTGCCCCCTTGACAGTTGGGAGTACTACTCCTTCGGTTGCTCCCACACTTTTCTCGTTGGGAGCAACAGACAAACCATTGCGGGGGACGTCGGTCCCCACCCCAGCGCCGGAGAAACAACAGCCTTCTCCGGCTCCTCTCGCCCGGAAGGGGTCCCATGGGGCACTCCCTTCCGAGGCTTCTCTTCATGGGAAAGTGGATCCCAGCAAATGGCTGAAGGATCCCGTGGCTGCTGATCGAGGGGCCTCACGGCCTTTAACACCCAAGGGCCAGCGAGAGGCTAAAAGGAAAGAAAAGAAGAAAAAGGATTCTTTGGTGGCTTCCAAGCCACCCACACCCACATCCTCTGCTTCAGAGGATGAAGTCGAGATCCTCGCCTCCGCTGAGGATCTCCCACTTCTTGATTCGTCCGAACGTAGGAACTCTGCGCATCCAGAATCACCTATGGTCTTAGATTCTGTAGATCCTGACCATAAGGCAGCAGATGTTCCTATGGAATGATCTTCTTTCCTTTCTTTTGTTTTATGGCTTTACAGCGAGGAGAAAGAGTTATTCTCCAGTGGAATTGCGGCGGCTTCTTTAATCACCTGGCCGAGCTGCGCCAATTACTGTGGCGCTACCCTGCACTTTGTATCGCCCTACAGGAGACATGGTTTCCAGCACAGCGCACCCCTGCCCTCCGTGGGTATCGGGGCTACTACCGCAACAGGACCCTTTACGACAGGGTGTCTGGCGGTGTCTGCCTGTATGTCCTGGACACTGTACCCAGTGCCCCAGTGCCACTCAACACCACTCTTGAGGCAGTAGCTGTCAGAATCCGGGCAACGCAGGAATTCACTGTCTGCAGCTTGTACCTTCCTCCGGATGAGGCCGTGTCTCTCAACAACCTTACTGCTCTGGTCTCCCAACTTCCCCCACCATTCCTTCTTTTTGGGGGACTTCAACGCCCACAACCCTCTGTGGGGTGGACTCCAGACCACAGGCCGCGGTAGGGATGTTGAGACATTAGTGGCGCAACAAGACCTTTGCCTCCTGAATACAGGTGCCCCCTTGCATTTTAGCGTGGCACAAGGCATGTATTCAGCGATCGACCTCTCCGTCTGCAGCCCCAGCCTTCGACCACACTTCGGTTGGCGTGAGTATGAGGACCTGTGTGGCAGCGACCACTTCCCAATATTTGTGTCGCTCCCGCAGTACCAAGCTGCAGACAGCTTACCCCGTTGGTGTCTCCGTAGGGCTGACTGGCCAGTCTATACTTCAACCGCTGTCATCGCTGCACCACTTCCAGATGACATTGACAATGCAGTCCAGCAGGTGACTGACAGTATTGTCATGGCCGCTGAGGTAGCAGTTCCACGAACCACCGGTTCCACTAGGCGTAGGTCCGTGCCTTGGTGGACACCAGAGATTGCTGAGGCTATCCGGGAACGTCGGCGAGCGCTTCAGCGCCATCGACGCCACCCTTCCGTGGAGAATTTGGTGGCCTTTAAACGGCTCCGTGAGCGTGCTCGACGACTCGTGCAACAGAGCAAGCAGGATTCCTGGGAGCGGTATGTAGCCAGTATCGGCTCCCGCACCTTCCTGACTCAGGTATGGACGCAAGTCCGACGCGTCTTTGGATACCGCCCGCCGACAGGAATCCCATCCCTCACCATCCAGGGTGTGCTCAGCACGCTCCCGTCAGCGATCGCCGAGCACATGGCAGAACACTACGCACAATGCTCTGCGACTGCCACGTACAGTGCCGACTTCCGCTCCCTCAAAGAGCGGGCCGAGCGGAAACAGTTATCTTTCCGCACTCGTCGTCGGGAAGTATACAATGACCCGTTTAGCGAGTGGGAGTTCCGAACTGCCCTTGCTGCGTGTCCTGATACAACTCCAGGACCTGATAGGATTCACGGCCAATTCCTCCGACACCTTTCACCAGAGTTTCAACGCCGCATTCTCGCCCTGTTTAAACATCTATGGGCAGAGGGCACTTTCCCGTCGCAGTGGCGGGAAAGCATTATCATCCCGGTGCTGAAACCTGGTGCAGATCCCCAGGTGGCTGACAATTACCGTCCGATCAGCCTCACCAACGTTCTCTGCAAGCTCTTCGAACGTATGGTGAGTCGGCGGCTTATGTGGATCCTTGAAGAGCGTGGACTCCTTGCTCCACAACAAGGGGGCTTTCGCCAGGGCCGTTCTACCATTGACAACCTCGTGTCACTGGAGTCGGCCATTCGCACGGCGTTTTCTAGGCGTGAGCATTTGGTAGCTGTATTTTTCGACCTACGAAAGGCGTATGACACCACCTGGCGCCACCATATTTTAACAACTCTTCATGACTGGGGCTTACGGGGTGCCCTTCCTATTTTTATTTGCAATTTCCTCTCCCACCGCTCGTTTCGGGTGAGGGTTGGGGCATCTTTTAGCTCCCCCCGTATTCAAGAGAACGGTGTTCCACAGGGCTCTGTCCTCAGGGTCCCGTTGTTTTTAGTTGCAATTAACGGTCTTGCTGCGGCTGTGGGGTCATCGGTCAGTTGCTCCCTGTTCGCCGATGACTTCTGCCTGTATTTCAGCTCCGTTAGCATCGGCGTAGCTGAACGACGGCTGCAGGGTGCCATCCGAAAGGCCCACTCATGGGCCTATACTCACGGATTTCAGTTCTCCGCGCAGAAAACCCGCGTGATGCACTTCTGTCGCCGTCAGGTAGTTCACCCTGACCCAGAGCTCTACTTGGGTGGCGAACTACTTCAGGTCGAGGAAACACATCGCTTCCTGGGCATGGTTTTCGATGCCCGGCTGACTTGGGTGCCACACCTATGCCAGCTGCGACAAAAGTGTTGACGGCATTTAAATATTCTTAGGTGCCTCAGCCACACTGGATGGGGAGCAGCACGTTCCACCCTTCTTCAGCTCTACAAGTCACTTATTCTGTCTCGGCTTGATTACGGGAGCTTGGTTTATGACTCGGCAGCCCCTTCTGCCTTGCGAGTTCTAGACCCCGTCCACCATACAGGTGTACGTCTCGCAACAGGGGCTTTTCGCACCAGTCCCGTAACGAGCCTTCTAGCTGAAGCTGGTGTTCCCCCTCTGCGGTATCGCCGGCAACGGCTGTTGGTGAGCTACGTTGCCCGGGTTCATGCTTCACCCCGCCATCCGAACCACAGGCTTCTCTTCCCACTTTCTGCACTCCCTTCCCCACGGCGTCGGCCCAGGTCAGATCTCCCGATTGCGGTCCGTGTCCGTTCCCTTCTCTCCTCACTTGATTCCTTACCGCTTCCTCCACCTTACCATTACTCCCTCCGTATCCCCCCCTGGAAAATTCCTCGCCTGGAGCTTCGGCTGGACTTGTCCCGGGATTCGAAATCCTCGATTTCACCACTGCTTCTCCGTCGCCGGTTCCATGCACTGCTTGATTCGTTTCACGGAGCAAACATCATCTACACGGACGGTTCTTTGGCCGATGGCCATGCTGGATATTCCTTTATCTATGGTGACCGCATCGAACAGCGGTCATTGCCTTGTGGAAGCAGCATCCTTACTGCAGAACTGGTCGGTATTTTGAGAGCTCTTGAACGCCTCAGAGCTCGCCCCAGGGGGTCGTTCGTCATCTGCAGCGACTCTCTGAGTGGCTTACAGGCCCTCGACCAGTTTCTACCGAAACACACAGTGGCGCGAGCCATTCAAGATGCTGTCTTCGCCCTTGGCGAGTCAGGCCGTTCTGTCGTTTTTGTCTGGACGCCAGGGCACATAGGTATACCGGGCAATGAACGTGTTGATCAGCTGGCCAAGCAGGCCACCACTATGCGGTCCCTGGATATTGGCCTCCCAGTTTCCGACCTCCAAGCCCAGTTGACCCGCAAGGTCTTAGGGGTTTGGAATTCTGAATGGGCAGATTCGACTGTCCCGAATAAGCTCCGTGCCGTCAAGCCGTCTACTGCTGCATGGAAGACGTCCCTGAGGGCTTCTCGCAGGGAGTCGGTCGTCCTTTGCCGACTCCGTATAGGCCATACTTGGCTTACGCACGGTCACCTCCTGCGTCGCGAGAACCCTCCTCAGTGTCGATGTGGTGCGCCTTTGACGGTCAGCCACATCTTAATTGAATGTCGCAATTTAGCCGCAGCACGACGCTATTTTAATCTTCCTGACACTTTGCAGCTAGCATTAGCTGACAATACCTCCACGGTTGACTCTGTTTTAAATTTTATGCGTGAGTGTGGACTTTACAAGTCACTTTAAAGTTTGTGTTTGTCATTTCTCTGTCCTCCGCCTGCTTAAGTCTGTTAGGTAGGTGGTTTTAACGTGTTCCAGATTGGCTGGGTGTGTTCCTTATATCCTTGTGACCACCCAGCAAAAACACTCTTGTGCTGTTTCAGTTGTTTTATCCCTTCTTCGTTTTTAATCGTATCCTTTCTTTCTATTAGTCTGTAAGTTTTAAACTTTGACTTGTTAATGCATTCACTTCGGATCGCTTAACAAAATGTTTTATCTCTTTGACTGGAAAAAGGGACTGATAACCGTCGTTGTTTAGTCCCTTCAAAAACCCAACAACAACAACTTCAGACATTTAACGATAACGAAAAACGGAGCATTCGATTAATAATGTGGTAGTTGCGTGTACGTTAGTGTTGGTGAAGTTTACAATATTGAGTGCCGCGTGGGAATAGCCGTGCGTCTCTAAGGCGCCTTGCCACGGATAGCGTGACGGTTCACCGTTGGAGGTTCGACTGCTCCCTCGGGCACGCGCGCGCCTCGTCTCTCTCTCTCTCTCTCTCTCTCTCTCTCTCTCTCTCTCTCTCTCTCTCTCTCTCTCTCTCTCTCTCTCTGTGTGTGTGTGTGTGTGTGTGTGTGTGTGTGTGTGTGTGTGTGTGTCTTAGCGTAAAAGTACACACATTCCATTATTAAGCCACAAATATAGCCGTATAGATCCTGGCTTTTAGAGTAGGATCTTCGAAAGCCTTGAAATAGTTCATTTGCAACACAGTCAGTGCTTGATTTGCTGCAAGTGACATTTCAAACATTCGGCGATAGTTGTAAGACAGAGGTAATAATCGTCAGAATTATTCCAACATTAGGACTACCAGCAGTAACCACATCACGATCTGTATTTCGTCATAACTGTGCGACCAGTTCCAGAGATGTCTGCGAGACAGTTGCCTGTTGGGTGTCTGTCTATGGCTATCGAATGTGGCAGTTCCGGGTATCGTAGGCTCAGAGCAGTTGATCAGCATGCCAAACGGCAACAGGTGTGCTTCGCTTTCCGTCAATATGAAGATTGTCCGATATATTGTGGAGTCATTAAAATCGAGAGTTAACTATTTATAAATGAAGGAATGTAATCACAGATGTATCATGTTTAAGTTCTCGTAGCAAACATAGTCGCTTTTTTGTCCGAATGGAGAAATGTTCGTAGTGAAACTTCGTGGCAAATTAAAACTATGTGCCAGACAGAGATCCGAACCCAAGAGCTTTCCCTTTGCAGGCAATTCTCTATTTGCGAGGCTACCTGTGCACGACTTATGGCTTGTCCTCACAGCTTTATTCTGCCAGTGCTTCGTCAACTAAATTCCCAACTTCACAGAAGTTCTCTTGCCAATCTTAAAGGACTAGCGCACCTGGAAGAAATGACATTGTGGAGACGTGGCTAAGCCATAGCCTAGGGCATGTTTTCAAAATGACCGTTTCACTCTGCAGCTGAGGAAATCCACACATAACGGACTACTTTTCAAAGGTGAACTGAAAAGACTTGAAATATTTGGTGTTCGACTAGAAACAGCTCCTATATCGACGAAACTAAGGCCATATTGCTGAGAAGCAACCAATCCTTTACATTTCCCGATCGCTGGTTGACGACGATGATCTAAATTTGTAGAAAATAGCTAACAATGACAAAGAGATTTTCTAACACCTTCTTCTTCTTCTCCTCAATTGTCGCTTGTACCTTGGAGACCATACGCGTTCTCTACATTCCTCTTCCAGTCCTCTCTGTTCCTTGCTTTTGCAGTCCATTCTCCTTTTCTCAGGCCCATGGTCACCGCATCATCCTCGATGTCATCCTTCCATCTAGTACGTGGCCTTCTCTTCCGTCTTCCCTCCATGGATTCAGAGAATGCTACCTACCTTAGGTGGTCGTTCCTCCTCCATCCTACTTAAAAGTCCAGCGCACATGTCTTCTTCTCATCATCATTTGATTAATATACGCCTGTTGATACAGCTCTCTCAGTTCCTTGTTTTTCAGTATCATCCACTCCCCTGTATCTGGGTCTCTGTTGGGGCCACAAATTTTCCTTTCAAAAACAAATAATTTTTGTTCATCTGCTTTTCTAAAAGTAAAGCTTTTTCACCCGTATAGGGCTACTGGTGGAATTACACTCTGACATAGTCTGAGTCTGAAACGTCTCCAAACAGCTTTACTGCGTAACACATCTCGTAGGCCAAAATAAGCTTTATTCGCTGTTGCTAGCCTCGCTTGGATTTCATTTTCCATTTTATTCTGTTCACTGATGATGCTTCCCAAATATTTGAAGGGTTCTACTCTTTTAAAAGTGAGATCGTCAGCTGTTTGTGATGCTCAAGACCATGTACTCTGTTTTCTTCTCGTTATCTCTAACCCTGATTTCTTTGCAATCTTTCTAGAAGGGCTTATCATGCGCTGTAATTCTTCTTTAGTATTGCTTACTATGACCTTATCGTCCGCATAAGCAAGACGATGTATTTTATTATAACTCATCTTTATTCCAACCAGGTTAGCTTTTTTGTGTTCCCTATCTCTCTTTTCTAAAAGCAGATTGAAAAGTATTGGGGATAATGCAGCTCCTTGTCTAAGGCCTGTTCTGACTTCAAACTCCTTAGATACTCCTGTGTGGGTCTTTACAATGCAATAGGTTTCCTCCAGGCACACCTGAACTAGGCGTATCAACTTTCCAGGAAATTAAACTCTTTGAGGACGTTGGTTATTGTGCTCCTGTGTATGCTTCTTTGAAGTCAACAAATACCATGTGGATGTCAGCGTTATATTCCCAGGCATTCTCAGTTATCTGTCGAAGTGTAAACAAGTGGTCGCTAGTTGACCTATCTCTTCTAAAACCACATTGATAAACACCTATAATTTCCTCTGCTGGCCACGTGGGAGTAGCCGAGCTGTCTGGAGCGCCACGCTACGGATCGCGCGGCCTCCCTCGTTGGGGGTTCGAATCCTTCCTCGGACACGGTTGTGTGTGTTGTCCTTAGGTTAGTTTAATTCAGTTTAAGTAGTTTGTAAGCTGGCAGTTAAGTCCCATAGAATTACAAACATTAGAACATTAGACTTCGAAGTATCAATGATTGCTGTAGAAGTACAATGTGAGGCAGTTAGTTGTGGACTTCTTCGTGCACGTGTCTTACCACACAGGCATCTTCAAACTGGTGAGTTGGTAGGAAGATTTCCTCAGTGCTTATGGCGAGTTCACCTGATTGTCGTACCAGTTCTCGGCTAAAAGGCCTTCGGATGGAAAATTTTATAACTATACATTCCTAGTCATTAAATTTGCAACACCAGGAAGGTTATCAAATAACGAAATTTTACTTGTTGTTCATATAGTGTAAAAGCAACAGCGCACGTTTAATTTTGAATGTGGTTTGGAGGTACACTGAATAAGAAATCTACTACATAAGGCTGCCATATTAGGCAGCAACGGCGTTTCTAACCTGGCTGATTATCGAGTCAGGTGAGCTTGGATTAAAATGATGTTCAGTGGGTGGGAGTCCTGCCTGGCCAACAGTCCTGCTGTAGGCAGGACAGCACAGGAAACCGGCGGTCTACTCTAAACAAGCCCATTTCCTCACTCAACGTGCGGAACGGTGCTTTACGATCCTGTGCACCCATGCGAACAGCATTACTGTCCTCTAGATATCTGCTAGGGTGGAGACCGCTGAGTCCATCATGTTAATATCTCCCTACTGAACCCATCCATTCAAAAGTCTCATTAATGTCGTAATATCTCGACCAATGCGAAACCGCAGGCTCGGATCGTCACAACCCTACCGCTGTCAAACAGCGACTGTGCTGCTGGGGTTCATGCTTCTCACTTGGGACATACTAAAACACCCTCACAAGCAACGAACATTATGTGCGATTTCCAGATGAGACTTCTGCGTGGGAATTCTTTTCTTCTAAACATATGAAAAAAGAAACAAAACCGTCTTGTATCACCTTTGTATGCCATAAAAACATTCCTCCTGAACCTATGTTGTCATAATTCGAAAAACTTGGCCCTGTGAACTGTCTCGAAATGTAAAACGATCTTGCATATGCCCCTATCCACCGAAAGCATACCCATTCCGTTGAATGTAGGTAAGGCAGAAACATTTCTACATTCATTTAGATAGTGTGTAAGAAAGGTATAGCGCATATTTTGTAGACAATTATGGACGTTCTCCGATGGAAGCAAAAAGAATATCAACATTTGGTTACACACGGATTCTTGCTTGTCAACGACGACTTTCATTACGAGTCGTTGCACGGTAAAGAGTCGTGAATCAAAGTGATGTGCTAAGGATCTGTTTCAAATGTTTGTATAGCTCATGGGACTTAACTACTGGGTCATCAGTCCCTAAACTTACAAACTACTTATGAACTAGCTAAGACTAAGGACGGCACAAATATCCATGCCCGAGTGGGGATTCGAACCCCCGACAGTAGTTCTAAGGATCTGGACTCGTTTTCAAACTGCAGGTGGTGTTCTTGGTCTGGCCCGTAGTGGCCGTCCTTAGGGAATAACTGTGGCGACGCGCCAGAATGGCCGTGCGGTCTAAGGCGCCTTGGGACGGACAGAGCTGTCGCTCCCTATCGGAGGTTCGAGTCCTCCCTCTGGCGTGGGTGAGTGTGCTGTCCTTACTGTAAGTTCAATTAGTTTGTAAGTCTAGGGACCGATGATCACAGCAGTATGGTCCTTTAGCTTTACAAACTTTCGAACATTTTTGAACAACTGTGGCCGATGACCGGTATCTGCACCTTCTCGCACGAAGGAGCCCCGAACAGACTGCCACCATGATAAACAATGACTTTGTAAGGATCACCGGGAGACAAGTGTCAAACCAGGCTATACAAAACAGACTCCATTACATCTGTCTGTATGGAGAGGGCTTGTACTTAAACCTAGACGCCACGCTACACGGCTCAAGTGGGCCAAAATCACCACGAATGGGCTATGGAAAGTTTTACATCTACATGGATACTCTGCAAGTCACACTGAAGTGCATGGCAGAAGGTTCATGGAACAACTTTTATGATATTTCGCTGTAGTTCCATTCTCTAAATCTTTCTGTTTTTGATCTGATTTCTCTTATTTTATTATGATGATCATGTATCCTTATGTAGGTGAGTGCTAATAATATATACTCGCATTCGGAAAGTCGGTGAAAGAAATTTCGCAAATATATCTCGTCGCAACGAAAAACGCCTTTCTTTTAATGATTTCCACCCCAACTAGTGCATCATTTCCGTGACACTGTCTTCCCTATACTGCGATAATACGAAACGAACTGCACTTCTCTGAATTTTCTATAAACCGTCAATTTCACCTCTTGTGGATCCCACAATGCGCAGCAGTACTTCAAAATTTGGCGCACAAATGTAGTGTCGGCAGTTTCTTTCGTAAAACTGTGTTCTGCCAATGAAACGTAGTCTTCCCCTTCCCTACAATAGTTTTTTGTGTTCTTTCCAATTTAAGTTGTTCGTAATTGTTATTCCTAGGTTTTTAGTTTAACCGACGGCCTGTAGATTTGACTTATTTATCGAGTAAATGAAGTTTAGCGGATTTCTTTTAATGCTCAAACGGACGACCTCACACTTATCATTATTAAGGGTCAAATGCCTACTTTCGAAAAAAGCAGATATTTTAACTATACAGTTTTGCCGTTGATTTTTATCTTCTAGTAACTTTACTAACCGATAACTGACAGCATCATCCGCGAACAGTCTAAGAGAACTACTCAGATTGTCTCCTAAATCGTTTATAAAAATAAGGAACAGTAGGGGCCCTGTAACACTTCTCTGGGAAACGCAAGATATCACTTCTGTTCTACTCGATGACTTTCCGTCAATTACAACGTACTGTGTCCTTTCTGATAGGAAATCAGGAATCCAATCACACAACTGTGGCGATATTCCATAAGCATGCAATTTGATTAGAAAACGCTTGTGAAGTACAATGTCAAAAGCTTTCCGGAAATCGAGGAATACGAGATCTATTTGACATCCCTTGTCGATAGCACTCATCACACCACGTGAGTAAAGAGCTAGCTGTGTTACACAAGAACGATACTTTCTGAGTCTGTGTTGACTATGGGTCAATAGGTCGTTCTCTACGAGATAGTTCATAATATTTGAGAAAGGTATATGTTCTAAAATCCTACTGCAAACCGACGTCAATGATAGAGGCCTGTAATTCTGCGTCTGTTGCATTTCTTGAATACTAGAGTGACGTGTGTAACTTTCCAGTCTTTGGGTACGGAACGAACGGCTGTATATGATAGCTAGGTATGGGGCTATTGCATCAGCATACTCTGAAAGGAACCTAATTGGTATACAAACGGGAGATACAAAGTTCTCTTCACAGTTGAATGCCACGTGTCTGATACCAGATGACCGTAGATTGCGTGTGTGGAAGGAATCTGGTAACGCTGTCGCCAGTGGTATGCCGTCAGTCGAGAACAGCACAATGGCTGATCAATAACGTTCTGGGCGAGTAGCATGTAAGGGTTTCTGACGTCATTATTGCCCATCAAGGGCAAGCTCAAGATTCCACAACACGGGGATAACATCCTCCAACCTATCACCGAACCGTTCCATTGCCATTTTGCGGAAGAATTAGAGTTTATTCAAGATCACGGACGACAGTTACCGACCCCATCATTCAACCATAATTAATGATTTCATCAGTCGTGCCGGTATTGCACTATTTGATTGGCCTGCATGTTCCCCCGTTACGCATTACATTGAACGCGCTTGGAATACATTGAAAATAGTTGTGCGAGCACGTCCTGCCAACCAATAAACGCACGGAGTTGAGCAGAATTGGCATTAAAGAATGTAATAAATTAGACCAGCAGTGATTGAATGAAGTTGGTGTCAACATGCTACGTATGGTGAAGACTTGTATTCATGCAAGGGCTCGTGCAACTTTATTGAATGACTTTGCTACACAATGAGCGTACCTCAAGAAAAGTGATTTTAGGTTCTATATGAATACAAAAGAAGTGATTTATTGATTTTTTTGTAAATAAATAAGATGTTTTACTTTATAAATAATACTTCATCATAGCGTGGAATACCACAGAACTTCTATTTGGTGGATGACGCAAAACTTGATGAGTGTGTACAGAATGTAGATAACACACCTACCCACATTGTGCTGTTGCTCAGGAATGCTAATCATTTGGCAGTACACTTCAAGCTAATAAGATGGATGCCACCTTCGTGGTGATGCGGATTAGATGGCGAGCAATGTACCTGTAAATATTGCAATCACAGGTAGTGAAAAGCAGTTCTGTCAGTAAGGGACGATCGGAATATTTCCGTTTGAAAGCGGTATAATCCAGTTACAATGTGCCACTCAGGGAAACTAGCCGTGACCACTAAGGCAGTCAGCTCACCGACAAACCAGGTTAGAGATACCTGTTTGGCAAAACATTAAAAATGTTCGTATAGTCTATGGAACTTAACTACGGGGTCATCAGCCCCTAAACTTACAAACTACTTATGAACTACTTACGAACTAGGACGGCACAAATATCCATGCCCGAGGGGGGATTCGAACCCCCGATCGTAGTGGCCGTGCAGACCGTGACTGGAGCGCCTTAGTCCCCTCGGCCACCGCGGCCGGCGGTAAAACACTGTGTACTACTGCGTGGAGAAGCCGTTAACTGCCCGCTTCACATCTCCGTTCAACAGAAATTGTCAACCTGTACACTTATTGAGACCTTTTTCAAGAGACCAGATGCATGATAATTGCTTGGGGAAACATCCGCACCATAGAATGGGTGATCGAATGTCTGTATCTCTCCCACTGGAGTTGGTGTATATTCTGCATTATAACTTTGCCCACAATGGTGGTTTTCTAGAGATTTGTGCCTCATACACATTGTTCATTTTCTGATTGATATCTACAGGTAGTTTTACTACTTTTTATGTTTTATTCTTTTTTGTACTTCGCCATCCAAGAAAATAATAACATGTTGGTCAAGCTTTGACGTTGCCTTAGGGCAGATATGTTTTAGAATTCAAGAACTTGAGAATGGACTAATGTAGGCCCGAAACATGTCGTTCGGACATTTTTACATTGTTACAACTGGAGCGGAAACTTTAGTGTGATGTTGGTCATGTTTGGATACATTTGGTAATAGCGTCATCAGAGGTCACTATTCCGCATGTACCGCAGACACGTCGGAAATACAGAATTGCCACACAAATTCCTAGCATATACACTGGTGACGCTACGGTATACCATGTCGGAGCCGTGCAACGTTGCGTATATGCTGCATCAACGCCCTCAAACAACATTTTTTATAGCCCCCTTATAGAGGGTGATTTTTGTGCGTAGTCCTAACGTATCGACTGCACACCGACCAGTACATCAACGCCAGATCAAGGTATAGAAGGCACAGACAGCAATGTGCCCCAGTCCTAATTAGATGGGCGGCTACGCCCTCGGCCGACGCGGAGATCAGCCACCCCCCCCCCCCCTTCCATGCCCCAAATTGCTGGCCAGCCCAGTTGGTCGTCATTGTCCAGAGCAGCAGCAAGTAGAATTAGCAACATTTTCTTATGTTTAATACTGTCTTCTTGTGCCACTCTGTGAGCTAGAAGAAGTTAAGTATTTATATGTTCAATAAAAGTGTACTCTTAATGAAGATGTCTGCTGCAGCTTGGCTAGCACGTTCTAATCCTTACTTGTGTGTTGGGTGCTGTTTCATCTCCTAGTAGCTTAAACAACATTTTACCCTGTGTACAAACTCTATGGACGTATCGAGGAGAGGATAAGGAATAAAAAACGTCCAGTGAACTTATGTCTGGCAAGACCATTTATTCAACGATACTTTGTTACAGAGACTGCGGTCTAATACGCGCTGTACCATGCAGCGACAGTTCCAGAATGCATAGTTCCTCCTAGGGCGTGCTATTGTTCCTCATACTGTTCCATTGATGATTCGAAAAGTTGCGTCGCTGCAACATGGTGCCCCAGCCCACTTCCGGACGCATCTTAGTTGTCTTCCCTGGTTGATAATTCCGATGAGATGGTCCAGTTTCATGGCCTGCTCGTTCACAGTATCTCAGCCCACGCGATTTCTGATTATGCCGTCATGTCAAAAGTATCGTGTATGCTGAGCCCATTCCACATGTGGAGACATTAGAGCAGCGTATTCATGTAGTGCTGTCAACACTGTTGTTTTAACGCTCCTGTGACAAAGACAGTATTGATATGCATGCGATGAGGCACATGGAAACTCTTTTCAACACATACTGCAAGAGTGGCTGAATGGTACACCGTGTATTAGACAACAGTCTCTCTCCTCGATCAGTCCGTAGAGTTTGAACGCGGCGGAAAAATTTTCCTCACGCAAACTTCTCAGGAAGAAATATTGTAGACCAGTGGTTTTCGACACTTTCAGGAAAAACATTCTGGCGACCCTCCTCGAACCCTAACGAAACTTTGTTTTCTGAATGGCAATTTTATTTTCTTTCTGTTGATGCAGCTTTCTTGTACACTGTTTTTTTATTTTATTTATTTATTTATTTTGTGTGTGTGTGTGTGTGTGTGTGTGTGCAGTGTGTGAAATTTTGGGATTGGAAGACATAATCTTATTTTTACATGATTTCTGACATAAATATATATTTTGCAGAACGAGTGTTGCCATTTCAGGGCAACATTCTGAAGTAAATTATGAGCATTAACAAATATCCCGTTGTAAGTCTATTAGTAAAGAAGTTAATTTTCGAATTTCTTAGAATTAATATTGAATGGCGTTCATTTATGTGTCGATTGGTTCATTAACACATTTTTATGCGGTTCCCTTATTAATCCTTAAAACACAGTATTATACAACAAGCTATGTTCTAGGAAATTCAGAATTAATGTTAAAGAAGGAATTACATAATTTTATCATAAAACAAATTTCACTTAGATCTACTTTTTGTATTACGGAAAACTAGTAGTCAAACATACACTTGGCCTGTTGTTTCATGCTGCAACTACCTGCTTCTCTGAGAACGACCCTCCTCCTCCTTTGAATAAGTTTTTACGACCCCCTGGGAGTCGCAACCCACAGGTTGGAAAACACTGTTGTAAACGCTTCCATTCCTCCTGAAAGGTCTACGCTTTAAACCGTATTCTTCCTTTCATTCTTTTACCTGAAAACGACAAGTATGAACGAAGAAAATGGTTTCTATTGCTTTTCTGTAATGTGTGTGCTAGATTGAAGCAGAAGAGTGATATACGCCAAAAACATAATGCACGTCTGAACTGGACACATCTCAAGTCTCATATCTTCTCTGTGATCTGATAGTGAGTTCTGGCTGGCGGCACTGCGTTACGTACTCTTCGAACGGCGCTCAGGCCAGAAGCAGCCAACATTCAGGAGGCGCTGCAAAGTGTTTTTAGCGTTCTATATAAGCCGCATGTGTCCCTTTGACATTTCCGCGTTCATTTAGTCGATAAGCTGACGACAGCTTGTCAATTCACATGTGGATACCAACCAACAGTGGAGAACGTTTGTTTGGATGCCATCTCACAACTGTATGAACTATTGTACTAAAGTTTCCGCACCAGTTGTTACAAACATTTTACGATTGACGTTGCCTTAGGGCAGATATGTTTTAGGATTCAAGGTAAGCCTGTCTAGGATAAACACACTTAGTTATATTGACATGGATCGTATTTAAGGTTTTAATGTTTTCGTTTTAATTTACGTTTGCCTTCGCTTTCTCCTTTTAGAAATTGAGAATGGGCTGATGTAGGCCCGAAACATGTCGTTCGGAAATTTTTACATTGTGACAATTGTTGCGGAAACTTCAGTACGATACAACAGTGGAGAACTTTAATCTTTGTTTTCAGAACCATACCTACAAAGTACACTACTGACAATTACAACTGCTACACCAAGAAGAAATGCAGATGATACATGGGTATTCATTGGACAAATATATTATTCTAGAACTGACATGTGATTACATTTTCACGCAATTTGGGTGCATAAATCCTGAGAAATCAGTAGCCAGAACTACCACCGTTGACCATAATAACGACCTTGATACGCCTGGGCATTGAGTCAAACAGAGCTTGGATGGCGTGTACAGGTACAGATGCCCATGCAACTTCAACACGATACCACAGTTCATCAAGAGTGGTGACTGGCGTATTGTGACAAGTCAGTTGCTCGGCCACCATTGACCAGACGTTTTCAATTGATGAGAGATCTGGAGAATGTGCTGGCCAGGGCAACAGTCGAACATTTTCCGTATCCAGAAATGCCCGTACGGGACTTGCAACATGCGGTTGTGGATTATCCTGCTGAAATGTAGGGTTTTGCAGGGATTGAATCAAGAGTAAAACCACGGGTCGTAACAAATCTGAAATGTGACGGCCACTGTTCAAAGTGCCATCGATGTGAACAACATGTGACCGGGACGTGTAACCAATGGCACCTCATACCATCACGCCGGGTGATACGCCAGTATGCCGATGAGGAATACACGCTTCCAATGTGCGTTCACCGCGATGTCGCCAAACACGGATGCGACCATCATGATACTGTAAACAGAACCTGGATTCATCCGAAAAAATAACGTTTTGCTATTCGTGCACCCAGGTTCGTCGTTGCGTACACCATCGCAGGGGCACCTGTCTGTGATGCAGCGTCAAGGGTAACCGCAGCCATGGTCTCAGAGCTGATAGTCCATGCTGCTGCAAACGCCGTCGAACTGTTCGTGCAGATGGTTGTTGTCTTGCAAACGTCCCCATCTGCTGACGCTGGGATCGAGACGTGGCTGCACGATCCGTTACAGCCATGCGGATAAGATGCCTGTCATCTCGACTGCTAGTGATACGAGGCCGTTGGGATCCAGCACGGCGTTCCGTATTGCACTCCTGAACCCACCGATTCTATAATCTGCTAACAGTCATAGGATCGCGACCAACGCGAGCAGCAATGTCGCAATACTATAAACCGCAATCGCGATACGCTACAATCCGACCTTTATCCAAGTCGGAAACGTGATGGTACGCATTTCTCCTCCATACACGAGGCATCACAACATTTCACCAGGCAACGCCGGTCAACTGCTGTTTGTGTACGAGAAATTGGTTGGAAACTTTCCTCATGTCAGCACGTTGTAGGTGTCGCCACCGGCACCAACCTTGTGTGAATGCTTTGAAAAACTAATGATTTGCATATCACAGCATCTTTTCCCTGACGGTTAAATTTCGCGTCTGTAGCATGTCATCTTCGTGGTGTAGCAATTTTAATGGCCAGGAGTGTATATTGTTCAGCAGACTGCTAAGTGCACGGAGCCTGCTTGTCATAGCTAATATTTTAACCTAAAGCTTGAAAGACGACCGTCTGCCGTCTTCCATATATTGTTTGTATATTTCTGTATAGTTATAATTTATTTAATGTCGCTAGATTATCATTTTGTTAAAACTTGAACCCCACTCTTTTCAAGGCTTGAGGTATAGCATTTTTATTTCATGTGTTGAAATATTAGTTAATATTGCTAGGATTTTCTTATTTTGTTATGTTAATAAGTTATTATTAAATGCGGCACAAATGTGGCTTCTCCGCTATGCCACTGTCCCTGTGAGAATGTGTACTTGTCTTACTTTTAAGTGGATGTGCGAGAATATATGGCTGTCTGAATGTGGGGAGTGATAGCTCGCTTTGCATTGTTCTCTCTGGCTCAGAGTCGATAGCTGCTGAGGCTACCAAAGAGGTTTTTACACCCTTTGGTTACAGTCCAGTCGACGAGCCTTCTCTAGGACGAATCTCTCCAACGCCACCACCGCTGATCTTGGATTACCCGGCTTCCGGTGGCCTCCCGCGTCTCTTAACCGCTCGGTCTGGCCATTCTGTGCTGGTCTTCTGGTGAGGTGAGGCTGGTTCTGCTCTTGTGTTTGGAGATGGTAGCATTTCATTGTCTAGCATGTTTAACTTAGACTCGTGAACTTAGAATCATTTTGTGTAATATTTTTCCCGATCGTAGGCGGAAATGTGTTCTCGTTTTTCAATTCAGTGATTTCCAATAGATAAACGCGGCGTGTGCGATTCTAGTTGCAGTTTGATAACGGACTGGTATGTTGAAACCTTTTGTGATCATGTGGCGGTGTATGAACTCTGTGTAAATACTTTCTAGCTTTGTGGGGCCTGATTTCTAATAGGTGATATGTTCATTTTTGTACAGTGCATGTAAAAATCTTCTCGTCGTTTCCTTCCGTGAGTGATATGTGTTCCACGTGGTTGGTTCATAGAACAAAGCCTTCAGCTTTCACTCTTGTTTGTTCCATGCCCATCAGGCAACTAACTATGCTGGTATCCTTCTGATTTCCACTAATATTTCGCGATCTTCTTTCCCCCTCTATTTTAATGTTGCTGTTTCTTCTCCAACTTGTAGTATGCACTCTGTCCTTGTCACTAATTCTTCAAATGTTTGTATAGTCTATGGGACTTAACTACGGGGTCATCAGTCCCTAAACTTACAAACTACTTATCAACTACCCTATACTAAGGACGGCACAAATATCCATGCCCGAGGGGGGATTCGAACCCCCGACCGTAGTGGCCGTGAAGACCGTGTTTGGAGCGCCTTAGTCCCCTCGGCCACCGCGGCCGGCTCAGTAATTCTGTCTGAGCCTTGTACAACCTCCTTCAATAGGTTCCTTATGTAATTCTAAACATTTCTGTGGGTTGCATGCTGTAATTCTTAATGTTATTTTCCGACTTTGTAATTATTTCACTGTTACGAGTTTTGGGTACTGGACTTCATCCGTCTCTGTAATCGCCCCCTATCGCGTGTAGCTGCATTTCTTTCGCTTCTTTATGTACTTCTAAACATTTCTATGGGTTACATGCCGTAATTCTTATTTTTATTTTTCCGACTTTGTAATTATTTCATTTTTGTGGTTTTTCTAAGACAGGACCTTATCCGTCTCTGTAATCGCTCCTTATCGCATGTAGCTGTATTTCATTCGCTTCTTTTTATAATTCTAAGCATTTCTATTGGTTGCATGTTTAAATTAAATTTCTTTGTTTTTCGGAAACTGAATTTATTCAATTTTATCGGTTTTCGGAACCACGTGGTCCGAGTTCCGACTTCGGGGTTTGCAGCTATTCGCCTGAATTCACGCCACTTCTCATATAAAACCAGTACCTAGATCGATTTCTAACAGACTAAAACTGAAGAATCCACCGTGATTTAATAGAATGAATCCGATTTTCAACCACTTCACCTTCAGTGGAGTGCGTTCATGTAACGTAGCCGTGGGTCGCCGTTAGCGTGTTTGCTCGCGGTCCAATTCAGATGTAATTTAACTTGGCTATACACGCGCACCATCTCAAAACAAGCACGACAGACCAGAGCCAGCTTCAAAGTGTTTTTGTATATTGTGTTTTGTGCTACCTCCGACTTGCTGAATTTCGCCTACGATAGGGGCGCCTTCTTCCGCCTCGTCTCAGCACGCTGTTTTTGGTGAGTTTCGCTTTGGCATTGCGTGTGTGTGAACGAATGAGTGTTGTTTGTGAATCCTTCCCCCCAGTAGCGTTAAATTATGTATAATTTAGGCTGGACACCGTCCGCATTAATCCATGTAAGAGATGCATTTTTATTGTATTAACAAAATTGGTTCCCCATTTTGCTTATATTCTTTGTGAATAAAAAAGTTTAAGTTAAGCATAATCCGTAAGTTGCCTATAAATTGTAGTTTTAGAGCACCTTTCCTCTTTTATTTAATATTGTTCTTCACAAGTGCTGAGAACAAGCTCAGATGCAATGTTTCTTATGTCTAAATTCCGTTGCGCCATAAATGTTTCCTTAGCCACCTTTCTATGATAAGGTGGCTTGCTTATTAATGTATGTGTGTAATAACGTGTAAGCTTCTATGTATACTGACCACTGTAGTAATAACTTCCCGTTATTGAAGTAATTTGAAACGAATCAGTTCTCAGTTTGGGCCAGGGAACAAGGTTTTGTAGCAGGAAGTAACCAATAGTTCACACGGACCTCATTTGCTCTTGTTTCGTACAGTGGTCGCCTTTTAAGCTGCACAGTAATGACACTGATTCTTGGAATGTTTAGCCTTATAAAACCTGGTGATGCAGTGGCACACATAACTATGCAGAGGCGTGGCGTAGTGCGTTGTAATCGACTGTATTGCCAACTGCTGCAATGTCACACGCTAGCACAGTACATATCAGATCCAAATTTTAAAGCCGGCTGCAGTGGCCGCGCGGTCTGCGGCGCGCCAGTCACAGTCTGCACGGCCGCTACGGTCGGCGTTTCGAATCCTCCCTCGGGCATGGGTGTTTGTGCTGTCCTTAGAGTAAGTTACTTTAAGTTGTCAAGTAATTAGGTGTAAGTCTAGCGACTGATAACCACTAAGTTCGGTCGCATAATACCCTACACACATTTGAACAAATTTTGAAATGGTTTACTCAAGGAAATACATTTTTGAAATACCGGTTTTTCGAAAAGTAACATGTATGTGTCAATGTAAAAGCAAGATGTTTCAGTAAATTCTAGAATATACAGATAAAACCTGACAGTTATCATCACGATGTTGTAAAAGTCCGAAATTTATTATTATATGCATTGATTTCGAACTTTTACCGAGAGATATCGGTAAATCATTAGATTTACTCATGCCAACTGGTAAAACCTGCATGCAGACTCCCTCCTTCATTGTACTGTTTCAGGGATAAATCGATAGAGGAAATCAAGATACTGACAATGTTATCAACGTGAATCTAAACAAACAAAACATCTAAACGGTCTGAAGGGTTAAGGTTTGTGCAAGCAATAAAACGGGGCTTGTCATGGAGGGATCAAATGTTCACCGTCTGACGCCATGTCCGAAAAGATATCAATAATTGTAAATATGCCCAAAACAGGCAATGCCAATTTCAATGGGGACGCATTCAAACGCTCGATCCCTTGCGGGAATCCAGTATAGGCTTCGAGCAAGAGGAATCATTGGGCAGGGACCTAGAATTTGATGATTTGTGTTGGAAGAGAAGCTGCCTGGTAGCCTTATTGATGAAGGCTACCGCTGGCCTAAATTCGGGAAATCCGGGTTCGAATCCCGGTCCAATATAAACTTTATCGTTGAATTTATTTAAGGCCGTTATTGTCAACTAATGGTGTCTTTCGTTCGGACATGTCCTAAAAGAACAGACACCATATCAATAAAAGTTACTTTTATCGAAAAGGGCTATGGTATATAAAACTATTTTTCAATATTTTAGGAAAGGCATTATATTTTATTCACCAAAACGTTTCAGTCATAGACCATGCTCACGGTAGTCAAAATGAAATGCTTTTGTGACGGCAACACTATATGTTATATATGTTACGGAAATGCAGTGTGAGGAGCACAGTGGTACTTGACACTTAGTAGTAGGTTCATAAGAGTATTTAGACTACAGTGAGCTACTTGGACCAAAACCAGTTAGCGAATAAAACATACACAAATGAGCATTTGTGTTAAACGTGCTACAGTCGAGGTCTGAAACTAGACGCCTGCAGGATAGGCACCCACACGCCTTGTATGTAGCGCACGCTGCCGTGTACTGCCGTGGAATGGGACAGCCGGTGCGACATACAGAGTCGATTCAGATTAGATTAGTTTTTCGTTCCGTAGATCCATGTTGAGGAAATCCTCGTGGATGTGGAACATGTCAAGAAACGAAATTTACAAGTTGAATACTAGATAATACTAATAATATAAATACAGATACATACATTTTTAAGTTTTTTTTTAATTTTTTTATTTTTATTTTTTTTAACTGGTAATATAATAATACTAATATAGTATGAGTACATGCATCATTTGGTACAATTTAGAAATTCACTAATACAGTAGGAGGAGTTGGCCACTAGAAAGTCTATTATGTTCCTCTTAAACTGATCTTTATTTGTAGCTAAATTTTTTATACTTGATGGTAAATTATTGGAAATGTGTGTTCTTGAGTAGTGGACCCCTTTTTGAACTAAAGTAAGTGCTTTTAAGTCCTTGTGTATATCATTTTTATTCCTAGTATTGTATGTATGAACTGAGCTGTTTGTTCGGAAAAGGGATATATTATTTATGACAAATTTCATTAAGGAATAAATATACTGAGAGGGAGTAGTTAATGTACCCAGTTCTTTGAAGAGGCTTCTACAGTACGTCCGTGAATTTATTCCACAAATAATACGTATTACACGTTTTTGGACTCTGAAGTCTTTTGACTGACTTGAAGACTTACCCCAAAATATTATACCATATGACATTAGGGAATGAAAGTAAGCAAAGTATGCAAGCTTTGTTATTTTTATGTCTGATAACACTCGTGTTGAAAATACAGATTTCTTGAGTCGTTTCTGCAGTTCTGTGGTGTGCTCCTCTCAACTAAATTTATTATAAAGCTGTAATCTCCGGAATTTAATACTGTCAACCTCTTCTATCTGGTGTTCTTCATACTTAATGCATATGCTGACGGGAAATCTCTTACATGTTCTGAACTGCATGTAGTGAGTCTTTTCAAAGTTTAATGACAATGAGTTGGCTTTAAACCATTTATTAATGTTAATGAAAATATCATTAGCAGACCTTTCTATAACTATGCTTGATGTACTTTTTATTGCAATACTTGTATCATCTGCAAACAAAACGAACTCTGCTTCTGGTGGTGTAACTGATGAGAGGTAATTAATGTACACAAGAAAAAGCAAGGTCAAGGTTCAGAATTTATTGAATGTACCACGTATATTTCCTAAAACATGCTGAAAACCACCTGGAAAAGATGTTTAACCCTCTAAAGACTAAGTTTTTGTGGTCTCGCCTGCTTCTCAGGACTCGTGTTACTTTGGTATTATTGAATTACATGCGTTTCTGAGTTGTAAACACGCCGTTATTCAGCCATCTACAATCACTGTTTCCAACCTTTTGCTTCTTTCTCGCCTTTGAGGGATTCGGTTCGTGAATAATAGAAAGCTGGTGAATTTTCAGTTCCATTTCTTAGTACTTCGAAGACTTCGTGATCTTCGAAATCTCTTACAGAGTATGCAGCTGAATCTTGATTTGGTATTATTATTATTATTTAAATTTCCTCGTCACTGTAACCAGACACAAATACACAAGTTGCAACTTGAGTTCTCTTGCATCGAAAGGCTTCCTCTCTAAGGCGCCTCGCTGCGGAGCGAGCTGTTTCCCACCGTCGGAGGTTCGAGTCCTCCCTGGGACATCGATGTGTGTGTTGACCTTATGTTGCTTTAGGTGAATTTAAGTAGTTTGTAAGTGTACCCATTGATGACCATATTAGGTGGGACCAATAGGTTTACAAGCATTTCAACATTTTGAAAGGCTTCCTGAAAACTCGAGTAATTTGAACACCATTAATTCACAGAAGGGAACCATTACACTGATACGTCACATACAGACCGCAAAAAAGCGCAAACGTCCCCGTACGGTGGTAGGCTTGTGTGACAATGCGGCCGCCGCCGGACTAGTGCGGTTGGCGTCCCCAAAGGGTTAACCCATATCTCAGATATCTAAGTATGGTCAAAAAAATCTCTAAACAACGTAAAAAGGAAGACAGGAAGATCAGAGGTTAACGTCATGTCGACATCGTGGACATTAGAGGCTGATCACACGCTCGGATTGATTTTTTGCTACGGATGAGGAAGGAAATCGGCCGTACCCTTAGAAAGGAATCATCCCGGCATTTGACTGTAGTGACTTAAGGAAATCACGGTAAAAATTTAGATGGCCCGGAGGCGGGTTTCAACCACTGCACCCCTCCCGAATGCGAGTCCAGTGTATTACCACTGCTACAGACACCTCGACCGGTAAACGTTGAACAGCGGTCGATACTTTCTAGCTATCGTTCAATTCCTCGGCGACATAAATCCGCTCATTGGGCTCGGAGCAGTATGTTTAGGTGAGAACCCGCTTTTCTTCTGGCTTGCCAAAAAGATCGCGTGGTGCAGCAAACACATATTTGCGATCTTGATCAAATTGCTGGCACAATTTCACTACGGCTGGACGCGACATTGAACGTGGCCCTTGTATAGCCAGATTTCACTGTGAAACTACTTGGGCTCGAACAAACACACATACATCAAAATCGTACGAGATATAATGTAAAGATCCCTTATTGCACTAGTGACACTCAGGCATCTGCAAAACTCTGCAGTCATCCGTGTGCCTTGCCACATTGTACTTTGACCTGTCGGTTTGCCAGTAGGGACGGTGCAGTGTGCCTCCCAAGTTGCGTTTTGTGACATTTGTGTGGTGAAGCGTCAGATGGAGCGGCGATTGATAACCAATCCTGCTAAAGTATTGAGATTGGTTGAGATGAAGTTACGAAGAACCATTCTTCGTAAAGATGGTATTAGTGTAGAAGATGAATCATTCGCATGCTTTCTCGTTTCTGTTACGGTACAGAAATATGAGCATAAGTTAGATACTGTTGTAACACTAACACAATAATGATAATAGGGATGATAATAACGAAGAACTCATTGCTAGCGGTAGTGCTACGGTATGTGCGGGTAGAGGCGATGGAAACAGTGGCAGTGAATACCAACAGTCTTCCGAGAAAAGGTTAAAGTTGCAACTATCATCACGGCTTTTGATGACAATACGCTAGAGAACATGTACGACGATTATTACATAAGTTATGTTCAGATATCTGCATTACGTATGGCGTCTACAATTACATCTACAGTGCTATCTAGAGCATGATTGCAAAGTTTTGCATAAAAACGACACCCACCAGCACAATGAGGTGTACGTAGAGATACTGTAACCAAACGTTCATGCAGATATGTTTGTTCGAGCCCAGGTACTTTCCTTGTCAGAACTTTTTCCTTCAGGCACTTACTGTCCCGCGCACTTTCATCTCGAGTAGGTTTGCAGTTGGCGCGCTATTTCCACCTGTTACTCACAGACAGAACTCCGGAACATGTTCTCTTTTCTGACAAGGCGTCATTCTGATTGCGCAGCGGTCCTAGCGTGGGGCATGTGTAACTACGTATGTGTGCATAGTTTGTGGTACATAGTGTGCCGAACACTTGAATCTACAGTGCACCTGTAGCCGCAGCGGCGTAGCTTTCTTTTAGAGGCAGACACAAGACGGTGGCTGGTGCAGACGTATCTCCACTTCCTTATTGGAGGCTCGGCCGTAAAGGCAGCACGCGTGCCGCGACCCACTTGCGCTTATCGCGTTTTACGACGGCCTCCTAAGCAGCAGCCAGCCGCGCTAGGTCGGTGCGCGACAAAACACTTCTCCTCCGCTGTGAGTGAGTGGGCTTTCCGACATGTTCTACGTTCAATACCGCGCTCACTCTCTTTCAAGATACACAGCCGCAAATAAAAATCAGTACGTCCTCTCTGAGTTTTCGAATTCACTCAAGATTTATATAAGGAACTCATAGTTCTATGGGGCGATCTATAATTGTTTAATAAATATTTTGCAGCCAAGATCGCATTTTTCATTTATTACGTTACCGGTTTCGGCGTGCTCGACGCCACCTTCAGACCTGTCGTAATTTACATAACTTCACGACATTTTTTTATATACTAAAAGAGTACATCCAGGTTGAGTCATCACCAAACATAAAATTACTAGTCACAAATTACTTAGACTTTGAAGTACCTCGCTTCAGAACCATTAGAAGATGGATGTATATATTTTATTTGCGCCCGCAGATTATCGTGCAAAATGATGGGCGGGTTGCGCAGAACGTGTTGTCGCTTCCATCGCAAAGCTGGCTGATGCTCCAAAAACGAACAGTAATACGGTGTATTGACGATCTCCGTTGTTCTTGTTACGAAAACAAAGTGACACCATTGCGTTAAACCGCTCGCTTGCAAGTGCGCACACCGCTGACGTGAGACGGGCGAGTCCATTTGCTCAGAGGTAAGATAAGTATGACAACAACGTGTGCTGTCAACGGCAATAGTTGATTCCATTGCATAGTGTCTCCATAGCAGTGTTGCCAACCCTCGTACATTCGATCATATAGACATCAAATACTGTGTTGGGATGCGTTATTAGACGTCTGTTCGACATTTTCACGCACTTCTGCAAGATCTGTGGGATAGTTAATCGCATGCATCAGTTGTTGTCCCATCATATTCACACGTATTCCATGGAAAAAAAGATGCGTCCTCTCCTGGAGTACTGCTGCCCATTGTGGGACCCTCACCAGGTGGGACTGACGGAAGATATTGCGAAGGTTCAGAGAAGGGCAGCTCGTTTTGTTTTATTACGATACGGGGGAGAAAGCGTACGGAAATGTTGCACGAATTGGGGTGGAAATCATTAAAAGAAAGACGTTATTCATTGCTGCGTGATCTGTTTGCGAAGTTTCAATCACCGACTTTTACTTCTGAATGTGAAAATATTTTGCTAGCACCCACCTACTTAGGAAGACATGACCATCCCAATAAAATAAGAGAAATCAGATCGAAAACGGAACGATTTACATGTTCTTTCTTCCCTCGCGATATTAGAGAATGGAACGGTAGAGAAAAGTTATGAAAGTGATTAATAAAACCTCTGCCAGGCACTGAAATATGATTTGCAGAGTATATACGTAGATGAATACATGTTCTTCGGCTGTTGCATACATCGTCTATGTAGATGTAGATTCGTAGATGGTGTTGGGCAGGATGTTGCTGCATGTCTTGTAGAGCAAGTCGGGCTTCAGGCACTTTGTGTGGGTGAGCATTGTCCTGTTGGAACAACATATCACACTCCGGTGCAACAACAGACAAAGAACGATTCTTCTAACTTTCTGCACCTTCCGAGTGCTAGCCAGGCTTCGCTCCACAAACACCAAGTGAGAGCGAGAGTTGTAGCTTATCACGCTCCAGACCGTAACGCCTGGGGTGGAACCAGTGTGTCTTGGAGGAATGAGCCCTAAGAGACAGTGCATTGTGCTAGCAAACGACCCTCACTTTCGTGCAGGCAGAATCTGCTTTCATCGCTGAAGACCACGGCCGCCGCGGCGAAGCGGTCGAGCACATTGAGGCGCTATGCTACGATGTGCGAGGCCGTTCCCCGTCGGGGGTTCGAATCCCCTCTTAGGCATGGATGTTTGTGTCGTCTTTAGTATAAGGTAGTTCATAAGTATTTTGTAAGTTTAGGGACTGTTGACCCCCAGTTAAGTCCCTTAAGCTTAACGAACATTTGAACAGTTGAAGAGCACGGCCAGCCATTCCATCTTCCGGTGATCCTCTGACGGTGCCAGTGGAGCTGCGGACACCGGTGCTCTGGCGTGAGTGGAAGACGGGCTAGAGTGTGCGTGTCCGCAGTACCACCGGTGGCAACCGGTTGGCAGCAGTTCGTGTTGACACGCCTGGGCTCACAAAACCTCTTATCTGTGCTGTAGTACCTTTACGATCTGTTACTGCTGCCCTGGTGATTCAGGTGAGTACAGGGTTATAAATACAAAATCAATTGATAGTAACGCAGTAGTAGGTCTGATATGAATAAGAAAATAGGATTGCGGATAAATTACTATGAACAGCATAGTGAAAGCATTATTGTAGCAAAGATAGACACGAAGCCAACACCGACCACATCAGCACAAGTTTATATGCCAACTAGCTCTGCCGATGATGAGATCGAAGAAATGTATGGCGAGATAGAAGAAACTGCTCAGACCGTTAAAGTAGAAGAAAACGTAATTGTGATGGGGGACTGGAACTCGGTATTAGGAAAGGGAAGAGAAGGAAATGTAGTAGGTGAATTTGGACTGGGGAAAAGGAATAAAAGATAAGATCGCCTGGTAGAATTTTGTGCAGAGCACAATTTAATAATCACAAAGACTTGGTTTGATCATCACGAAAGAATGTTATATAAGTGGAAGAGAGCAGGAGACACTGGGAGATACCAGATTGACTTCACAATGGTAAGGCAAAGGTTTAGAAACCAGGTTTTAAACTGTAAGACATATCCAGTGGCAGATATAGACTCTGACCATAACTTATTGGTTATGAACTGTAGATTAAAACTTCAGACACTGCAAGACGGTAGAAAATTAAGGAGATGGAACCTGGATAAATTGAAGGAACCAGAGGTGGTTGAGAGTTTCAGAAGGAGCATTAGGCAAAGATTGTCTGAAACGGGGGGGAAAGTAAAACAGTAGAGGAAGAATGGGTAGCTCTGAGAGATAGGGTAGTGAAGGCCGCAGAGGATCATATAGGCAGGAGGACAAAGCCTAATAGAAATCCTTGTATAACACAGGAGATACTGAACTTAATTGATAAAAGGAGAAAATATACAAATGCATAAAGTGAAACAGGAAAAATGAGTACAGACGTCTGAAAATGAGTTTGACAGGAAATGTAGACTGGCTAAGTAGGAGTGGCTTGAGGAGAAATGCAAGACAGTACAAGAATGTATAACTAGGGGAAAGGTAGATACCGCCCACAGCAAATTAAAACAGACATTTGGAGACAAGAAAAGCAGCGCTATGAATATCAAGAACTCAGATGGAAAACTAGTACTAAGCAAAAAAGGAAGTCTGAATGATGGAAGGAATGTATAGAAGACCCGTATAAAGCAAATGAACTTGAAGGCAGTATTCTAGAAATGGAAGACGAAGTAGAGGAAGATGAAATAGGAGATACTATACTGCGAGAAGAATTTGACAGAGCACTAAAAGATTTGAGTAGAAACAAGGCTTCTGAAGTAGATGTAGTCCCATCTGAACTGGTATTATCGTTAGGAGAGTCAGTCATGAAGAAATTCTTCCACCTGGTATGCAAGATGTATGAGACAGGGGAAAACCATCACACTTCAAGAAGAATAGAATGATTCCAATACCTAAGAAAGCAAGTGCAGACAAATGTGAAAGTTACAGAACTATCAGTTTAATAACTCATGGGTGCAAAATACTAACACGAATTATTTACAGACGAATGAGAAAACTGGTGAATCCGACCTCGGGGAAGATCAGTTTGGATTTAGGAGAAATGTAGGAACACACGAGCTAATACTCACTTTACGATTTATCTTAGAAGATATATTAAGGAAAGGAAACCTTACGTCTTTAGCATTTGTAGATCTGGCGAAAGCTTTTGACACTGTTGACTGGAATACACTTTTTCAGTTTCTGAAGATAGCAGGGAAGAGGAAG
The DNA here is from genome assembly GCA_026315105.1 of Locusta migratoria. Classification (NCBI taxonomy): domain Eukaryota; kingdom Metazoa; phylum Arthropoda; class Insecta; order Orthoptera; family Acrididae; genus Locusta; species Locusta migratoria. The sequence continues at coordinate 731,249,488 of CM048755.1, read as the reverse complement.
AGAAGAGTTATATTCAACTTGTACAAAAAACAGACAGCACTTATTAGAGTCGAAGGTCATGAAAGGATTGCAGTGTTTGGAAAGGGAGTAAGACAGGGATGTAGCCTTTCCCTAATGTTGTTCAATCTCTACATTGATCAATCTGTGAAGGAATGTAAGGAAAAATTTGGAGAGAGAATATAGGTCCAGGAAGAGGGAATAAAAGCCTTGCGGTTTGCTGACGACATAGTAATTCTGTCAAAGACAGCAAAAAACCCTGAAGAGCAATTAAACGGAATGGACAGTGTCTTGGAAGGAAGATATAAGATGAACATTAACAAGAGTAAAACAAAGGTGATGGAATTTAGTGTTAGAAAATCAGGCATTGCTGAAGGGATTAGGCAATGAGACAATAAAAGTAGTAGATTAGTTTTGTTGTTTGGGTAGCAAAATAACTTCTGATGGGCGAAATAAAGAAGATGTAAAATGCAGAATGGCTATGGGAAGAAAAGCATTTCCGAAGAAGAGAAATTTGACATCAAATATTAGTTTAAATGTTAGGACGTCCTTTCTCAAAGCATTTGCTTGGAGTGCAGCATTGTATGGGAGAGAAATGTGGACAATAAGGAGTTCAGACAAAAGATGATAGAAGCTTTCGAGATGTGGTGCTACAGACAAATGATGAAGATTAGATGGGTAGATCACGTAACTAATGAGGTTGGTGGGACACATTCTGAGACATCAAGGAATCGTCAACTTAGCATTAGAAGGTAGTGTGTGGGATAAAAATCGAAGAGGGAGATCGAGGGATGAATACAGTAAGCAGATTCAAAAGGATGTAGGTTGCCGTGCGTACTCTCAGATGAAGAGGCTTGCACAGGGCAGGGTGTTCAGGGTAGCAGGCGTGGAGAGCTGCAGAAAAACAGTCTGCGGGCTGAAGACCACAACAACTGCTGCTCTTACTGTACGACGATATTGGCGGATGTCTGTGCTGTTTGGATGTCCTGGACCTCGTCTACAGGTGTGAGAATAACCACGTGACCACTACCACCAGTATCGTTGCACAACAGACGCAGCACTTTCCAGCTTGTACGGCATTTCTCCGAAAGGACCATCCCGCCACTCGGAATGCCATAATTGAATCCCATTCAAACTCATGCAGTGGGCTGTAGGAAGCACGAGTGCGTCTCCGTGTCATGGAGCCTGTTTATTTCATACGTTGATATCACACTGTGCATTATGGCTGGAAACATTCGCTAATAAAGGGCACACACAGATGCGGCTCCAGCAGCTATGTCACTATGTTATCTGTTAGCGGACGACACTGAAACCATTGTCAGTGCATCTACTATCCCCTGCCGTTATAGAGTCAAAATCGACGTCTTCTTTCCAGCTATACATTTCTTCCAGCAGTGTATTTCAAACTCTTTGATAGTGATATCTCTTTGATAAATAAAATATTATCGAGCCTCGGTGTACAAGGTAAGTATTTGCCGAACAGTGAGAGTCTGGAATGACAAATATTTACTTTTAAGCGGAGAATACACTACCATAAGGTTTGTTATGAGCAGAGCACTTAACGATCGATGGCGGATACCTGCCTTTGGTGAACATATAAATTACGAATTGCGGTCTCTGGACACGCCTCACTGTACAAATTAAAGCTTCAACGTGCCAATAATTCCAGCAGTATTGCAAGACAACCTCTGCAAGCGTAGAAGCTACGCACAACAATCAATGGAAAGATGAACGTCGTCCTCGATAGTGCTAAATAGTGCTAATGGGAGCACACGGCCGAAGGTAGGTATATGGGAACTAGGCGTCCTCAACCACATTTTGTCGCCTATTTGTAAATCTTTCCTCAACAAGACAATCGTGAGTTATGGGTTCTTAGTCTGTTAACGGCGGTTTCTCCTTTCATACAACTCGTTTATTAGCGAATGGTACACGGGAAGAGAGGCGTTTGCACCCTTCTGCATGAGCTCCAACTTATCTAATTTTGATACTGTGGTCATTATTTATTGATACATCATAACAAACTCCATCAACGTTATCCATATTGTAAACAAGTTGTCGCATATAATTTTTCTCCGTCAGTCTATCTGTTTACTCGATCCATCCATTTAATTTTTGGCGTTATTTTGTAGAATTTCAGAAGTTTCTCGGGTTCTCTTCTTAGTACTGTTTATAGTCTACCGTTCATGCCTGTACAACTACAGCACTTCCATGAAGGATATCCTAACCAAAAAATTTGTGTGACACATAAACACACCTCTCTTTTTCAGGGAAGCTGTTCTGGCTATTGATAATCTATATTTCGAATCCTCTTTACCGTTGCCAATGTCAGCATTTCGATTTTTCTCGTTTTCCAATCTGATTCTCTCACCATCGTCTGATTTAATTTAACTCCATTCCTTCTGTTTTACTTTTGTTGTTTTTCATCTTACAAGTCTTTATAAGATACTATCCATTTCGCTCAGCTGCTTTCCAAATCAAGTTAAATGTCAGCGACAAGCAAATTTTTAATTCTTCTCCCTGTACTATAATTTCCTTGCCAAATTTCTCATTGATTTCCTTCTACGCTTGCGCGGTGATATCAGCGGGGATATTTTACGACCCTGTATCACTCCCTTTCCAATAACTGTCTCTTTGTGAGGGCTTCGTCTTTCAGCTCTAGTCTGGTTTCCGTTCTATTTATAAATAAAATCTCATTCTCTGTATTTTATCTCTCGTAGCATCCGATGTTAGGACAATACTGAATCAATAAAACACACAATCTCCAGCCATGAGTACAGGATAGCAAACGATATAGTGGAAATTAATTTCCAAGCTCGTTTTTGCCAGTGCTTTATACATTATGATTTGTTGCTTAGGTCAGTTATTTGGGAAATCGTATACCATGTCAAAATTACTCGCACTTCAATAATAATAGTAAGTTAACTGAACGACATTCCGTTGGCCACACACAACGTGCTTGACTGAGCTCTTCCACATTCTACAATTCGTATGAGGCAATATTTAAGGGCTCTTTCCCTAACCGATATGTTGGCTGTGCTAGTATCATTAAGTGGCGAACAACATCTGTACACATAACACCTTGGGATTTGTATTTATGTCTGGATAAAATGTGAAGTGAAGACATAGTGGCTACATGAGACGAAATCCTAGATATCTTTGCGAACACAGTTGTTCTAATAAAGGAATGTAGAGCTGCAGTATGGCAAGCACTGTAACTTGTTATCCAGAATGTACAAACACCTGTTGACATTTAGGGTGTAGTGATTGTACATTCGCCGCGGTGGAGTAGCCAAGCGATCTAAGCTGCGGAGCGCGCGGTTACCCGCCTTCGGAGATGGAGTCCTCCCTGGGGCATGGATGTGTGTGTTGTCTTTAGGTTAGTTTCCCTTAGTTTAAGTAGTTTGTAAGCTACGGACTGATGACTACGCAGTTTGGTCCGATAGATTTACATACATTTGAACATTTGATTGTACATTCATTGTAAATGCAGTATATTAAATTTTGTCTATAAATGTTGTAAATTTAAGTACTTATACATCGTAATTATAAGAGTATTGTAAACTGTTAAAAATTCTCTGTCTGACAAACACGTAAAATCTCTCTAAATTTGTATAAAACTTAAGATGTTTGTGGCTATATTTCACACATCGCAAACCAGTAATGTTTGTTTGTGGTGGTAGTAGTTATCAGTCTCACATTGTGCACTATGGTAGTTGAGGAGTTGATAACGACAAGAGAGTGGAGGATAAGGGCGTTGAAAGTTATCAAGTTGTATAAAATTCTACGTGCGTGTTTGTGTGTGTGTGTGTGTGTGTGTGTGTGTGTGTGTGTGTGTGTGTGTGTGTGTCTGCAGTAAAAACAACACAAAGCGGATGAGTAGTTTATCAGTGTAGTTGTAGTCCAAAGTCTCCCGTTATATGCCTTGTCGATAGCTATAAGTGGTTGAAAGTCGTCAAGTTATATGAAATTAGGTCTGAAGGCCAGCGATGACTTCTCAGACAATAATTGCAAGGAGGTTACATACATCGAACGTGGTGCACATTCATCACTTGTTTTTCCTGTAACGAGAAGCGTATGGATAAGAAAAACTAAGAACTAGTGCATAGTGCAGTTTGAAAAGTGAATAAATATCTTTTATATAAAAAAACTGTAAATGATATTTATATACGACAAAGTAGAATTCCAGCGAAGCTAGTAATGTATATTTTTAGACTCAAGTATCGTATGAAAATTTGTCTTATCGTCGGGATTCGAACTCAGGCCACCTACTTACTATGATGTTGTACTTACGACTACGCCATCCTGGCACAGTGGCTTTCTCACAGCTGCACGGATATATTCTGGCCCGCGTCCCTCCCCAGTCCGAATTCTCATCTCTGCTCCAATCTACGCGATTTTCCCCATAGACTTGAACACGGCTGCAAAGGCTCTCTGACTCAATTGAAACAGCAACCTCTGCAAAGAACATAGCGGAAATCCTCCTTGAAACCCAGCCATAGGTGTCCTTATACAAATTAAACTATACAGGGCCAGGGATGTGAATTTAGACTAAGAGGGAAGAGTGTCAGAGTAGATCCGTGCAGCTGTGCGAAGACACTGTGTCAGGGTGGCGTAGTGATAAGCGTAACTCTATAGTGAGAGCGATCCCGGTTTTGTACCCGTGGGAAAGATGTGTGAGTGACGTGAATAGCTCTCACACTTGGCGAAGAGTATAACAACTCCCATTTCAAAGAAGGAAGCTGCTGATAGGTGTGAATATCACAGAATTATCAGTTTAATTAGTCAAGGTTGTAAAATATTGACTACTTAAAAACAGAAGAATAGAAAGACTCCTAGCACACCTACGTTTATAGCAAATGAGTTTTAGAGAAAGCTTTTTACAGTGTTGACTGGAACGCCCTATAAAAGGTTTAAAAAGACAAGGCCTAATATAAATTCTTGAATATCATAGAAGAGACCGAATTTAATAGAGGAAAGGGGAAAATATAAAAAATGCAGCAAATTAAGCAAGCGAAAGGAAATATAGACATTTAAATAACGAGACTGACAGAAATTGTAAAGTGGCGCCGGCCGCGGTGGCCGAGGGGACTGAGGCGCTCCAGTCACGGTCTGCACGGCCACTACGGTCGGGGTTCGAATCCCCCCTCGGGCATGGATATTTGTGCTGTCCTAGTTCGCAAGTAGTTCATAAGTAGTTTGTAAGTTTAGGGACTGATGACCCCGTAGTTAAGTCCCATAAGCTATACAAACATTTGAACATTTTGTAAAGTGGCTAAGAAGGAGTGGATACAGTGTAAATGCAAGGCTATACAAAGAATATAACTAGAGAAAAAGATAGACACTGTCTACATGAAAGTTAAAGAGGCCTCAGTTATTCAGTCTGTACATAAAACAAGCAGTGAAGAAAACAAAAGAAAAATTTGGGGAAGGAATTCAACTTAAAGAGAGAAAAATGGTCAAATGTTTGTAATTCTATGGGACCAAACTACGTTGGTCATCAGTCCCTAGACTTGCGAACTACTTAAACTAAGTTAAACTAACCTAAGGACAACACGCACATCTATGTCCGAGGGAGGATTCGAACCTCCGACGCGGGAGGTCGCGCGATCCGTAACGTGACGCTCCAGACCGCTCGACTATTCCCGTGCGGCTAAAGACAGAAAATAAAAATTTTAGGATTTGCAGATGAAACTGCAATTCCCGATGTATCAAAGGATTTGGAAGTACAACTGAACGTAGCGGACGCTGACCTGAAAGGAGGATACAATATATCAACAAACACAAAACAGAGGTAATAGGATGTAGTCGATTCACGTCAAGTGATACTGAGGGATCTGAACCACTGTAGAAAATTACACTTGAAGTAGTAGATGATTTCTGCTAATCCAGCAGTAAAATGACTCGTGGTGCCCGAAGTACTGCGTGATCAAAAAGAAAACTTAATAAATCAGGGAATAGTGTACATAAAGAGGTAAAAATTTACACACATGGCATTTTATTAGAACCAAAAAAAAGTTCAAAAAATCCGACAGATGGCGCTTCATCTGATTAGAAAAGCAATAATTAGCATAATAAATTAAGACAAAGCGAAGATAATGTTCTATACAGGAAATGCTCAATATGTTCACCATCATTCCTCAACAAAAACTGTAGTCGATGAATAATGTTGTGAACAGCACTGTAAAGCATGTCCGGAGCTATGGTGAGGCATTGGCGTCGGATGTTGTCTTTCAGCATCCCTAGAGATGTCGGTCGATCACGGCACACTTGCGACTTCAGGTAACCCCAAAGCCAATAATCGCATGGACTGAGGTCTGGGGACCTGGGAGGTTGAGGATGATGCGATTCTGTAACATATCGGCGTACCTCTCACCCGTCACGGTAGCAGTCACTGACGTTTTGCTGTCCAGCGCCATCTGTCGGACATTTTTTGAACCCTTTTTTTTTTTCTTTCTAATAAAACCCCATGTCATTCCAAGCAAGTGTGTCAATTTTTTTCTCTATATCTACATTATTCCGTGATTTATTAAGTTTTCAAATTTATACTGACTTTTTGATCACTCGGTATGAGAATAACAACTTTAGACTGGAATGGCAGCAAGAGCATTTTGAAGAGGAGAAATTTAACATCTTTCATAGATGTATGTGTTAGAAAGTCTTTTCGGAATGTACTTGTCTGGAGTGTGTGTAATTTCTTACGAGGACTATAAGCAGTTCAGCCAAGTAGAGAATATAAGCTTTTGCAATGTGTTATTACAGAAGAATGCAAAAGGTTAGATGGGTAGAGTGTGTAACGATTAAGATGATATTGAATAGAGATTCCGAGACTCGAAGGGATCAACAGTTTAATATTAGAGGGAAGCGTGGGTGTCTGGAGAGGAGAGGATTTTACAGAGGCCAAGAGATGAATGCAATATGCGGCTGCCAACGGAAGTTGGCCATAGAAGTTATTCGGTGAAAAGAGGCTTGTAAGGCTAGAGTAACGCGGAGAGCTGCATCAAAGTAATCTTCAGACCGAAGACAACATACCTTCTAAAGCTAAGCTGCTGGAAACAAACATTTCCTACTTATATGTTTTACAGCCATTTCAGACTAAAAATCCCTATAATTATACCCCATTATTCAGCGCGCTACTTGCTGTTTCTTTATATTGTTCCCATTGTTTGCGACGTATAAAAACATTATTTTTTGCTGTCTTTTGAGGCTGTTACACATTTGATATGTTTCATCCGGAATACACATTTTCCCCGCCATTTCACTTTCGCTATTCGCAGGTGACGCAGTTGTGTACAGTAAGGTGACGTAGTAAACAATTTATTGTGATGTGAAGCTAGACTCCAAAATGACAATATACTGTTGCAATGACTGACGGATGTCTCTGGGAATAAGTAATTACAGTGTAATTCGCGTTGACTGTTATCAGCAGTCCGATCGTCGATGAGCCGTAGACCATCTGTCATTTACCATTTACGGTGGAACGATCGCATTTTTGGACACTTGAAAAATCCTAAGAAAGTAGAATTCAAAGGAGAAAGATATCGCTTACAAAGTACCTGTTAGATCAGTTATTAACTGTTTTTCAACAGTCTGCACACACACTATCGTGGTGGATTAACGAAAGATACAGAGAAGAGCCGTTCAAAATAAATAAATAGAAAGAAAAATTGTTTTTAAACCTGTGGGACTTAGATCCTCTGGTTATCAGTCCCTAGGCTCACAAATTACTTAAACTAAGGACAACACACACACACACACACACACACACACACACACACACACACACAAAAGCGCGCAACCGAGGAAGGACTCGAAGCTTCGACGACGAGCAACCGCACGCTCTGCAACAAGGCGCCTTAGAACGATCGGCCACTCCACCGCAGCGAAGAGCTGTCCCCTTCGTCACAAATTCACTACGCCACATGCTTATGATATACGATGCGCATGCAGAAAGGAAGTTTCCCTATTTCTTAAAAAGAAAGACAACGTTTATACAAGAAAAATTTCATTGGCAATAGGTACCGCATTGTTTCAACTATTTTTCGATATAGTTACGAAAATAATGAAGAGACTTTTTATATCGTGGAATCAACATTTTTTAAATTACTGTATGGTGACGAATTACAGTGATGATAATATTATCAATATTTTCTCGCAATAGCGAATTTCTTTTAGCGTCACTTATAAGGTATGGATGTTTTATCAAATGGTGACACATGAAAATTTGTGCCGGGCCGTGACTCGAACCCGGGTTTCCCGCTTCTCACGAGCGGTCGCCTTAACTACTAGGCTACCCGAACACGACTCCTGGACCGACCCAAACTTCCATATGCCACACTGACTGCACATATGTGTCAACTGCATTCATCCCTTAGCACTCGCAGCTTAATCTGTATATCTGTAATTCGTCACCATACAGTAATTTAACAGATGACTAAGCGAGGCAATTACGATAAAGGCGTATGCCTCGTTGTTTTCATTCTCCCTGGTGCGGGTTTACAGATTAAGCTGCGACTGCTAAGGGATGAATGTAATTGACTCCTAAGTGCGGTCAGTGTGGCATATGGAAGTTTGGGTCGGTCCTGGGGTCGTGTTCGGGTAGGCTAGTGGTTAAGGCGACCCCTCGCGAAAAGCGGGAAACCCGGGTTCGAGTACCGGTCCGGCACAAATTTTCATATGTCACCATTTGGTAAACCAGCCATACCTTATACAGTGACGCTAAAAGAAATTCGCTATTGCGAGAAAATACTGATAATCAACATTTGTATTCCTTTGTCGTAGAAGTCTGCAGCCCGTGAATGGAAACAGTCTGTGACGGTCATCCTCAACTGTTCATCAATGTCAAAACACTGCCTGGAGGACAGGAATTTCGTGAGGTGCAAGAACAGATGGAAATCGGTGGGAGCAAGATCAGGGCTGTATGCTGGGCGAACAAACAGGTCCCAGCAGAACAGCAGCAGAGCGCCGAGCCGTATGGTGTCAGAATTGTAACGGAGCAGCACAACACTTGCAGTCGGCATTCCACGCCTCTTGCTCTGAATGACTCACTGCGGTTTACACATTGTTTCACAGTAATAGCTGCCTAAAGTAATGCCTATTTCACTGTCCGTATCCTCTTCCATTTGGACCGGCAGCTGGTTTCTGTGGTGAACGAGAGATGGTGCGGCTGCATGGGCTCTTCCTTGCTGCAGTTCTTGAAACGAAAGAGAGAGTCCCTGTAGTAGTCTCGACTCCCATCTGGCCGCTTGTGACGTCAAGTTTCGCGTGGAGCATGGATAAGTGAAGGCATTAGGAAGAGTGCATTCATCGTTTCTTCTCTTCTGCTAGCCTGAATTCAGCGCGAATTCTTGAGATTAACCACGGATGTTGAACGAGAAGGAATATTTTAGCAACGCAAAATGGGTCATTGTAAATTGTAATACTAATATTAGAGTAGTGGTGTTTATCCAGAGATACGTTGGCGCTCGGGTCGCCCCACCCTAAAGCCGGCTCTGCTCATTATGATTCAACATCTCGTTTCTCTTTCAGTGCTGTTGCTGCACAGATACGGTGTACCTCCTAAAATCCAAACACGTTATAAGCGTACCGGTTAAACTTCCTTTTTAAATCTCTGAAAAATACACCAACTGTAAACTGTCCAATGGATTTCAGATTGAACAATTAGAAATTAATATATACTACTTCAACCAGCCGAATGTACAATACCCGTTCAGCTGTTTGCAACATTCTCAGCTTTGCTTCTTCTGGCGCTAAACGTTTAGTTGCGTGTTTCCGGGGCCACGCTATGCCACTGTTTGAATTTAGTCTGATTCGTTAGTACTGTTCGTGTGAAGTGTGTGTGTGTGTGTGTGTGTGTGTGTGTGGTACAAATACGTGCCTCATAATCTCAAAGTAACAATGAACTTGCTTATCTGGTTAAATAGTGGGAAACAAAAAATTCCAGATCACAGGGAAGTTGAAGAAAACAGAGCTAGATGGAGGCAACCAGGAGCTTCGGAAACAATGACATCTCAAAGAACAAAGATTTTGAGGAGGAACTCATGAGTGTAGAAACTAATTTAATTATTCTTTCTGGACACGTAAGGACAGTGATGCCTGATTATCCAGAATACTGTTCGGAGTCCCAGCACAATTACTCGTAAACTTAAAACAGCTGACTCTTAATAAAATATTGGCTATCATTATTGTGCTGAAGTTAAGACATGTTTTGGAACACTGCAAGGTGCAGGATTAAGACCAGCTAAAAATAGTTTGATTCAATTCCTGCTTCCACACCACTATATGAAAGAGCATTTAGTGCTGTGAATGATATTCACAATAATAAATTAACAGTACCTTGGTATAACGAATCCACAGAATAATTTTCGTAAGAAGTAAGGTGGCCGCGGGGACTGCGGCGCGCCAGTGACGGTCTGCACGGCCACTACGGTCGTGGGTTCTAATCCCCCCCTCGGGCATGGATATTTGTGCCGTTCTTAGTGTTACCTAGTTCATAAGTAGTTTGTAAGTTTAGGGACTGATGACCCCGTAGTTAAGTCCCATAAGCTATACAAACATTTGAAACTTTTCGTAAGAAGTAACTGGAAAATTTGGAAAAATTTCATCCAGAAATTTATGTGATTCAGAGCAAGTAGGTCAGTTGAAGATAGAGCATGCCAAGATATGACACTTTAAATAAGTCCACTATGAGTCAATCTGGAATCACCGTAAGCGATTTTTGACTAGTACCGCCAAAATTTTTTGTCGAACTACAGCACTGCTCTTAATCCGCGAGAACTCTAAAGGCGCGAGTAAATTGGTAAAAAGCCGATTGTTTTAAAAGTACTGTGAGCAAAAAACTCACGCGCGAGTGCGCGCGCGTTAATGACTGTTAATCATTGTCCTCGTAGTTTGAAAAACAATTATTACGACGTCCGTGGAGACGGGGACGTGAAGCGCTCGGTAAGTGGCGCCACTAGAAGTGGCGCGGCTGTGGCAGCTTGGCCGTGGCGCCAGTAAGATAGCAGCGCGGCTGAAACCTCGCGGAGGCGGCTGGTTTGGCGCGCTCGCCGCACCGTGACCGACCTTGACAGCGTAAGTCACGCTTGCAGGGTCAATGACCTCGAGCGGCCTCTTCTGCCGCCACCACAAAGCCGCCCGAGGAGCTACAGCCAGATCGCCAAACTGGCATCCTCAATGAAATACCATCTGCGACTATAATTCTACCGCATGCATGTTATACCAGATGGTTATAATGAAACTTTCTTTATTTAACACGTTCTAGCAAGGAAACTAATTACCGTACAAAGACCGAACTTGGTAGTATTAATGTAGGGAAGAGAAAAGATAAAGAATCAATTCAACTGCATTGTGCTTCTAAGGTACATCATACCATTACATACCGGAACCATTACTGTTACAAAAGGGGCACAACATGGCGGCCATCAGAGCCCAGAAGAGTTTGAAAGCGTAGGACTGTGTTCTGCAAAGCAGAACGAAGCATGTCCGTAGGTATGCAGGCTACCTCTCTTGATATGCTGCACTTCAGATCAGCATCTACATCTACATCGAATAGTCTGCAAATCACATTTAAGTGCCTGGCAGAGGGTTCATCGAACCACCATTATACTATTTATCTCCCATTCTATTCTCGAATAGCGCGCGGCAAGAAAGAACACCTGAATCTCTCTGTTAGAGATCCGATTTCTCGTATTTTATTCTGATGATCATTTCTACCTATGTAAGTGGGAGTCAACAATATAATTTCGCATTCGGAGGAGAATGTTGGCGATTGGAGTTTCGCAAGTACCCAACGCCGCAGCGATAAGCGCCGTTGTTGTAATGATGTCTCACCTGTATCGTGACAATACGAAACGAGCTGCCCTTCTTTGGACTCTTTCGATGTCCTCCGTTAAACCCACCTGATAAGGATCCCACACTGGGCTGCAGTACTCCAAAAATGGACGGACAAGCGTAGTGTATGCAGTTTCTTTTGTAGTTCTGTTGCATGTTTTAAGGGTTCTGCCAATAAAACGTAGTCTCTGGTTCGCCTTTCCCGCGACATTATCTACGTGTTCTTTCCAATTTAAGTCAGAAGTAATAGTAATTCCTAGGTATTTTGTGGAGTTTACGGCCTTCTCTTTTGATTGATTTATCTTTTAAACAAAGTTTAACGGATTTCTTTTCGTACTCATGTGGACGACTTCACACTCCTCATTATTTAGAGTCAATTGCCAATTTTTACACCATACATGTGACTCTTCCCTTGGTAAATCGTGTCCCCCAACCAGAAATCACAGGGGGTGAGATCAGGTATCATGGCGGCCAAGCAATTGGAAACAACTGGCTGATAATTCGATAGTTTACAAATGCATTTCCGAGCAGCAGTTGAACGTCACGAGCGATGCGCTGTGCGGCCCCATTTTGCATGAAATCTGTAGATTTCGGTGCCCCTCTTTCCTGTAAGGCGAGTATGACATGCTGGCAAAGCATATCGCAGTAACGGTGCTCAATCATGCTGCCACAGTAGATGGAGAAAGAGGACTCTTCCGTAATCCTTTCAACCGGAGATATTCTGGAAGTGCAAATGCTGCATTACAGTTGTTTTGACAACAGAGCTTCGCCAATAATGCCGTGCTTCTTGTGTGCAAGCTCATGTCGACGCATCAACGAGTGCACTGCGACTGGTCAGGTGGTTAAGGCTACGAATCATTATGGCTGATCACGCCACCTGCTGGCCGTAGTAGGAAACGGATGATGGCGCTGTTACGCATGGAAATCATCCACCCCATACCGCAATCGAACATAGACATTCGGGAAACTCTCTAGGAAAAAAAGAGTAGCTGAAGCGGTGCTAGCGCTCCACCGGCCATTAAGAAATAGCAGAAGAATGGAATGATACAAAATGAGTAGTTGCTGTTTTTTATGCTGTTACTTTCATATTTGCTAATCACTAAACGTTGTTGTGAATTTTCTAATACAAATATGAAAACGTCATTAAAGTAATATTACTTCTTCTGTTAATAACAGTTTACAATAACAAAATGTCAGTGCAGTGTAATTCATATGACTCACAATAGCTGAGTCGTAATAGTATCGCCCAAAACCGTTGTAAGAGCAGAAATGAATTGCAACCTGATGTGCTCAAGTACAAAAGGAACTGATTATGATTATAATCGCGTGGTCGGTGCGTACTTTCACGTTCATGAGTTTTGTTTCAGCGGATTTCGGACATTATATTATTTTTCAAAACTAGACTTCTTAGAGACTACGTTCTAAATCTTCTTAGAAACGCTTTTTCACTCTTTCCTTGCTTCTGTGCCTTGCGTGTACCTACATGAAACTTTTAGCTTTTTGGAAAGTATCAAACTGAATATCTTCAGGAATATGACGTGCTAATATTAACAGTTTATACTCGCACATATTATTTATTTGTAGCAACGAATTCACTTTTTCAAACTAGTAGGTAAGCGCCAAAATATGTCGGATTACAGGCCTGTAATTTTTTGGGAAATTGAAGTACGAAACTAAACAGAAATAGTTGATTAACTGCAATCGGAAGCGATCAGACATTACTTTTACACATCAGTAATATTATGAAGTAATGGTAAATCATTAGCAATTTCATTGAGAGCAGAACTTTCGAAGGGGATGAATTGTTAAAGGTTTTCTTCCATATCTAAAAGTGCAAGTAACCGACGTAAAGGAACACTTTGGGACTGATGACCTAGCTGTTTAGTCCCCCCCAAAACCAACAACAACAACAACAACAACAAAGGAATATTTATTATTGGTAACATTATTCTATTACTTTCCAGCAAATGATAGATTTCCGGATTATATTTTTGATATCTGCTACAATTTTAGCGTCAGAAATGCTCCTAAATACGATGCTATTTTGACTGTGCTGCTCCACCCCAAATACACATTCATTTCACGGTATGTTTACGACACAGTCGCTTGACGACGCTGCAGTTACAACATTGCAGAAAATCACAGGGAGTTCGCGACTCTTGTTAGATTGCCTATAATCTGGACGTTAATGCTATAATGTATGGTACTCGTACGGTAATTAGTTCCCGAGTCATAAAGTTTTAAGAAGGGAAAGTTTAATTGTAATCACTCATATAGAAAAAAAATACTAACTTTGTACAATCGTAGTAATGAAAACCATCAAACGTTCCTCCATCACTTCTGTATTACAGCTCTATCCGCAATTTAATTTTGCATAATGCACTAACATTTAATGAGCATTTTCTGCGCAAATTTCTGTGTGCATTATAATGAGCCGCGGTTTCATTTCTCGCCATAAGCGAAATTGTGGGAACTATAAACATCAGCTTAGCTGTATAATGACGTTGGAAGAGATTAACCTTTATAAAGATAGTAAATGAGAATCCGGCTTATGTGGCATAGTAAAGCCAACAAAGACTCAAATCAGGCTTGTAGATTGTGGAATGAGGCTCGTCTGCGTATATTTATTCCAAGTCTGGAATTCATTGTGTTTTTCTTATGCATTCTTTCAAAAAATGTTCAAATGTTTGTAAATCTATCGGACCAAACTACGTCATCAGTCTGTAGCTTACAAACTACTTAAACCTAAGTAAACTAACCTAAGGACAATAGACACACCCATGCCCCAGGGAGGACTGGAACCTCCACGGCGAGCAACCGCGCGCTCCGCAGCGAGACGCTTTAGACCGCTCGGCTACTCCACCGCGGCGTTCTTTCCTGGCCGCGTCATTAACTGCCCTTTACGTTTTATTGCTGTCGTGCATCAATTGACTTACGAATTAGAACAGAATATCCACATCTACACGTGTACTCGGCAAATACATATGAGGACTGGCAGTGAACCTATCAGTGAAATCATTTGGCGTCAGCCCCATCAGGCGTCGAATGATAACGGCGACATATGAAAATGTGTGCGTGTGTCAGGATCTCGTGGTGAACAGGCAGTTGCGCTAGACTACAGCGTGGTTCCGCAGACCACCCTGGCGCGCCTCCCGGCGCCCACTCACCGTACATTACCGGAGCAATGCCCTCATTATCCACTTCCCCGCTGCTCCAACTTCGTTCAATCCCAGAGGAGGGAGGATCTGGAACTGCATCTGCACTGAAAGGGAGCCTCTTTTAACCCTGCAGTAGTCGCGTGAATATGTCGTATTACAGGTCGCGCCACTACCAATGTTAGTTTAATCCCGATGAAAGTAAGCAGGTTATCTACATTGGTAATACTGTAGAATTCATTTAATTAGTGAACTCCACCTTTCACTGCACTATATTTACAACAATATCCACGTATATTATAACGAAGACAAACAAAGGTCAACATACGAGGATTGGAACTTAAATCTACATCTACATCCATACTCCGCAAGCCGCCCGATGGTGTGTGGCGGAGGGTATCTTGAGTACCACTATCGGTTCTCCCTCCTATTCCAGTCACGTATTGTTCGCGGAAACAAAGACTGTTGGTATGCCTCTGTGTGAGCTTTAATCTCTCTGATTTTACCATCATGATCTCTTCGCGAGATATACGTAGGAGGGAGCAATATACTGCTAGACTCCTCGGTTAAGGTATGTTCTCGAAACTTCGACAAAAGCCCGTACCGAGCGACAGAGCGTCTCTCCTGCAGAGTCTTCCACTGGAGTTTATCGATCATCTCCGTAACGCTTTTACGATTACCAAATGATCCTGTAACGAAGCGCGCTGCTCTCCGTTGGATCTTCTCTACTTCCTCTATCAACCCCACATGGTACGGATCCCACACCGGTGAGCAGTATTCAAGTGGGCGAACAAGTGTACTGTAACCTACTTCCTTTGTTTTCGTACTTCATTTCCTTAGGATTAATCCAATGAATCTAAGTCTGGCATCTCCTTTACCGACGATTGATTTTATATGATCGTTCCATTTAAAATCACTCCTAATGCCTACTCCCAAATCATTTTTGGAATTAACTGCTTCCAGTTGCTGACCTGCTATAGTGTAGCTAAATGATAAAGTATCTTTGTTTCTATGTATTCGCAGCACATTACACGTGTCTACATTGAGATTCAATTACCATCCCCTTCACCATGCGTCAATTCGATGCAAATCCTCCTGCATTCCAATACAATTTTCCATTGTTACAACCTCTACATATACTACAGCATCATCTGCAAAATGCCTCAGTGAACTGATGCTATCCGCAAGGTCATTTATATATATTGTGAACAGCAACGGACCCACGACACTCCTCTGTGACACACCTGACATCACCCCATTGAAAATGAAATATTGCATTCTGTTATCAAGGAATTCCTCAATCCAATTACACAATTGGTCTGATAGACCATATGCTCTTACTTTGTTCATTAAACGTCTGTGGGAACTGTATCAAACGCCTTGCGGAAATCAAGAAACACAGAATTTACCTGAGGACCCGTGTCTATGGCCCCCTGAGTCTCACGGACGAATAGCGCGAGCTGGGTTTCACACAATCGCCTTTTTCGAAACCCATGCCGAGCAGATTTCTAGTCTCCAGAAATGTCATTATACTCGAACGTAATACATGCTCCAAAATTCTCCAACTTACCGACGTAAGAGATATAGGCCTATAGTTCTGCACATCTGTTCGACGTCCCTTCTTGAAAACGGGGATGACCTGCGCCATTTTCCAATCTTTCGGAACGCTACGCTCTTCTAGAGACCTATGGTACACCACTGTAAGAAGGGGTGCATGTTCCTTCGCGTACTCTGTGTAAGAACGAACTGGTATCCCATCAGGTCCTGCGGCCTTTCTTCTTTTGAGCGATTTTAATTGTTTTTCTATCCCTCTGTCAATTATTTCGATATCTGCCATTTTGTAATCTTTGTGGAAATCTAGAGAAGGAACTACAGTGCAATCTTCCTCTATGAAACAACTTTGGAAAAAGACATTTAGTAATTCATCTTTCAGAGTTGCAACCTCTGTTTCAATGCCATTTTCGTCACAGAGTGTCTGGACATTTTGTTTTGATCCATCTACCGCTTTGACATAAGACCAAAATTTCTTAGGATTTTCAGCGAAGTCAGTACATAGGACTTTACTTTCGAATTCACACCTCTCGCATACCCCTCCTCACGCTACATTTCGCTTCGATTAATTTTTGTTTGTCTACAAGGCTTTGGCTATGTTTATGTTTGCAGTGAAGTTCCATTTGCTTCCGTAGCAGTTTTCTAATAAATAGTGGCAACACTGATGTTGGGGGACTATGCAATGGAATGTACTATTGTCGCTGAAAACACGCGTTGTTGACATACCTACCTTACCTACGAGCAAATGGACTCACCCGCCCCACGTCACCGGCGTGCGCACAATGGAGGGAAACACAATCACTTGTGACCGAGCGGTCTAACTTAACGGTGTCACTATGTTTTCGAAACAGCAACAACTGAGTTGGAACAAGATTGAATGTGCCAGAGGTCATACAGCACGACAGTGTCATCAAGGTCTTCAGGACGCGTGCGAGGAATCGGCATTGTCGTAATGGAGTTATCCTAACGCATTACACTGCTCCACGGCAGACCGTCAGTGTACAGTATTACTGTTCGTTTTTGGAGCATCAACTGCGACCAGTTTTGCGAAAGAAACGGCAACACTTTCTGTGCCGCGGTGGAGTAGCTGCGGAGCGCGCGGTTGCTCGCCGTGGAGGTTCGAGTCCTCCTTGGGGCATGGGCTTGTGTGTTTGTCCTTAGGTTAGTTTACCTAGGTTTAAGTAGTTTGTAAGCTACGGACTGATGACCACGCAGTTTGGTCCGATAGAATTACAAACATTTGAACATTTGAACAACGGGCACGCAGCCTAAGTGGAGTGGCCGAGCGTTCTAAAGGGCCTTGCTGCGTAGCGCGCGATTGCTCGCTGTCGGAGCTTCCAGTACTCCCTCAGGCATGGGTGTATGTGTTGTCCTTGGAATAGTTTAACTTAGTTTAAATTTTTGGTAAGTCAAGAGACTAATGATCAAAGAAGTTGAGACCCATAGATTTACAAACATTTGAAATTTTTGAACGGATACGCACCCTCTAGACCGTCTTCGATTCACGCTACAGCATCGAAGTGCACGGCTCGTCCGGTATCGTCGGAGGATCGCTTAGAAGATGGAATGGCGGGCCGCGGTCTTCAGCTATCAAAGCAGATTCTGCCTCCACGCAAGTGATGATCGTTTGCGCGCACGATGTCCACATGGAAAGCGCTGTTCCGTGTAGTGCATTTGTCCAAAACACACGATTTCCACCTCAGCCGAAATGGTCTGACTTGCGATAAGCAACAACTGTAGTTCACTTTTGTCGAGGAAACCCTGACCAGCGCTGGGTAAGTGCAGAATGCCGTTGTTGCAACAGAAAGGTAATGTGTTGTGCCCACCGCCCACACACTGCGCGTGAACCTCAACTTTCTCTGAAAGGCGCGGAGTAATTTCCCTGGCCAGCACCATCGTCAGCCCACAACTCTTGCAGAACTACGTGAACAGGTCGAGCAAGCGTGGTACAATGTATCCCAAAACAGTATTCGCCATTTGTTTAGTCGGATGAACATCAGAATCAGCGACTGCATTGCTGCCCATTGAGGCTACACCCCGTACTAATATGGGTGTTTCAGCATGATTCGACAACGTTGTTTCAACAATAAATCTTTATTGTATTTCAGGCAGATTTTAGCTGTTTATGAACCTCATCAGAACCTCAATGAAATCAATATTTTGACAATTACAATTGGGCACACGTATTATTTAAGTCCTCACTGTCCTAAGATTTGACACAAATGTCAAGGCCGCTTACGCCAACTAAGATACCAATTCCTAATTGACTTTTCCCGTGAACTACAACAGTTCTAATATGTTCCTCTTTTTTCGTTCAACTTTTTTCTCATAGCGTGCATACCGTCCCTTCCACTGCAAGCAATAAAAGATCACGTCTCCTGATCTCCTTAGGCACCTGCGATGCTTGATATTTCCCTTTTATTTGACCCTTCATAGGTTCCCCATGCAAGGAAATTAGTCCTCTTCAGTGATTATTGAATTTATAAAAGTTAAATTTATTTTTTGCAGCTACATTTAGTAAGTAGACTGCAGAAAACGAACATAGGGCACCGTCTTGTATTTTGAACCACATACTTTTATTGAGACAGCCGGTCAACGAAGTTCCCACCAATACTTCAAGTGGTATAAAATGGTACGATCTTAGTACTTCGTTGCGCCCACTCTTTTGCTGCCGCGGTGGAGTAGCCGAGCAGTCTAAGGCGCCTCGCTGCGGAGCGCGCGGTTGCTCGCCTCGGAGGTTAGAGTCCTCCCTCGGGCATTGATGTGTGTGTGTTGTCCTTAGGTTAGTTTACCTAGGTTTAAGTAGTTTGTAAGCTACGGACTGATGAACACGCAGTTTGGTCCGATAGATTTACAAATATTTGAACAGACTCTTTTGCTGTCGATAAGATCAGGGTGCAGTGTACTAATTATAAAAATGTTCAAATGTTTGTATATCTTATGAGACTTAACTATGGGGTCATCAGTCCCTAAACTTACAAACTAATTATGAACTAGCTAACACTAAGGACGGCACAAATATCCATGCCCAAGGGGGGATTCGAAGCCCCGACCGTAGTGGCCGTGCAGACCGTGATTGACGCGCCGCAGTCCCCTCGGCCACCACTGCCGGCTACTAATTACAAGCGTAGCTATTGTGAAA
This sequence comes from Locusta migratoria, assembly GCA_026315105.1. Taxonomy (NCBI): domain Eukaryota; kingdom Metazoa; phylum Arthropoda; class Insecta; order Orthoptera; family Acrididae; genus Locusta; species Locusta migratoria. Next base: position 731,229,814 of record CM048755.1, on the reverse strand, counting down.
CATGTTATACAATATGGAGCATAAACTCAAAACAACATCTACACTAGATAAAACAGAAATTAAACACTGAAAAATGAATAATTCGGCTATGGAAGTAGAAACGGGAATGCTAACAACAGTAGTCACGTGAGTGACTAAGTCAACACAGCTGCACTGGCGTCTAAAAGGGCGACAGCAGAGGGGGAGGGGAACCCCGCAAACCAGTGATTGTGACGGACGATGCCTTGTACAACAGTTAGTCATTTCCTGTCCTGTTCTACTCGCAAAAAGAGCGATGGAAAAACGACTGTCTCTATATCTCCGTACGATCCCTAATTTCTCTTAGCTTTGTGATTATTACGCGAAATGTTATGTTGCCAGCAGTAGAATCGTTCTGCAGTCAGCTTTCAATGCCGGTTCTTTATATTTTCGCAATAGTGTTCCTCGAAAAGGACGTTGCTTTCCGTTTCCAAGGGATCTCCACGATATTCGCCTGTTAATCGAACCTACCGGTTATAAATGTTCAAATGTTTGTATAGTTTATGGGACTTACGGGGTCATCAGTCCCGAAACTTACCAACTACTTATCAACTAACTTGTACCAAAGACAGCACAAACATCCATGCCCGAGAGGGGATTCGAACCCCTGACTGGGAACGGCATCGCGCATCGGAGTCGGGGCATAGCGCCTCAATGCGCTCGGCCACTCCGCCGCGGCTACCGGTAATAAACCTCGCAGCCTGCATTTGAATTGTCTCTCTGTCTTCCTTTAATCAGACGTGTTTGGGATCACATACTCTCAAGCAGTACTCAAGAACGGGTCGCAGTCTCCTTTAACATGGACCACACATTCCTAAAATTCGCGCAATAAACCGACGTCCACGATTCCCTATCCAACAGCAATCATAACATGCTCGTTCTATTTCGTATCTCTTCACAGCATAGCACCTGTATATTTAATCGACATGAGTGGGTCGAAAAGCACCCTACTAACAACGTATTTGAATATTACTGGATTGTTTTATTACCCATCAGTTTTAACCACCGGCCGCGGCTAGGAGAAATGTAAAATAAAAAATGATACAGAAGTAATAGAGGAGCAAACTATGAAGTTCTAAGTCTGGAAGAAAAGACACGCCGAAGGTGGAAAAAAAAAAAAAAAAAAAAAAAAAAAAAAAAAAAAAAAAAAAAAAAAAAAGCTGTTATCTCTGGAGGAACAATAAAAATATCGGATACAAGAAAGAAACAAAAAACGATAGTAGCGCGGCTGGGGCGTGTGGTCTTCCCATTGAACTGCAAATATTATAATTGCACTGTAATCCAGTTGTCGACATACCTGTAAGTGAAAAACGGGTTACAAAATTATTGAAATTATGTTCAACGTTTGTTCAAATGTTTGTAAAGCTTTGTGACCAAACTGCAGGGTTATCAGTCCCTAGATTTACAAGATACTTGAACTAACTTATGCTAAGAACAACACGCAAACTCATGTTCGAGGGAGGAACCGAACCTCCGACGGAAGCGGCCGCGCGATCCATGACATAGCGCCTCAGATCGCGCTGCCGTTCCTGCCGCGGATCGTGTTTTCTATTGCAAGACTTGCATTAACCACCAATCATTTTCTGTTTTACTTGTATGCCTTGTACGAACACCGTTATTTGTAAAATTAATTGTAGCTGAAAGGAGCCAGTTAAGAGCTTACTTTAAACACATAATTCTGGCCGTAAAAACCAGTTAAAGGATTCGCGTGAACTACGGACTACTTCCTGCAACAGAATCTTGTTCCCCAGCCCAAAATTTAGAACTGACTCAAAATTTACTTTAGCAGCAGGAAGACAAAGATACGATGGCCGACACACGTCGTAGATCACGAGAATTACACACAATCATTAATATACAAGCCATCGCGAACTAGACAATTTCATGAAGTTGGCTGAGAGAACATTCATGGCGCAACGGAATTAAAATATGATAATTTGCATCTGAATTTGTTATCAGCACTGGTGAAAAACAACGTTAAATAAAAAAGGGAGGGTATTCATAAAGTAATATTCATAAATAGGATAAAATTTCACTGACAATAAATTATTCAGTTCAAACATGCGCAAATGGGGGAACCAATTTTGTTAAACAATGAAAATGCATCACATTGAAAATTAACGTAAAGTAATCTGAAATGAACATCGTCGGGGGCGTGATTTGCAATCAACAAGCATTCAGCCACTCACAAGCGCGAAGCAAAGCGAAACTCACCCAACTCAGCGTGCTGATACGAAGCAGAAGCAGGCGCCGCTATCGTAGCCGAAATTCAGCCAACCAGGATGTACCACACAACACAAGGAAAATAAACGTCGTAGGTGGCTCTGGTCTGTCTTTCTTTACTCGAGATGGTACGCGATAATAGCAAGATTAATTTCCACTTAAATCAAACCGTGAGCATGCAGACTTACTGAGACACACGACACGTATCTGCTACATTACATATTCGCACCCCCACTCAAGGCGAAGTGCTTAAAGATCGTATTCATTTCAACAAAAATCTACGGAATCATAGATTACGAAGCAAGAATACACAATAATAAGACACTGTATGCGAGCAGTGGCGAGAACTCAAGTGACTACTATAAACCCTTGAAGTCGGAGCTCGGAGGCACGTGGTTCCAAAAACCAGTAAAAAAAAATACAAAAATTCAATTTCCGAAAAATAAAGAAAAATAGCTACGGCATGTAACCCTTAGAAATGCGTAGGATATCATAAGGAAGCTAAAGAAATACAGCCAGGCGCGATTGGAAGGGTTTACACGGATGGACGAAGTCCAGTCTTCAAAAATCAGAAAAATGGAATAAATTCAAAGTCGGAGTAAATCAACTAAGAAATACGGCATGCAACCCATAGAAAGACGTAGTATTTCATAAGCAAGCTAATAAAGGGGGCACTACAAGGGTAGAAGAGAATTTACTGACGGAGTCCGAATGCAAAGTACAAGTTTGGAAACGAAACAGCAATTTAAAATAGACAGAGAGGAGATCGCGAGGTACTAATGAAAATCAGAAAGATACATGCATAATTTCTTGCCTGAAGAGCATAGAAACAGACACAGGGGTAGCTGAAGGCTTTGTTCTAAGAACACACCACGTGGAGTACATATCACTAGCGGAAGGAGGAAACGGAAATGAATATTTCACATACACTATACAGGATAAAAATATTCCCATATATTAGTCGCGTCCCACAAAGTTAGAAAGAAATTAAACAGAGTTCGTACAGCGCCAGCTAGTCTCACAAAGGTTACCGATACCCAGCCGTTATCAAACCAAATTAGTCACATATTCACCGCGTTTACCTAGGCAAAATCACCGACATGAAGTTGAATACACTTCCGTACATGATCGACGAAACTTATTCCGAAAAATGAACCTAAGTTCTGAAGTCTAACTTGAACAAACCAGACAACAAATCGCTACCATCTCAAGGGAGGAAAGAAAATCAGAACATCTTACCAGGTCGAAGCACAGCCATAGAGTGACCAGACGGTCAGCGAGTCCCTGCCAGGGCCAGAAATCGGTAAAAACCCAAGAAAGCCGTGGTGGTGGGGAGAGCCTAGATTCGCTTGTCCTACCGTGGCTCGCTACCGAGCATTGCCAACCCAACTTGTAACCAAAGGGGGAAGGAACCTGTTTTGTAGCATCAAAAGCAAAAGTTGGTAACTACTACCTATCGACATGAAGCCAGAGAAACATGCAAAGCGAGCAGCCAGCAGCTGACGACGAAAATTCTCATACATACACTCAGACTGCCATGCTAGAAGATGCTCATACATGCACATACAGAATAAAGCAAGTACACATTCTCACAGGGACAGTGGCATCACGGAGAAACCGTTCATATTGCCACATTCATAGACACAATGATAAATTATTAGCATAATAAAATCCCAGCAATATTAACACAGTATTACAGAAACTAACATTTAAAAACATGAAATGAAATGCTATTCCTCATGCCTCCGAACGAATGGGGTTCTCGTTTAGCAAAAACAAAAGGCCCGTCTAGTGAACTTAGATAAATTACAAAGTTATAAACCTAGGGAAGACGGCAGACAGTCGTCCTTCAGCCTCTGTAGCAGCAATAATTTCTCTATCTTTGTGGTCGTTACGCGAAATACTAGTCGGCGGCTCTAGAATCATTATATAGTCAGCTTCCCATTCCGACACTCTAAATTTCCTCAGCAATGTTGCTGGAAAAGTACTTCGCCTTCCTTCCACTGATTCTGCCCGAGTTCATGACGCAACTCTGTAAAACTCGCGCACTGCGCTAATTTACCTGTAACAAATCTAGCAGTCCGCCACTGAATTGCTTCCGTGTCTTTCTTTAAACCGATCTTAGTATCACATACACTTGAACAGTACTCAGAATGGATCGCAATAGTGTCCTATACGCGGTCCCATTTACATGTGAGCGACATCTTCCTAAAAGTCTCCTAATGAACCGAAGTCGACTATCCGCCTTCCCCATAACATTACTTACATGCTCGTTCCATTTCATATCTCTGTGCAACGTGACGCCAAAATATTTAATGTACGTTCTGTATCAAACCGAATACTACTAAATACTGTATTCGAATATTATGGGATTGTTTCCTGTACTTATGTCAATCACATTACGTTTTTCCTCATTTAGAGCTATCTGCCATTCATCACAGCAACTAGAAATTTTGTCTAAGTCATCCTGCACCCTAATATAGTAATTCAACGACACCACTTTCCCGTAAGCCACATAATCATCAGCAAACAGCTACAAATTGCTACTCAACTCCTCTGTCAAGCCGCGGTGTAGTAGCCGAGTGGTCTAAAGCGCCACGCTGCTGAGCGCGCGGTTGCTCACCGTGAAGGTTCGGGTCCTCCCTGGGGTATGGGTGTGTGTGTTGTCCGTAGGTTAGTTTACCTAGGTTTAAGTAGTTTGTAAGCTACGGACTGATGACCACGCAGTTTGGTCCGATAGATTTACAGACATTTGAACATTTTCCTCTGTCAAATCACACTTTCCTGGGTTACTCATAATAAGGCCCTTGTCTATAATGAGCGCTTGTAGTCGACGACAACGTATAGGTTCCATTACGTAAGACGTCTGCGACCCACTAACATACACAGGAACATATACCGTATACTGGTACATTCCCTAACAGTCTGCAAATGGGCACTGCATTCGTACATGGTTCACAGGACATCACGTAAGGAAACTCAGAGCAGACTCTCACATGATGTTTCTAAAACCGAAATGATTTATCAACAGAAGCTTTTCCATCTCAAAGAAATTTATTACATTCGAACTAGACAATATGTTCAAGAACCCTGGAGCAAACAGTGGTTAGAGATATTGGTCTGTAGTCCCTGCCTTGTGTATCCAAATCTTTTCTTATGAAGTTCTTGTAATGCCCACACGGGATTTAATACAGTTGCAGAGTGTCGTCAAAATAAAAATAAAAATAAATCTTTTACAACTTGACCCAGCAAAGTTGTGCGAAAACAATACCGTCTTTCTACCTAATGTTTGTAAATCTATGGGACTTCACTGCTTGGTTATTTGTCCCTAGCTTACAAACTACTTAAACTAAGTTAAACTAACCCAAGGACAACACATACACCCATGTCAGAGGGAAGACTCGAACCCATGACGGGGAACGGACGCGCGCACCGCAGCACAGCGCCTCAGTGCACACGGCTCTTCGACTACGACCTGGAAAAAAAAAAAAGAAACACGACCGAGACAGAATTCCAATCTATTTACGTGTATTTTGACTTTTGTCAAAGTTTGTAGTCGTTTCATCGACGCAAGGAACTCTTTTTGTATAGCTTATGGGACTTAACTACGGGGTCATCAGTCCCTAAACATACAAACTACTTATGAACTAACTAAGACTAAGGACGGCACAAATATCCATGCCCGCCGGCCGCGGTGGCCGAGGTGACTGAGGCGCTTCAGTCACGGTCAGCCCTGCCACTACGGTCGGGGGTTCGAATCCCCCCACGGGCATGGATATTTGTGCCGTCCTAGTTCGTAAGTAGTTTATAAGTAGTTTGTAAGTTTAGGGACTGATGACCCCGTAGTTAAGTCCTATAAGCTTAACAAACATTTGAACATTTTTTATCCATGCCCGAGGGAGGATTCGAACCCCCGACCGTAGTGGCCGTGCAGGCCGTGACTGAAGCGCCTCAGTCCCCTCGGCCACCGTTGCCGGCGCAAGGAACTTTCTGAGCAAGTGACTATTGTATTTTTCGAAAGTTTTAAACCTTTGTAAATTTCATAATTATTTGTGAAATTTGTGAAATCACGACGCCTGCTGCTGTAGTTATGGAATGGAACAAACCTGCCTGCCATTACACTTTTAATAGAGGCGTAATACGCCCTTTTCGGTGTTAGGAATATACTGTACCATAATAAGATACCTATTTTTTCGCTCATAGTCGCAGAAGTTCGTAAATATTCGTTAATAAAGTTACAGCAGCATCATGTTTCTTTACGTTGTTCCAGTGTGCCAGAAAGGAAAAATTAGATATAATTCAGAAATTCATTTGGATCATCCGGAATCAAGTCTCTCATTACTATGCTGTATGCGTCGCGGTTTTCTTCTTCTCTTCTCTGGAGCCACGCTCGCATTGTTTCATCGGCGTTTGTATCCGCCTTCTAGCAACGAAAGTCAATGCAAACGCAGTCGTCGCTACTGCTAATTTTACCGGTATTGAACTCATTTCCACCCCCCAGGGGGCCCCACAGTTCTTTTGTGGGTACGTGTGTGGCGCGCACGGGGCCCCGAGCCGGAGCAGCCTTTCTTCTGCCCCAGGCTGCTTCACTTTCCCTCCCGGTTTATGCCTTCGCCCGGAGACGGGCATATTTCGTGAGATACGGTGGTTCTTGTTGTGGTTTTTCTTCCTTCGTTCCTTCCTTTCTTACCCTTCGTTTTCTGTCTTTCTCTCCTTGTACTCTCCTAGCCTTCTTCTCCTCATAAGTCTCCGCCTCGGCGTTTGAGACACTTCTTTCCTTCTTTCTCTTCCTTTCCTATCCTCTTCTTCTTTCCTCCCTGTGCGTGTCTGAAGGCCGACCCACGCATTATCGTGCGTAGCAGGTGACGGGGTAACGCGTAATTCCCCGCCCCGGGTAGACAAGTAAGGCACGTACGTACCCCCTGGTAAAGGCCAGGCCCAGGGAGGGGTGATTACCCGAGCTGGTACCTTCCGAACGTGCCGATTGGTCCCTCCGTCAGTTCTCGGGAGGTGTGACCTGAGGTGTGAACAATCACCTAAGGCGGGTAAGCCCTCGGAGAGGGCCCCCACTAGGAAGGAGCGCGCCATCGGAGACGCCGGTAATCACGGGGGACACTTCCGCGATGACTTCCTTATCTTCTTTCGTGACGTTGACCCATAAACGTAAGTTAGACTCGCCTCAGCCTAAAAAGACTCTGCCTAATGTGCCTAAATTTCTGGTTGTCTCTCGCACCGACGGAAAGGATTTCAATTCTGTCAATCCTTTCGTTATACAGAAAGGTGTAGATGCAATTTCTGGCCCTGTTAAAACCTGTTCACGTCAGCGCAATGGCACATTGTTGCTGGAAGTGGAAAGTGCCTTCCAAGCCCAAAAACTGATACGTACTACGTTGTTGCACACTTTTCCAGTTAAGGTCGAAGCGCACCGCACACTCAACTCGTCACGGGGGGTAGTCTTCACGAGATCCCTTGACGGGTTGTCTGATGAAGACATCCAATCGTATATGTCCGATCAGGGTGTGACAGCCGTCCACAGGGTGATGAAAAAGGTCGATAACCAATTGACACCGACTCGTACTGTGTTTTTGACGTTCGACAGAGTTGACCTCCCGTCGAAGGTCAAAGCAGGGTATGAAGTCATCTCCGTTCGTCCTTATGTACCTAACCCAACGCGCTGTTTTCAGTGCCACAGGTACAACCATACCCGTGAACATTGCCCAAATGCAACAAAGTGTGTCACTTGTGGTAGGGACGCCCATGAGGGGGATTGCCCACCTCCATCCCCTCACTGCCTAAACTGCAACGGTGACCATGCGGCTTCCTCTCGCGACTGCCCTGTATACAAGGATGAGAAGGTAATCCAGCAAATTCGGGTTACGGAGAAGGTATCGACATCTGCCGCTCGTAAGTTGTTGGCGAGTCGAAAGCCCACTGTCCTCCCAACGGGTACATACAGTAAGGTACTCACCTCCACTCGACCTACCAAGGATTCCAGTACCCAGACATGTGACTTCACTTTCGCTGACACAGTTGTGCGATCCGCCAGCCCGAAGATTGCCCGTTCCACGTCCCCGCTCCCTCCTGCTGCTTCTAGGGTACAGTCTTCGTCAAACTCTAGTAAACCGCGGGCACCTAAACAAGATGCCCGGACCTTGAAAAAGAAACCCGTCCGTGAGGATTTTCTGCGTTCTCAGGCTTCCCAACCGTCAACTGCCTCTTCCCGCCGTCACTCTTCCAGAAGAGCTGACAAGAAAAAGAGTTCCTCTCCTTCCCCGCCGAGGCGTGACCCATCTGTCACGCCGTCCAACAGTTGCCGGCCTCGGCCGTCTTCTGTTTCACCGGGACGCTCCGTTTGTCGGGCGCCCGGCCCTTTACCGGCGGTGGAAACTGCCCCTCCTGATCAACTCAGGGAGGTGGCAGGCGCGTCGGTCGAACCAATGGAACATGACCCTTTGCCCCCAGACAGCGATAGCAGTGCTCCCTCGAAATCCGGTCCTCAGCGGCCGTCGAGGTGACCCCGCTCGCTACTTGGTTTTTATCCTTCTTTCTTCTCTCATTTTTATCATGGCGCTCCTTCAATGGAATATTCGCGGCATTCGTTCTAATCGGGAGGAGTTAAAACTACTCCTTCGATTGCACTGCCCGCTTCTAGTCTGCCTCCAGGAAACTAAGTTGCGTCCACGTGATCGTGCAGACTTTTCACACTACACCTCTGTGCGGTTCGACCTGCCACCCGTGAAAGGTGTCCCAGCCCATGGAGGGGTTCTGATGCTCCTTCGAGACGACGTCTATTTCCATCCCATTTCCTTGCACACTCACCTACAGGCAGTTGCCGTCCGCATCACCTTATCCACATTTACCTTCTCCCTCTGTAATATATATTCGCCATCGTCATCTGCCCTTACTAGGGCAGATGTGCTAAACCTTGTTGACCAGCTCCCTTCACCTTTCGTGTTGGTAGGCGACTTTAATGCCCACCACCCCCTATGGGGCTCTCCGGCACCTTGTCCGAGAGGCTCCCTTTTGGTGGACCTTCTCCACCACCTCGATCTTGTCTGCCTCAACACCGGTGCACCGACCTTCCTTTCTGACACAACACACACTTATTCCCATATAGACCTCGCAATATGCACTCCTCAGCTTGCCGGTCGGTTTGAGTGGTATGCACTTTCTGACACGTACTCGAGTGACCATTTCCCTTGTATCATCCACTTCCTACATCATTCCCCATCTCCACGTCCCACCAGTTGGAACATTTCTAAATCCGACTGGGGGCTTTATTCTTCCATGACTGTTTTTCACAATCAGAATTTTCCCAACTGTGACAGTCAGGTCGAATACCTCACAGAGGTTATTCTCACTGCTGCTGAACGTTCCATACCTCGTACATCCTCTTCTCCACGTCGTGTCCAGGTCCCTTGGTGGACTGCAGCCTGCCGCGACGCGCTTCGAGCCCGGCGCCGTGCTTTACGCACCTTCCGCCGCCACCCAACTTTGGAGAATTGCATCAATTACAAACGTATGAGAGCGCAGTGCCGTCGTATCATAAACGACAGCAAGAAAGCTTGCTGGACTGCTTTTACTAGTTCTTTTAACCGTTTTACTCCCTCCACGGTTGTCTGGGGTGGCCTACGCCGTTTGTCCGGCATCAAGGTCCACTCCCCGATTCCTGGCCTGACCGTGGAGAACGCAGTCCTCGTGGACCCAGCTGATGTTTCAAACGCATTGGGTCGTTTCTTTGCGGAGGTTTCGAGCTCTGCCCATTACCACCCTGCCTTTCTCCCTCGCAAACAGGTAGAGGAGGCACGGCCGCCTTCTTTCCGCTCTTTTAATCGTGAAACTTATAACGTCGCCTTCACCATGCAGGAGCTAGATCGTGCTCTCGCCCTGTCCCGGTCTTCTGCTCCCGGGCCCGATTCCATTCATATTGAGATGCTGAAGAACCTCTCTCCTGCGGGCAAGTGCTTTCTTCTTAGTACCTACAATCGCATATGGACTGAAGGTCATGTTCCCACAAGTTGGCGTGAAGCCATTGTTGTCCCCATCCCCAAACCAGGGAAGGACAAACACCTACCTTCCAGTTATCGCCCCATTTCTCTGACGAGCTGCGTCTGTAAGGTGATGGAACGCATGGTTAACGCTCGGTTGGTCTGGCTCTTCGAATCTCGCCGCCTCCTGACTAATATCCAATGCGGTTTTCGTCGACACCGCTCTGCTGCTGACCACCTCGTTACGTTGTCGACCTTCATTATGAACAACTTTCTAAAGAAGCGTCAAACAGTAGCAGTGTTCTTCGACTTGGAGAAGGCATACGATACCTGTTGGAGAGCGGGCATTCTCCGCACATTGCACAAATGGGGCCTTCGGGGCCGCCTTCCTCCTTTCATTCCAGCGTTTTTGGCGGATCGCAAGTTCCGGGTACGGGTGGGCTCTGTTCTGTCGGATACCTTTTGCCAGGAGAATGGGGTACCACAGGGCTCCGTCTTGAGTGTGGCGCTCTTTGCCATTGCAATCAATCCGATCGTGGACTGCCTTTCAGCCGACGTCTCCGGATCTCTCTTTGTTGACGATTTCGCAATTTATTGTAGCGCCCAGCGGACGTGTCTCTTGGAGCGTTCTCTCCAACTCTGTCTTGACCGTCTTTATTCCTGGAGCATAGCAAACGGCTTCCGGTTCTCCACTGAGAAAACTGTGTGTATCAATTTCTGGAGATACAAGGAATTTCTTCCACCTTCTCTACGTCTCGGCCCTGTTGCTCTCCCTTTCGTGGAGACTACAAAATTCTTGGGACTCATGTTGGATCGGAAACTTTGCTGGTCCACACATGTGTCCTACCTGGCTGCCCGTTGTGCCCGATCCCTTAACGTTCTTCGTGTCCTCAGTGGCACGTCATGGGGAGCGGATCGTACCGTCCTGCTTCACCTTTACCAGGCCATTGTTCAGTCGAAGCTCGACTATGGAAGCCTTGTATACTCTTCAGCACGGCCGTCGATTCTCCGCCGTCTCAACTCTATCCACCATCGTGGATTACGTCTGGCGACCGGTGCATTTTATACCAGCCCTGTTGAAAGTCTGTATGCCGAGGCTGCTGTATTACCCTTGATCACTCGACGTGACATACTCGTGTGTCGGTACGCATGCTGCCTACGGTCGATGCCCAACCATCCATCTTACAGATTATTTTTTGACGACTCACTCGATCGCCAATATCAGTTGTCTGCCATTGCCTTGCTTCCACCTGGAGTTCGGTTTCGCCGCCTGCTACAGCGGCTCGATTTTACCCTTCCTTCCACCCTTCGGTTGAGCGAAAGCCCATTGCCACCGTGGCATCAGGCCCAGGTTCACACACACCTCGAACTTAGTTCGCTCCCCAAGGAGAGCACTCCGGATTTGGTATTCCGCTCGAGGCTTGTCGAACTCCGTTCGCGGTTCGATAATGCCGTATTTATTTACACTGATGGTTCCAAGAGCACTGCCGGTGTCGGATCTGCCTTCGTCGTCGGGGACAACCGTTTCCAATACAAGCTCCCTGACCGGTGCTCAAACTTCACGGCTGAGCTTTTCGCCCTCCACCAGGCCGTTTTGTATACCTGCCGCCACCGCCACCCTTTCTATGCCATATGTTCTGACTCCCTTAGTGCCCTGCAGAGTCTTAAGGACCCTTTCTCGAACCATCCTCTCGTGTATCGGATCCAACGCTCCCTCCAGTTGCTGGCGGATGACAGCTGTCACGTTTCTTTGCTGTGGGTCCCTGGCCATGTGGGTGTGCCCGGGAATGAGGCCGCCGACACGGCAGCCAAGGCAGCAGCTCTTTTGCCTCGCATGGCTACCTTTTGCGTCCCATCGGACGATGTTCAACGGGCTCTTCGCCGGAGTATCGTGTCGCAATGGCACAGTGTGTGGCTTTCACTGTACAACAATAAATTGCGAACTGTGAAACCGATCCCGACCGCTTGGAGGACATCCTCACGCCCCTCTCGGCGGGAGGAGGTCATCCTGGCTCGGTTGCGGATCGGTCATTGCCGTTTCAGCCACCGTCACTTGCTATCCGCCGAACCTGCACCGCTATGCTCCTGCGGTGAACTGCTGACAGTGCGACATGTTTTACTGACTTGTGTTAATTTTAATCATCTCCGTGTAGCCCTTCACTTTCCGTCTACTCTGGAGGAAATTTTAGCTGATGACACACGAGCAGCTGCTCGAGTTTTGCGTTTTATCAACTTGGCCAACTTATCCAAGGATATTTAACTCTTTTAATTGTCTTTTATCTTTCGTTTTTAGCCTCTTTTTGATGTTCTGACAGTCTACATTTTTTTAGATCATAGCGAATCTATGTTCTTGGCTGGGCGCTAATGACCATAGAAGTTGTGCGCCCTAAAACCACAAAAAAAAAAAAAAAAAAAAAAAAAAAAAAAACTCATTTCCAGAAAATGTGCTGCTGGTGTACAACGCTGCAAAACAACAACAAACGAGACTCGCGACACATTCGCTAGTAGCATTTACTTTCTGATTAAGTGCCGGCCGCGGTGGCCGAGGAGACTGCCGCGCGCCAGTCACGGTCTGCACAGCCACTACGGTCGGGCGTTCGAACCCCCCCTCGGGCATGAATATTTGTGCCGTCCTTAGTATTAGATAGTTCGTAGGTAGTTTGTAAGTTTGGGAACTGATGACCCCTTAGTTGGGTCTCATAAGCTCTACAAACATTTGAACATTTTTCTCTGTTTAAGTTTATCGTCTAAACAAACTGCCGCAAGATTCTGCACGAGTATGAGACTAGTGCGCTCGGAGCGCTTCAGTTGATTATTATCCATCTTGTCCACTTTCGTTTATCGTTTAGAATGGGCTTTATCTGTGCTGTGGTAGCTGTACGATCTGCTACAGCTGGAGATAGTATGTGCTGCGTGGACGTCCGGAACTTGGTCTACGGATGTGGGGAATATTCACGCGACTGTTGCAACCAGCATCGTTGCACAATTGCCGCAGGACTTCAGCCTGTCTGAGCATTTTCCGAAAGTGGAGTAGGAAGCACGAGTTTGTCTCCGTCGCACGACATCTGTGTGCTTCACACGTTGATTTCACACTGAGCCTTATGGCTGTAACCATTCCCTATTAAAGGGTACACACAACTGTGCCACTACGCCATCTGTTGGCTACATCTACTATCCCGCAGATGGCATCTACTGTCGTCTGATCAAAATCGACGTCGTCTTTCCAGGCGTACTAATGTTTTCCTACAGTGTAAATGTTCTAGGAAATGGAATTCTAAAAGCTCCAAGAAGCTGGAGCTACGAAAGTATAAATTTACTGACACTATATGCAAACGACTAAATTCACCTAGCAGACATAGAAAGCCCTTCTGTAAAGAGGTATGCCTGAATATCTATGAAGAAAGAGATAAGATTGTGACTACACAAATCGGTGCCAAAGTAAGATCTCATGTATGTTAGTGACCACTGGATCTTAAAAAGAAAAAATCGCAATGACGTGTTTTACGGCCCACTTTAGATTTATAGTTTTATGAAGTTTTGCAAACATTGCGGACGAAAATAATAATCTAAATAATAAAAAATTATGGTGATATGATTACGACTCTACTATTGTGGTAATATCTATGCACCCAACACGTAATATTCTTTCTGGCCGTATTTTAACAAACAGATAAAATTATATGATATTTGAGTTTAGCTTCGAGAAACATATTATTTTTTTAACTTTTACCTCTTTGAACTATCATTTTAATATCTCTCTCGCATTTTCATTATATTTTTCCGTTAAAGTATTATCACCTGTCTTGCCTCGGTAGTTTGCTCAAAGTTTATTTTCCTTGCCTGTACTGGTTACGAATGACATTATTCTGGAAGGAACGTAGCATACATTTGGCGTTCGGACGAGTGACTATAGCCTGGATGGAACACAGCGTACATTTGGCGTTCGTAGATCAGTCATGTGACATCCCTCGCTCCAAAATCTCTTTTGCGTACGCTATCTTGCTTTCTCTACTTAATGATTTTCTTATTATAGCTCAAGCGTTGTCATTTCAAAGCAATGGCCCACTGAAAAATTATCAAATACACGTCGTTCTTTGGACAATGAATTATAATCTAATGTTGGTTAGTTAGTTAACACCTGCCATCGATGGTACGAGAATCAGGAATAACTCTCGCAGCTTTTCGCCGTAGCGTAATAAGCGAGGAAATGCTCCGGCAACTCAATTGGGGATCGTTGGAGTAAAGACGACGTTCTTTTCGTGAAATTCTGTTGACGAAATTTAGAGGGCCGGAATTTGAAGCTGAGTGTAGCACGATCTTGCTGCCGCCTACTTACATTTCGCGTAGTGATCACGACGACAAAATAAGAGAAATTAGAGCTCGTACGGAGGCGTATAGGCATTCTGTTTTTCCTCGTTCTATTTGGGAGTGGAATAGGAAAGTAAATGGCTAGTAGTGGTACAGTGTACCCTCCGCCACGCACCTTACGGTGGATTGTGGAGTCTGTATGTAGATGTAGAGGTAGATGTAGAATTAGTTTGTGATGTACGAACACGTTAGACGGTGGTTCGGAATGTGCTAGCGCGCAGTGGCTCAGTGCGCTCGGTCAGAGGGTTGCCGGTATGGTAGCTCAACGCCCTCTGTAACGAGAAAACTGAGTTATCCAAAACGATCAAAACAGGACAAAACAAACCAACGTCCACAAAGTACCGTAGAATCAATGATAACAGAGAAAACGAAAGACGTTTCAACTAACACCATCTGAAGTGAAGGCCTGTGCGCTCCCGTGCCACGTCACGCAGAGTAGGTCGCGATCGCATAGCTCACTGGCTGGCCGCTGTGAGGCGGTGCGCTGTGCCCCATCAGCCACCGAGTGAGTTACGCGATCGCGACAGTGCACAGGAATTCTCTTCAGACGTTGTTGGTTCAATGCCATCTGTAATAAAAAACTGAGTAAAATTCTCAACGAACAACCCAGAACGAATATGAACAAACGACCTCAAAGCATCGATCTCACCAAAGATTGAATGTAGATGCGAGTTTCCTCTGTGAATGTCATTTGATGCCAATTATTAAGAGTCCATTCCGCAAGCTGTTGGGCTCATATGTACCGCAATGCGCGGTACCTAGGTGTCAAAAGTGGAGCTCGCCATGGACGACGAACATGAAGCTGGATGTCCTGCAGCATATTACCCCAGATCACGGTTTCTTACGTGGTCTGGGATATTACGTGCAGTTTGAGTCGAAACAGAACGTCCCGTGCTAGCACGAAAATTATTATTTATCATGGTGGCGTTCCTCTCAGGGTTCCTCCGACCTAAGTAGGAAGTTGTCAGCAGATGCTGTGCTAGTCTTTGGGCGGCCAGAGCGAGGCAAGCCATCAAAAGTTCCTGTATCTCTGTACCTTCTCCACGTCCCATTAACACGGCTTTGCTCGTCTGGAAATTTCCCTTGATGAGAGTCCCTCCTGACACAAAGTAACAATGCGCATACGACCAAACTTCGGAACAGACGTTATAGGCATGGCAGAACTACAGTCTATACAAACAGTGTACTTCGTTCTCGGTGTTTTATTTGTGGAATTGGCGCTGCTCATGTGGTGTTTATATATTTGTGCAGGTTGAGTGACATCTATGGACAATCTAACTGTGTTCTTGGTGCAATATATACATTCAACGTCAGTATTCAGGAGACCTTGGAATCAAGGTGATGCAACACTTTATTTGATGTATGTAAGTATCAATCAGAACATTGTCTTCCTTTGCTCTAACACGAGGTACGTCCAGAAATTAAGTTCCGTTTAGGTTATATAAAACAAACGTGTACAGATGCAGAAAAAATATTTATTGTACAAAAATCTACAACTGTTAAACTACTTTTCTACATAGCTGCCGAAATTTTGTAGGCACTTGTCATAGCGTGGCACAAGTTTCTGTATGCCTTCTTCATAGAAGGTTGCCGCCTGTGTATTCAGCCATGTGGTATCATGTTCTTTCAGCTCGGTATCACCCTTGAAATGAAGACCACCAAGGACAGATTTTTAGGTGTAAGGAGAGGTGAAAGTGGCTAGGAGCGAGCCCCGGGCTGTACGTATGATGATCAAACACGTCCCAGTGAAATTCCCGTAAGAGTTGTTTGGTCACATTCGTCACATGAGGTCGGGCACTATCGTGGAAACAAACACCACCTTTTGATGGAAATCCTCTTCTTACATCTAAAATTTGTCCTGTCAACAGTTCAACGATGACGAGCTGAAAGAACATGCTACCACATGACTGAATACACAGGCGGCAACCTTCTATGAAGAAGGCATACAGAAACTTGTGCCACGCTATGACAAGTGCCTACAAAATTTCGGCAGCTATGTAGAAAAGTAGTTTAACAGTTATAGATTTTTGTACAATAAATATTTTTTCTGTATCTGTACGCGTTTGTTTTATATAACCAAACGGAACTTACTTTCTGGACGTACCTCGTATTATCAATCTCGTACCCTCCACAACATCACAGACTGAGTCAACCGTCCGATGTTAGAAAGTACCTGGTTAACAACATATTAAATATAATTATGGCTGTGATGCATGACATCTTTTATCAGCAAACTACCTATCGGCCCACTCCTGCAATATAGACAAATTGGATTCGAATGCCAATCGAAAATCTTATACCACAAAATGGCCTGTAAAATAATTCAATGGAACGGTTGGTCGATCAAGAAACAAAGACACCCTCACACATATAACGTTAGGAACTACAATAGACATTTGTGCTATTACCAAAACATAGTTTCACCCTAACCAACTGTTAGCACTCTCGAGCTATTTTGTCGTCAGAGATGATAGAGATGACGGCCACGGCGGTGAAGCGTTGTTGGTAAAACCGGATATCATTTCTTTTCGTTGTCAGTACTGTCACTCAGTAAAAAACATGGTAAATGGTGGATATCAGCTTACGTTTCATGAATCACCGCCTGACTTCTATTTCTGTGTGACTTTAACGGCAACAGTACATTGTGGGGCTTTAGAATAGATGACAAAATGGAAAAAATAATTATGGATGTACTAGAACTGGAAAACCTTGCAGTATTTAACGACGGATCACAAACACAATATAGCCCGACCAATTGAAGCCTCGTCGGCAGTAGACCAGAGCATAGCTACCCCTGTACTGTACGTCGAAACAACGTGAGAAGTGATACCAGAAACTCGCTAATTCAAATCATCAAATCATAATCAATGGGGAATCTAGGAAGACAGTCAAACATGTAATCAACCGGAAATGGAATACAAAGAAAGCCAGTCGGAACCTATATGAAACACCGCATGAACAGAAACTAGATAGCCTATCGGATCGTAAGATCGTAAGATACCGAAAGAGACTTTGGGGGTCTTGGTATAGCGTGTCATTGAATCAGCAGAGATCGCGAGACCTTAAATATCACGAAAGCGGACTACGCACAGGCCAACACACTGTTGGTTGGATACAAAATGTGACGCAGTTCCCAAAGAACGAAAGGAATCATTAATAAAATACAATATTTTTCTAATGACGTAAACTTTCCTGCTCTTAAGAAATCGCAACCTACAACCAAGAAAATACTCAAAAACAAAAAAAAAGACAATCCTGTAAAGTTCCGCATTTCAGTGTACAAAGAAACATAGTTAACTAGGAAATGGAACGTAATAAGGAACATGAAAAACGGTCTGGCAATCGACAAATACACCCCTCCTTCATCCAACGAACTGCTGGAACGGTTGTTATGTACGATAGCCCCAGCTGACGTGTCGGACAAGGAAGACGAGACAGCGCACTTAGGCAACCTTTTACTTGGCAGACCTCCAGATGGCTCCGGCCCACGGGAAGAATACTGCAGCTGGCCCGGATTGCATTGAGTACCCGAGGGGAGCCGCGAAGTTCCGATCACGATTTTCTACAAACTTTCTACCCTTTTAGCAGACCATTAGAACAACATAAAGTGCTAGGGATCAGGCGCAATACTTAAACGATTTCGCGAAAATTGCAGTAGTAGTTTCACGCGTCGATTATGTAACCGCCTCTTGCAGCTATAAGTAAACAATAAGCAAGAGCCGGCCGCGGTGGCCGAGGGGACTGAGGCGCTCCAGTCACGGTCTGCACGGCCATTACAGTCGGGGGTTCGAATCCCCCCCTCGGGCAAAGATATTTGTGCCGTCCTTAGGATAAGCTAGTTCATAAGTAGTTTGTAAGTTTAGGGACTGATGACCCCGTAGTTAAGCCCCATAAGCTATACAAACATTTGAATTTGAATACGCAAGAGGAAACGGTGGTCCCATAATTAGCGTTCTAGCTTTTTCAATGAGTGAATAGCTTCTTCGATCCTAGCTTATACCGACGTTTTCTTCAACACTGTTCACATTAGTTCATATATATTGTAACGTTGAAAACTGCAGGTGGTCCGAAATTCGAAGACTGGTCGTTAATAGAGTACAACACTTAGAACACGTTTATTGCTAACACAAGCGTACACTCAGTACAGACTGACTCCTGCTTGGAGTGCTCCACTGTTTGTACATAGAAAGAATTTTCTGGGACTTACAAGTACATCAAACATAAGAAACATGTAAAATCCTCTAGAAATAGTAAATGCAAAGAAACAAATTTTTTCTGCACGTGGCGGGATTTGAACTGCGGACTGCAAGCACAGCGATCGGCGATGCTAACCATTGCACCTCGCGTTCTGTCGTGAGGCTCGTACCAATATTACGTTGCAAAGGTAATACAACGAAAAAAAAAAGTGTAGTGCATAGACATTTATTGAATGTTCATTGTTATTTATCTGTTTACAAACTTGTATTATATTACGACAAATATATTAATAATTTTCGGCAAGTAAACGATAAAACAGATAAGGTTTTCCGGAATCTGTATACTTGTTGTGACTTCCGAAATCCCTATCACGTGCATTCGAGTTTGCACTGGAATCCTCGACCTGCAGACACAGGTTGCACTTGTCAACAACAAAGCGAGGGGCAGGCCACATTCTCCAGTAAACCTGCACAGCGGTGAGCCGTTGCTAGTGTAGCGAGAACGATCGGTTGTACGTACGACGTTTTCACAATCACAAGATTCGTATTTTCCTGCAAAAATGGAAGTGACGCCCGCTTCTCCGACTACTGCGTACGACGACTGCCGTGAGCATGATGTGATTTCGAAACGTCAGTTAAAAGATGCTTTGTGTACTGTGAGAGCCTTGACATGCACGCGTTGTTTATTATTTTTAACATGATATCCTTTACAAAATATGACCAGTGTTGAAGAAAAAAAATAAAAATAAACGGCGGTATGAGCTAGTACTGAACTGGCGAACCACCGAGTGAGAAGCCAGAAACCTAACAACTTTTTTTTTGTGTGTGTGTTGTTCTGTTCTTTGCGGTCATTGTATCGTCTTTGTTCTGTTTCGGTCGTTTTGTTCTTAATTCGGAATTTGTTTATTTTTTATTTTATTAATTAATTAATTTATTTCATCATAGAGAACATCAGGCCTCTCACGGAACGCGCTGAGTCACCGCGCTGGCAAACCACTGGACACCCGTTTTCTCTTGCTGATGGCATACTTACAGCTGCAATACACGGTTACAAGTTCGACGCGTGAAATTACTACTGCGATTTTCTCGAAATCGTTTAAATATTGCGCGTTAGTCCATGCACATTATGTTGTTCAAATGTTTGTAATCCTATGGGACCAAACTACGTTGGTCATCAATCCCTAGTCTTACAAACTACTTAAACTAAGTCAAACTAACCTAAGGACAACACACACATCCATGCCCGAGGGAGGATTCGAACCTCCGACGCGGGAGGCGCGCGATCCGTAACGTGGCGCTCCAGACCGTTCGGCTACTCCCGCGCGGCATTACGTTGTTCTAATGGTCCGCTAAAGGGGTACAAATTTAAAGAAAATTAGTGATCCGAACGTCGTGGCCTCTTCTTGTAAGACACACGCCACACAAAGCTGCTGCTCAAAATGTACAACGGCGTATTTACTCAAAACACAAAAACTACCCAATAAAATTATTCTGAGTGTGAGACCACACTGTCAATCTCACCGACGTTTCGGCCACTTGCAACAATGGTTGTGACCACGGCCGCACCAGCCAACACTTACATACAAAAGCGACTTTCTGAGAACGTGTGGTGCCGCGGTGGAGTAGCCGAGCAAAGAAACAAAGCGTCTCGCTGCGGAGCGCGCGGTTGCTCGCCGTGGAGGTTCGAGTCCTCCCTGGGGCATGGGTGTGTGTGTTGTCCTTAGGTTAGTTTACCTAGGTTTAAGTAGTTTGTAGGCTACGGACTGATGACCACGCAGTTTGGTCCGATAGATTTACAAACATTTGAATTTGAATTAGAACGTGTGGTGACGTCAACGCCGTGGTGGAATGGCCGAGTGCTCTAAGGTGCCTTGCTGCGGAGCGTGCGGCTGCTCGCCGTCGGAGGTTCAAGTCCTCCCTCGACCATTTTGTGTGTGTGTGTGTGTGTGTGTGTGTGTGTGTGTGTGTGTGTGTGTGTGTTATCCTTAGCTTAATTTCGTTTAAGTAGTTTGTAAGCCTAGTGACTGATAACCGCAGCAGTGAAGTTCCTCAGGTTTACAAACATCTGAACATTTGACCTTATACCCTTCCCTCAGCACCTGTGGCTCCACGATCACATCCGTATCCTCTTTGTATCCCACAACCCTTTGGCCTCCTCCCTCCTCTGCCAGGCCTTCATCACTTCTCCCACCCCCCTCAGCATCTGCGCACCCCTCCCCCAGGGGGCCCACAGTTCTTTTGTGGGTACGTGTGTGGCGCGCACGGGGCCCCGAGCCGGAGCAGCCTTTCTTCTGCCCCAGGCTGCTTCACTGTCCCTCCCGGTTTATGCCTTCGCCCGGAGACGGGCATATTTCGTGAGCTACTGTGGTTCTTGTTGTGGTTTTTCTTCCTTCGTTCCTTCCTTTCTTACCCTTTGTTTTCTGTCTTTCTCTCCTTGTACTCTCCTAGCTTTCTTCTCCTCATTAGTCTCCGCTTCGGCGTTTGAGACACTTCTTCCTTCTTTCTCTTCATTTCCTATCCTCTTCTTCTTTCCTCCCTGTGCGTGTCTGAAGGCCGACCCACGCATTATCGTGCGTAGCAGGTGACGGGGTAACGCGTAATTCCCCGCCCCGGGTAGACAAGTAGGGCACGTACGTACCCCCTGGTAAAGGCCAGGCCCAGGGAGGGGTGATTACCCGAGCTGGTACCTTCCGAACGTGCCGATTGGTCCCTCCGTCAGTTCTCGGGAGGTGTGACCTGAGGTGTGAACAATCACCTAAGGCGGGTAAGCCCTCGGAGAGGGCCCCCACTAGGAAGGAGCGCGCCATCGGAGACGCCGGTAATCACGGGGGACACTTCCGCGATGACTTCCTTATCTTCTTTCGTGACGTTGACCCATAAACGTAAGTTAGACTCGCCTCAGCCTAAAAAGACTCTGCCTAATGTGCCTAAATTTCTGGTTGTCTCTCGCACCGACGGAAAGGATTTCAATTCTGTCAATCCTTTCGTTATACAGAAAGGTGTAGATGCAATTGCTGGCCCTGTTAAAACCTGTTCACGTCAGCGCAATGGCACATTGTTGCTGGAAGTGGACAGTGCCTTCCAAGCCCAAAAACTTATACGTACTACGTTGTTGCACACGTTTCCCGTTAAGGTAGAAGCACACCGCACACTCAACTCGTCAAGGGGGGTAGTTTTTACGAGATCCCTTGACGGGCTGTCTGATGAAGACATCCAATCGTATATGTCCGATCAGGGTGTGACAGCCGTCCACAGGGTCATGAAAAAGGTCGATACCCAATTGACACCGACTCGTACTGTGTTTTTGACGTTCGACAGAGTTGACCTCCCGTCGAAGGTCAAAGCAGGGTATGAAGTCATCTCTGTCCGACCTTATGTGCCTAACCCAACGCGCTGTTTTCAATGCCACAGGTACAATCATACCCGTGAACATTGCCCAAATGCAGCAAAGTGTGTCACTTGTGGTAGGGACGCCCATGAGGGGGATTGCCCACCTCCGTCCCCTCACTGCCTAAACTGCAACGGTGACCATGCGGCTTCCTCTCGCGACTGTCCTGTATACAAGGATGAGAAGGTAATCCAGCAAATCCGGGTTACGGAGAAGGTATCAACATCTGCCGCTCGTAAGTTGTTGGCGAGTCGAAAGCCCACCGTCCTCCCAGCGGGTACATACAGTAAGATACTCACCTCACCTCGACCTACCAAAGATTCCAGTACCCAGACATGTGATTTCACTTTCGCTGACACAGTTGTGCGATCCGCCAGCCCGAAGATTGCCCGTTCCACGTCCCCGCTTCCTCCTGCTGCTTCTAAGGTACAGTCTTCGTCAACACCTAGTAAACCGCGGGCACCTAAACAAGATGCCCGGACCTTGAAAAAGGAACCCGTCCGTGAGGATTTTCTGCGTTCTCAGGCTTCCCAACCGTCAACTGCCTCTTCCCGCCGTCACTCTTCCAGAAGAGCTGACAAGAAAAAGAGTTCCTCTCCTTCCCCGCCGAGGCGTGACTCATCTGTCGCGCCGTCCAACAGTTGCCGGCCTCGGCCGTCTTCTGTTTCACCGGGACGCTCCGTTTGCCGGGCGCCCGGCCCTTTACCGGCGGTGGAAACTGCCCCTCCTGATCAACTCAGGGAGGTGGCAGGCGCGTCGGTCGAACCTATGGACCACGACCCTTTGCCCCTGGACAGCGATAGCAGTGCTCCCTCGAAATCCGGTCCTCAGCGGCCGTCGAGGTGACCCCGCTCGCTACTTGGTTTTTATCCTTATTTCTTCTCTCATTTTTATCATGGCGCTCCTTCAATGGAACATTCGCGGCATTCGTTCTAATCGGGAGGAGTTAAAATTACTCCTTCGATTGCACTGCCCGCTTCTAGTCTGCCTCCAGGAAACTAAGTTGCGTCCACGTGATCGTGCAGACTTTCCACACTACACCTCTGTGCGGTTCGACCTGCCACCCGTGGATGGTGTCCCAGCCCATGGAGGGGTTCTGATGCTCCTTCGAGACGACGTCTATTTCCATCCCATTTCCTTGCACACTCACCTACAGGCAGTTGCCGTCCGCATCACCTTATCCACATTTACCTTCTCCCTCTGTAATATATATTCGCCATCGTCATCTGCCCTTACTAGGGCAGATTTGCTAAACCTTGTTGACCAGCTCCCTTCACCTTTCGTGTTGGTAGGCGACTTTAATGCCCACCACCCCCTATGGGGCTCTCCGGCACCTTGTCCGAGAGGCTCCCTTTTGGTGGACATTCTCCACCACCTCGATCTTGTCTGCCTCAACACCGGTGCACCGACCTTCCTTTCTGACACAACACACACTTATTCCCATATAGACCTCGCAATATGCACTCCTCAGCTTGCCGGTCGGTTTGAGTGGTATGCACTTTCTGACACGTACTCGAGTGACCATTTCCCTTGTATCATCCACTTCCTACATCATTCCCCATCTCCACGTCCCACCAGTTGGAACATTTCTAAAGCCGACTGGGGGCTTTATTCTTCCATGGCTGTTTTTCACAATCAGAATTTTCCCAACTGTGACAGTCAGGTCGAATACCTCACAGAGGTTATCCTCACTGCTGCTGAACGTTCCATACCTCGTACATCCTCTTCTCCACGTCGTGTCCAGGTCCCTTGGTGGACTGCAGCCTGCCGCGACGCGCTTCGAGCCCGGCGCCGTGCTTTACGCACCTTCCGCCGCCACCCAACTTTGGAGAATTGCATCAATTACAAACGTATGAGAGCGCAATGCCGTCGTATCATAAAAGACAGCAAGAAAGCTTGCTGGACAGCTTTTACTAGTTCTTTTAACCGTTTTACTCCCTCCACGGTTGTCTGGGGTGGCCTACGCCGTTTGTCCGGCATCAAGGTCCACTCCCCGATTCCTGGCCTGACCGTGGAGAACGCGGTCCTCGTGGACCCAGCTGATGTTTCAAACGCATTGGGTCGTTTTTTTGCGGAGGTTTCGAGCTCTGCCCATTACCACCCTGCCTTTCTCCCTCGCAAACAGGTAGAGGAGGCACGGCCGCCTTCTTTCCGTTCTTTTAATCGGGAAACTTATAACGTCGCCTTCACCATGCAGGAGCTAGATCGTGCTCTCGCCCTGTCCCGGTCTTCTGCTCCCGGGCCCGATTCCATTCACATTGAAATGCTGAAGAACCTCTCTCCTGCGAGCAAGTGCTTTCTTCTTAGTACCTACAATCGCATATGGACTGAAGGTCATGTTCCCACAAGTTGGCGTGAAGCCATTGTTGTCCCCATCCCCAAACCAGGGAAGGACAAACACCTTCCTTCCAGTTATCGTCCTATTTCTCTGACGAGCTGCGTCTGTAAGGTGATGGAACGCATGGTTAACGCTCGGTTGGTCTGGCTCCTCGAATCTCGCCGCCTCCTGACTAATATCCAATGCGGTTTTCGTCGACACCGCTCTGCTGCTGACCACCTCGTTACGTTGTCGACCTTCATTATGAACAACTTTCTGAAGAAGCGTCAAACAGTAGCCGTGTTCTTCGACTTGGAGAAGGCATACGATACCTGTTGGAGAGCGGGCATTCTCCGCACATTGCACACATGGGGCCTTCGGGGCCGCCTTCCTCTTTTCATTCAAGCGTTTTTGGCGGATCGCAAGTTCCGGGTGCGGGTGGGCTCTGTTTTGTCAGATACCTTTTGCCAGGAGAATGGGGTACCACAGGGCTCCGTCTTGAGTGTGGCGCTCTTTGCCATTGCAATCAATCCAATCGTGGACTGCCTTTCAGCCGACGTCTCCGGATCTCTTTTTGTTGACGATTTCGCAATTTATTGTAGCGCCCAGCGGACGTGTCTCTTGGAGCGTTCTCTCCAACGCTGTCTTGACCGTCTGTATTCCTGGAGCATCGCAAACGGCTTCCGATTCTCCACTGAGAAAACTGTGTGTATCAATTTCTGGAGATACAAGGAATTTCTTCCACCTTCTCTACGTCTCGGCCCTGTTGCTCTCCCTTTCGTGGAGACTACAAAATTCTTGGGACTCATGTTGGATCGGAAACTTTGCTGGTCCACACACGTGTCCTACCTGGCTGCCCGTTGTGCCCGATCCCTTAACGTTCTTCGTGTCCTCAGTGGCACGTCATGGGGAGCGGATCGTACCGTCCTGCTTCACCTTTACCAGGCCATTGTTCAGTCGAAGCTCGACTATGGAAGCCTTGTATACTCTTCAGCACGGCCGTCGATTCTCCGCCGTCTCAACTCTATCCACCATCGTGGATTACGTTTGGCGACCGGTGCATTTTATACCAGCCCTGTTGAAAGTCTGTATGCCGAGGCTGCTGTATTACCCTTGACCAATCGACGTGACATACTCTTGTGTCGGTACGCATGCCGCCTACGGTCGATGCCCAACCATCCATCTTACAGATTATTTTTTGACGACTCACTCGATCGCCAATATCAGTTGTCTGCGATTGCCTTGCTTCCACCGGGAGTTCGGTTTCGCCGCCTGCTACAGCGGCTCGATTTTACCCTTCCTTCCACCCTTCGGTTGAGCGAAAGCCCATTGCCACCGTGGCATCAGGCCCAGGTTCACACACACCTCGAACTTAGTTCGCTCCCCAAGGAGGGCACTCCGGATTTGGTATTCCGCACGAGGCTTGTCGAACTCCGTTCGCGGTTCGATAATGCCGTATTTATTTACACTGATGGTTCCAAGAGCACTGCCGGTGTCGGATCTGCCTTCGTCGTCGGGGACAACCGTTTCCAATACAAGCTCCCTGACCGGTGCTCAAACTTCACGGCTGAGCTTTTCGCCCTCCACCAGGCCGTTTTGTATACCTGCCGCCACCGCCACCCTTTCTATGCCATATGTTCTGACTCCCTTAGTGCCCTGCAGAGTCTTAAGGACCCTTTCTCGAACCATCCTCTCGTGTATCGGATCCAACGCTCCCTCCAGTTGCTGGCTGATGACAGCTGTCACGTTTCTTTCCTGTGGGTTCCTGGCCATGTGGGTGTGCCCGGGAATGAGGCCGCCGACACAGCAGCCAAGGCAGCAGCTCTTTTGCCTCGCATGGCTACCTTTTGCGTCCCATCGGACGATGCTCAACGGGCTCTTCGCCGGAGTATCGTGTCGCAATGGCACAGTGTGTGGCTTTCACTGTACAATAATAAATTGCGAACTGTCAAACCGATCCCGACCGCTTGGAGGACATCCTCACGCCCCTCTCGGCGGGAGGAGGTCATCCTGGCTCGGTTGCGGATCGGTCATTGCCGTTTCAGCCACCGTCACTTGCTGTCCGCCGAACCTGCACCGCTA
Source organism: Locusta migratoria (assembly GCA_026315105.1). Lineage (NCBI taxonomy): Eukaryota > Metazoa > Arthropoda > Insecta > Orthoptera > Acrididae > Locusta > Locusta migratoria. The sequence continues at coordinate 731,203,234 of CM048755.1, read as the reverse complement.
TGCTCCTGCGGTGAACTGCTGACAGTGCGACATGTTTTACTGACTTGTGTTAATTTTAATCATCTCCGTGTAGCCCTTCACTTTCCGTCTACTCTGGAGGAAATTTTAGCTGATGACACACGAGCAGCTGCTCGAGTTTTGCGTTTTATCAACTTGGCCAACTTATCCAAGGATATTTAACCCTTTTAATTGTCTTTTATCTTTCGTTTTTAGCCTCTTCTGGAAGTTCTGACAGTCCCCATTTTTTTGAGGCCATAGCGAATCTATGTTTTTGACTGGGCGCTAATGACCATAGAAGTTGTGCGCCCTAAAACCACAAAAAAAAAAAAAAAAAAAAAAAAAAAATCTGCGCACCCTCCACATCCTGTCCGACAGCAACTTCCGCCGCCTCCCTGTCCCAGATGATGCCCTCTGTCCCGACATCTATCCCTCCTACCAATACGGTGTTCCACTGATTCCTAGAAGTCGCCTTAAATAGTTAATTATATCATCTTATGCTAATAACATGCGCTTTTATATTGTAAAAAAATGAAATTAAAATAACCGCTAAAAGGCTCCACTTGAGTCATGTGTAGCCTGTGACCTCTACTGACACTGCTGCCGAAAAAATTCACTAACAGTGATGTATTGTTTGTTTTGTATCCCATCCTCGTCGCCACTTTTGTGTCTCGTCGCCGGTTGTCCTAGGTGTCGGTGGCCGAGTAGAGAGACCGACACAGGGAATAGGATGCATGCGTGTGTGGGTACAGAGTCTGAGGTGAGCAGCCAGTGGGACAGCAGAAACTAGAAACACTAAGCTGGATTAGTACAAGATATATTTCGTAGAGATTGTACAATACTCATCTTTGTTAACTGAAGACTAGTGGGATGCAGATACATGGGTTACATAGGTAGAGGCCTGCCTACTGATGAGACCTAGTGCCTGTCCTAATCCCAAGTGACAGATGCAGATCAGTGGTGGCCACGAGCGGAGTTGCAGCAGAGGGCGCTCGTGGCTGACGTCGTAAGAACGCCGCGCCGTGCTTGCATGGCGGCGCGCGGCGAAAGTATTTGGCACGCACTTCAGACTTGTGTGACACCACACCCCTCCCCCCCAAACCGCCGCGCCGTTGTGGCGTAGGGCTGAGGGCCATGGCGACGGCACTGGGAGGAGGGCCTGGGCGGGGGCGTTACTGGTGGGATGGGCGTCGTAGCTGAGGCTGGGATCGAGACGCCGTCCGCGCCCCGGTATCCACCTTGCGATTTCCTGGAAAACCCACCAAAACGAGGGGAAGGGAGCACACCTCCGCCCAGAGGGAGAAGGTCATCTTCTTCTGAAGTGTGTGGCCCAGGCAGGGGGGGGGGGGGGGGCACGCACTGTCCCAGAGTTCCTCTCGGTGACTCTGTCATCTTCGGCGGCGACAGCGGCGACGACTGCGTCGGAGGTGCATCCACCTCTATGGGGACGATCTCGTAGTCCGGGACGCTGGGCCTGGCAGCGAGCAATGTGACGGCTATGTCAGTGTGTAATTATTTCTTCCAACCACAAATATGGATCCATTCTCCCTCAGTTTCTACGGTAGCTTTCTTCCACACTTACTGATTGCGACAGAAATAGTCCATCGCCATGGAATGATCATGAAAGGAACGATATAAAGATAATTCGAATGTTCTTTGATCATTCGAGTGTCATCACTTCATTTGCACTTATATTATTTGCTACAACTGCGCGAGAAAAAAAGGAGGAAAGAAGAACGATACACTTCATAAATTTACTCTTTTGCGGCTAAATATTAGTTAATAAAGTGAATTGGGACAATATTCAAATCAATGACAGAAAATACGTTTACAAAATATAGATAAGAGCGTCTATGTTTGACTGATCACCTAAAGTCGACATACAAATTTGAAATAAAGAAATAAAGGAATATAGAATGCTATGGTTGTAAAGTACACTGTTGTTCTACATTGTTTAGCTGAGTCACAGAGGAAACACCCTAGTTTTTTAATGTAAATGCCATAATTCCTATGATCTGCACTACAAAATAAACAACAAGCACAATGTGATATGTGTACTAGCTCACAAGCGAAACTGTCAGATAGTGTGAGCAGATGTTACCGGAATAAATTAACAACTGCCGCGGCGGAGCGGCCAAGCGCATTTAGGCGCTATGCTGCGATGCGCGAGTCCGTTCAAATCCGCCATCGGGCATGGATGTTTGTGTCGTCTTTAGTATAAGGTAGCTCATAAGAAGTTTGTAAGTTTAAGGACTGATGACCCCGCAGTTAAGTCCCTTAAGCTTAACAAACATTTGAACACTTTAATTTACCGACCCCGGCACTCTCATGATGCAGCAGCCGAACAGTTCATAGAAAACTTGAGTCTCAACACAAATAGGTAGAGTACTCATACAATTATAGTTGGCGGTGACTTTAATCGATCATCCGTTTGTTGACAAAAATACACCGACAGGGTGACAGATACATCTTTCCATATTGTTCTAAATGCTTTTTTAAAAATTATTTTGTACAATTAGTTCACGAGCCCATTAAAATTGTAAATGGTTTCGGAAACACACTTGAGCTCTTAGTCACAAATACTTCTGTGCATCACGACGGTTACAGGGATAAGTGAACACAAAGTTGTAGCGAGCTCAAATCTGTGACAAAGATATTCACCAAAACTAAACGCTAAATACGTCTATTAAAGAAGGAAAAAAAAAAGATAAAAATTCGGTTGACGTCTTCCTAGGAGACAGTCTCCATTTCTTCTAAATTAACTATCTAAGTGAAGACCATATGTGGCTTACACTCAAAGAAATAGTGTCAACAGAATTAAATAAATTAATGAGAGACTGAACTGGTCCCCCATGGTACATAAAACAGAACAGAAAGCTTTTGCAAAAAATTTAGACGAATCCAAAATCCAAAAGATTACCGATGTTTTACTGAAGCTCGAAATTTAGCGCGGCCTTCAATGCGACATTCGTTTAATATTTTTCACAACGAAACTCTGTAGAAATGTGACGGAAAATCCAAAGAGATTCTGGTCCTATGTTATCTACAGCAGCGCAAAAACTAAGTGAATGCCTTTATTGCGCTATAGGGACGGTAATGTTACTGAACACAGTGCCATTAAAGCGTAGTTATTAAATGCAGTTTTCAGAAATTCTTTCATCAAATAAGACGAAGTAAATATTCCACAATTAGAAATGAGAACTGCTGCAAACATAAAATAAAAGTAAATACCCTTCGTGATGCAAAGCAAATCACCCTATCAAATAAGTGATGCTGCAGCTGAAATGATAAACTATGTTTCTAATGCATAAGAAAAATACGTCTAATACATTTGTTTATGATAGTCTTTTGTAACAATTATTTTTGAATAGTAAGCTCCTTGCCTTGTTTCTATAGCTTTTACTGGCCTGATTAAAGATAATCAACAACATGGTGAGAAACTTTAATTTTTAAGGACAACATCTAAATGTACTTCATGAGATTTACGTCTACTGTAAAGTTATTTCTATCCTTGTCTAATTTTGGAGATAAGGGAATTATTTCAATTCTAAAGCTGCCGAACTTGTCAATCTTAAGAGCACTTCTGTTTTAGGGTGTGTATTTTAGGTGCAATTCTATAGTTCTGATTCTTTTTAGAACCTAAAGTGTACCTTATTAGTTTAACAAAAATGATATTTTTAGGAGATAATTGCGGCTCTGAAGTTATAGGAATAATTTTAGAACTCACAATCTTTGACGGTATGGCCAATAATATTAGAAGATAGGAAAAAGTTCTCTTGTTAACTGTAGGAGCTTTTACCTAAATAGGAAATTGCAGATTGAAAAGTGGTAGATTTAACTATAAGTTCTGGTTGCAGGAGGATCATTTGAGGGATGTTTAATGTATTTGCTTCGTTGAGTCATATTTCACCGCGTATTGATTAAACGCTAGTGAACCGAACTGTGACCAGCTAGCTTCGTCATTATTTGTAGATACTAGGGTCTGATACACTCTTTTTATTTTTACAACTAATAAAGGTCGCATCGTTAGGTGGTCCTCACAGGTGTTCTCTACGTTCAAGACGTCTCCGTTCTTCGAAAGCAGCTTTCACTTGCAATGATCCTGTTTTCGGAGTTAGCACATCCACACCTTATTATCGCGTAACCATTGTAGTGGGAAAAAGGCCTGCCTTTGGCCGCCGTAATAACTTCCAAACTGACGGTCGTACTTCGAAATGCGGAAGCGACCAGTGTGCATATGTCTGGACACCGTCCACTGAGTTCTCGCGCCGGGTGGTAGGGAGGGAAGGGGGAGAGGAGGAGGAGGAGGAGGAGGAGGAGGAGGAGGTGGTGGAGACAGGGGCACCCGACCCTTCGGAGCAGGTAAAAGTGTGGCAAAAGTCCGGCGTGGCAAGTGTCCGGACACCGTAAGAACGCCAAGCCGTGCTTGCACGGCGGCGCGCGGGGAAAGTACGTGGCGCGCACTTCAGACTTGTGCGACACCACAGTTTGAACATTCACATTTCTTCAAATAGTCTCCAAATATTGTGTAGTACCTCACAGTACATTTTAATGTAAGTAAACACCCTGTACGCAAATTATTAGTCTGTTAGATCACTATAAAGTACCACGCTCTGCAGATGCGAAGCTGTAAATATTATCGTGTACAGAGTAGTGACCTGATGTCTAAATTTGCGAAACAGCTGATCACGATATGACACGCCAATGATTTGTATTTTCTATTGTAGATGGTGAACTTTCAAATTTCATGTTGATTATCAGTTTTGGATGGATGGTTTGATTTTTAAAGGGACTAAACGACTACGGTTATCAGTCCTGATGCAATATTTCAGTATAAGAACGATAAATCAACGGTTTGTGTTTCAAAAACACCTTTTGAGTACATCTGCTAAATGCAACTATATCGTTTGGTTGATTGGTTGGATGGGACAGGGGGACGAAATTGCTAAGCTCGTCAGTCCCCCGGTGGGGAAGGGAAGGGAAAGGAAATGCAGTCCGGGGAGAAAAGAAGGAAGAAAGACTGCATTAGGTCGGGGCCCCATGCTCGCCACGCACGATCTCACGAATGAAACGTGACCCACGTGGGGGGAATTACTTTAATAAAATTACAGATGATTACTAATTTCGTCAATAATTCTATTCTATTTCACATTATCACATTCTTCCGCACCACTAAAAGAGATAAAAAATAGTAGAGGGTTAGATTTGAACACGGAACGAAAAATTTATAACAGATGACGCTAGTTAGGCTAGCACACTAAAAGGTACACGAGCAGGGAATCAGACTTCTCAGACATACACAACGCAAAACTTCGTGTGGTGTCGCACAAGTACAAAGTGCGCGCCACCTACTTTCGCCGCGCGCCGCCATGCATGCACGGCGCGGCGTTCTTCCGACGACAGCCACGAGCGCCCTCTGGGACAACGCCTCTCGTGGCCACCACTGAAGGATCGTGGACTTCGGAGTTCGCACTTCGGACTGAGATAGCAACGAGTTAGGACCTTCGTAATCAGATAGGCACCAGTGGAGACTTTGCTATTGTACAGGCACTAGGCAGGCCTCTAACACCTATGTATCAACATTCTGCAGTACTATGTAAAAGTTAAGTATTGTTACATTCTGTGCAATATATCTCTTTCTAATTTACTCGAGTGTTTATAGTTTCTGGCTGCTCCCCTCCGTACCTGCACCAGCGTGTCGGTTTCATTCCACTCGGCCACCGACACCTACGACGAGGCTGGGATACAAAAGCGGCGACGAAGTTGGGACACAAAACTTCGATCATTGTTTTTCTTTTAAAATACCTAGAGTGCGCCTCGATTGCACAGTGGTAGAGTGCCAGACTATAAATCGCCGGTTCGATCCCCGCCAGATCTTAGGATTTTTATCTGTCACTTTCCACTTCTTTCACCTGTGGTAGTATTGCTCATGTGAAAAATACCGAGTAGCACCGTGGTTCGGAACCCACGTTAAACTGTAGGTCCCCCTATAATTGGCTGGGTAAGTCAGTTCGAAGGTCGGAGGAAGACAACGGCATACCACCTCCAAACAGGACCATGCCTAATAAAGCACTGTGGTGTTCAAACCAATCTTCGGATTGTTGACTGCTTTACCTTTAATGTTGACACCTTACGATAGAATTTTGTCCTCTTGTTTTCCCCTTCTTTGCCATCATAGTCTCCGATTTAATCTGACAAGTTTCTTTGTAACCAATCACCACGAGAAAAATGCATATTGATATCTAGAAAGTGACCAGTGCGTGAGATTAGTTTATGTATACATAAGAATTAATCTGAATCCGAACAGGAAGTACATATTTGCGCACTTCCGTGTAATTTTTACAGTGCCCACAAATAACAGTGTGAGTTTAAAAGTGAAATGTATTTGGTGGAGAAACGAAGACTGAATCGAAGATGCAAAGCTTATTTACACACGTTCATGGTGTGTAGTAGTTCGTTTCTCTATGCTAGAGGCAACCTGCCTATACAAACAAGAAACAATTTTGTTTAAACATACGTATATTTTACTTTAAACGTAGTTCTCACCACTCTTATTACCGGTCCTTAAATACCTTTGCTTTCGAAAAACTAAACATAAACGCATCAAATTCCAGAAGGTTTTCACTATTAGACGTCATTAAATTATTTGCCATTCTTAGATAAAAGATGTAAATGCGTTCTCCATCACGAAAAAGTACGTAAAAAAGGAAAGAAAAGTCTACTAACTTTCGGTAACGCTGCTGTAACACACATATTGCTTCGTCTTCCTCGTGTCATCTAACGCCGCCAGAGCCAATGACAGAGCGTTTTCAGTCACGTGATCTAATTTTCAAATGTAATTAATTTTAAGTTTTAATTTCAGAAAAAAAAATCGCACTGACGAGTTTTACGGCCCACTTTAGATTTGTAGTTTTATAAGTTTTTACAAACATTTTGGACCAAAACAATATTCTAAATAATGAACAATTAATTAATAAGAGTGTTTGAATCCCTTTTAGGAAAAAAATAGTTAGTGGTGGATTCCAAATTTTAAATTATTTTTAAAGATTAAACTTAGGCCCATCAGTGTTTTTCAAAAGAAATCCTCTCCATCATTAGCTTTTATTCCTAATTTCCTTGCCACAGTTAACACAATAAGTATCAAAGATTGTAAAAACTGTGGAATAAGTTTTAAATCAAATAATTATTTTTAATGATTAAACTTAGGCCTATCAGTGATTTTTAAAATAAATCCTCTACACCATTAGCTTCTATTCCTATTTTCCCTGCCACAGTCAACACAATAAGTATCAAAGATTGTACAATTTTCGTGCACCCAAAGCTTACATGCCAAGCAGCATAACCAGTAACATTTTTAGTGGTTTCACAAAACAGTTCTTTGCACTCCTTACATGGTGTCTTATCAAGAGATGCTTGTTTTGATGTAGGCGTAGGCCTACGTTTGTTGAAACACGGATCGTAACTTTTATATCGTTATTGCAGCAAGTATCCCTATTTAAAAAAAAAGTGCGTCATATATTCCGGAGTCCATTGCGGCGTGTATCCCGATCTATCAAGGACAGACGCCGCACCCCACGACTCTGTGACCGTCACTATTTGTTGTTGTGGTCTTCAGTCCAGAGACTGGTTTGATGCAGTTCTCCACCCTACTCTATCCTGAGCAAGCCTTTTCATCTCCTCATAAGAACGACAACCCACATCCACTTGAATCTGCTTATTATACGCGTCTCTTGGTCTCCCTCTGCGATTTTTACCCCACACACTTCCCTCCAATGCTAAATTCACAATTCCTTGATGTCTAAGAATGTGTCCTACCAATCTATCCCTTCTTTTAGTCAAGGTATGCCAGAAATTTCTTTTCTCCCCAATTCGGTTCAGTACCTCCTCATTAGTTACGCGATCCACCCACCTAATCTTCAGCATTCTTCTGTAGCACCACATTTCAAAAGCCTCTATCCTCTTTCTGTCCACACTGCTTATCGTCCATGTTTCACTCCCATACAAGGCAACACTCCATACAAATGCCTTCAGAAAGGACTTCCTTAGGTTTAAATCAATATTAGATGTTAACAAATTTCTCTTTTTCAAAAACGCCTTTCTACCCATTGCCATTCTGCATTTTATATCCTCTGTACTGCGACCATCATTTGTTATTTTACTGCCCAAGTAACAAAACTCATCTACCTCCTTTATTGTTTCGTTACCTAATCTAATTCCTTCAGCATCACCTGATTTTCTTACACTGCACTCCATTACCCTAGTTTTACTCTTGTTAATGTTCATCTTATATGCACCTTTCAGCACACTGTCCATTCCGTTCAATTGCTCTTGCAGGGCATTTGCTGTATCTGACAGAATTACTATGTCGTCGGCAAAACGCAATGTTTTCAATTCTTCACCCTGAACTTTAATTCCTTCTCCAAATTTCTCCTTGCTTTCCTTTATAGCTTGCTCAATGTACAAATTGAACAACATTGGGGAAAGGCTACAACCCTGTCTTACTCCCTTTCCAACCACTGCATCCCTTTCATGCCCTTCAACTCTGACAACCGCTGTCTGGTTTTTGTACAAGTTGTAAATAACCTTACGCTCCCTATATTTTACTCCTGCTTGCTTCAGAACTTGAAATAGTTTGTTCCAATCAACATTGTCAAAAGCCTTCTCCAAATCTACAAAAGCTAGAAATGTTGGTTTGCCTTTTCTTAATCTATCTTCTAGGATAAGCCGTAAAGTGAGTATTGCCTCCCGTGTTCCTACATTTCTCCTGAACCCAAACTGATCTTCCCCGAGGTCGGCTTCTACCAGCTTTTCCATCCTTCTGCATATAATTAGTGTTAATATTTTGCAACCATGACTTATTAAACTGATGGTTCTGTAGTTTTCACACCTGTCTGCACCCGCTTTCTTTGGAATGGGGATTATTACATTTTTCTTAAAGTCTGAGGGTACTTCACCTGTCTCATACATCTTACACACAATGTGAAACAATTTTGTCATGGCTGGTTCTCCCAGAGACTTCAGTAGCTCTGACGGGATATCATCTACTCCAGGGGCCTTGTTTCGACTTAGATCTTTCAGTGCTCTGTCAAATTCATCTCTCAGTATAATATCTCCTATTTCATCATCATCTACATCCTCTTCCCTTCCTACAATAGTGTCTCGAAGTTCATTTCCTTTGTAGAGCCCCTCTATATACTCTTTCCACCTTTCAGCTTTCCCTTCTTTGCTGAGAACTGGTTTTCCATCAGTGTCCTTGATATTCATAGAGCTGTTTTTCTTATCGCCAAATGTTTCTTTTATTTTCCGGTAGGCTGTATCTATTTTTCCCCTATTTATACATTCTTCTACATCCTTGCATTTGCCTTCTAGCCATTCCTGCTTAGCCATTTTGCACTTCCTGTCAATCTCATTTCTTAGTCGTCTGTACTCCATTTTGCCTGTTTCATTTACTGCATTTTTATATTTTCTCCTTTCATCGATTAAATTTAGTATCTCCTGTGATATCCAAGGATTTTTTGTAGGTCTTGCCTTCCTACCTATTTTGTCCTCTGCTGCCTTCACTATTTCATCTCTCAATTTTACCCATTCCTCCTCAACTGTTTTATTTTCCCCTGTTTCTGTCAATTGTTGCCTGAAGCTCCCTCTGAAATTCTTAAGAACTTCAGGTTCCTTCAATTTATCCAGGTCCCATCTCCTTATTTTCCTACCTTTCTGTAGTTTCTTCAGTTTCAGCCTACAGTTCATAACCAACAAGTTATGGTCTGAGTCTATGTCTGCCCCTGGGTATGTCCTACACTTCAAAACCTGGTTCCGAAATCTGTCTTACCATTATAAAATCTATCTGGTATCTCCCGGTGTCTCCTGGTCTCTTCCACGTATACAACCTTCTTTTGTGATTCTTAAACCAGGTGTTTGTTATAACTAAATTATGTTCTGTGCAAAATTCTACCAGGCGGCTTCCTCTTTCATTCCTTTTGCCCAGACCATATTCCCCCACTATCTTCCCTTCCCTTCCTTGTCCTACTACCGAATTCCAGTCTCCCATAACAATTAAGTTTTCCTCTCCCTTAATTGTCTGAATAATTTCCTTTAGCTCCTCATATATTTCTTCGATTTCCTCATCATCGGCAGAGCTAGTTGGCATATAAACCTGTACTACTGTTGTCGGTGTTGGCTTCGTATCTATCTTGACAATGATAATGCGATCACTGTGCTGGTCATAGTAGTTTACCCGCATTCCTATTTTCTTATTCATTATCAATCCTACTCCTGTGATACCCCCAACTGATTTTGTATTTATAATCCTGTAGTCACCTGACCAGAAATCCTGTTCATCCTGCCACCGAACTTCACTAATCCCCACTATATCTAACTTCAACCTATCCATTTCCCTTTTTAAATTTTCTAATTTTCCTACTCGATTAAGGGATCTAACATTCCACGCTCCGACCCGTAGAATGCCAGTATTGTCTTTCCTGATGATCACATCCTCTTTAGTAGTCCCCGCCCAGAGATCCGAATGGGGGACTATTTTACCTCCGGAATATTTTACCCGAGAGGATGCCATCATCATATGTTCATACAGTAGAGCTGCATGTCCTCGGGAAAAATAACGGCTGTAGTTTCCCCTTGCTTTCAGCCGTTCGCAGTAGCTGTGTGGCAAAGCCGCATTAGCTGATGTTACAAGGCCAGCTCAGTCAATCATCCAGACTGTTGCCCCTGTAACTACTGAAAAGGCTGCTGCCCCTCTTCAGGAACCACACGTTTGTCTGGCCTCTCCACAGATACCCCTCCGCTGTGGTTGCACCTACGGTACGGCTATCTGTATCGTTGAGGCACGCAAGCCACCCCACCTCGGCAATGTCTGTGGTTCATGGGAGTGTCACTATTTACCACCATCTAATAACTAACCGTAACACTAAAAAGATATACATGCAAGATATAGACTTAGCTTCTTTATTAACACTAACTCGGTTAAAACTACCTCTATTGAAACAAAAGCAGTTGCTTCGTCTACTGCGCAACTGCAAATCGCCTACACACGTACTTTGGAGGTTTTACCAAAACTGGGGGGGGGGGGGGGGGGTTCTCGCAGTCTGTACCGCATGCGGCAACTATCCCGGACTTACTATGCTTCGTCCATTTATGTAAATTTTGCACTGAGTCTCATTTTAAATTACTTCAACGTTTTTAAGCACCTGGCATGTTTTAAGCTACAACCTCTGACAATACAGTTCGGTGAATAGCCTTGTAACATTAAAGTAGTTGAACTATAAACTACAGTTACCTCGCCTTCCTTCGAAATAGTCACCTCCCTTAAGTACGCACCGCCAAGTTCTGCGATACATACTCTGGAAACTTTGCACGGAGTCTTCTTTTGGGATGGTGTTCAAAGCCTCGTTAACTTTCGTTCGATATCGGGAATATCGTTACATAACCTTACTTTCCATGCGAGTTTGAGTCGAGGGAATAGGAAGAAGACTGGTGGATTGAGGTTCGGCAAGTACGATGGGTGTTCAAGCTGCATGGCAACGCACGCCCACACACACAGAAAATGTCGTCAAACAGTTTCCAGCAAAAAAGGGCTTGGTACAACTTGAACATCCACCGTACTCGCCGGATCTGAATCCTCCAAACTTCTTCCCATTCTTTTGACTCAAACTCGTTTTTAAAGGATAGAGGTTTCACGATATTGCTGACATCCAACGAAACGGGACGAGGCTTTTGAACACAATCCCAAAGTAAGACTTCGTGAGAAGTTTCCAGGATATGCATCGCAGAGCTCATCAGTGCATAGTTACGGGAGGTGACTATTTCAGGGTAGGGTAAGGAAATGTAGTTCATAGTTCATCTACGTTATTGTTACAGGACTACTCACCGAGCTTTACTGTCAGAGGCTGTATCTCCAAAACAGTCTTCAAATTTATCTTAAATTGCTCATTTTTCCACCGTTTTTATATTTTATGGCATCAAAATTTTAATTTTAAAAAAAGAAGAACCGCTTAGAATGGTGGTGTAAAAACAAGAACATATTTCCGGAAAAACAACTTGAGTTTCGAACAGGAAAATGGACTACTGAAATTATTCTGTGGCTAGTTACTGACATACGGCTCAATTTCTCTCGGAATAATAATATGATAGTTGCGTTAATATACTTGATCAAAACATACAACATTGCCACATCAGTCTTAGGGGAAAAGATTCCTGAAACTTCAGTTTCCAAAACCATTCTTGTGTAATACGGTTAGCTTCCTAAGGAATAGCAAGACAATCATTATGATACTGTCGCACCGATTCTCGGCGCTAGCGTATCCTTGACGAAAATATTGCTACTTAGGCCAGAGAGCGCAGCCGACGGATGCGCTATGAACCGCTTGAGATGGAGGTTATCTGTGTGGCGGTCTGAACGAGAGAGGGCGTGCACGGAGTTTCCTGGAGAAGACCGCCGTCTTAGCGGGAAATATGGTACCGCAGATGAACGCGACGTTTCCGGAAGTTCCCAGACCTCTCGGGATGTACCAAAACGATGTTTTTGGGGCGTGGAGGAGGTACAGAGATACAGTAACTATCGGTGACTTGCTTCGCTTTGGTTGCCCAAAGGCTGCAATAGCAGGCGATAACCGCTACTTACGGATTTCAGCTCGGAAAAACCCTGAGAAGGACGCCACTATGCTGAATAAAGATTATCTCGCGGCCACGGGACGTCGTGTTTCCACTCAAACCATACGTAATAGGCTGGATGACATGCAACGTAGCTCCTGACGTCCGTGGCATGTCCCAGCTTGACTTCTAGGCACCATGTAATATGGTACACATGGGCCCAACAGCATGGCGAATGGACTCGTACGAATTGCCATCAAGTGCTATTCGCAGATGAGACTCGCATATCCTCAATGAGACAATCGTCGGAATCGTTTTTGAAGGCAGCCTGATTAGCCTGAACGTCTTAACACATCGTCCAGTGACTGTTTTGGTGTGGAATTATGATGGGTCACCGTACGCCACTGCTGGTCGTATATGGCAATCAAACAACTATGTTCAAATGTTTGTAAATCTATCGGACCAAACTGCGTGGTCATCAGTCCGTAGCTTACAAACTACTTATACCTAGGTAAACTAACCTAAGGACAACACACACACACACCCATGCCCCAGGGAGGACTCGAACCTCCACGGCGAGCAACCGCGCGCTCCGCAGCGAGACGCTACTCCACCGCGGCTCAAACAACTACATATATACAGCGATGACATCCTCCGAGGTATAGCCTAATGTAACCATATCGGCAACATTTCCATGATGGGTCCGTTCGTAATGGACATTTTTCACATCTCGTGAATGCTTTCCTTTATGTTAACGACATCGAAAGATTAGAATGGCCTCCATGTTATCCAGACAAGTAAAAATATTCCGGTGATCCCCTTCCAAGAATAAAATTTCTGGAGAACTCCACGAATATAATTTTCTTTCTGTTGGTAACAATTTTCTTGTAAATTGTTAGACGTTGTTATAATGCACTTTTCGGAATAGAAGGCATTATACCTATTTTCACTTGATTACCGACAAAAACATAAATTTTTCGCAACGAGTGTTTCGCATTTCAGGCATGAGTCAGAAGCGAATTATGCTCATTAAGAAAGGTCCCACTGCTTAAACACTTTGTGAGGAAGTAGATTCTTTTCCGAATTTCTTAGATTTAATTATTGCATCTTCTTACGCTTATTCATCGTTTACAAACTGTATTTACTATAAAACATAAAACAATCTATGGTCTATTCAATTCAGCATTAATATTCAAAAGTGAATTACGTACTTTGAATATAAAATAAATTTCACCCAGGCCTATGTTTCTGTATTACGGAACCCATAGTATTCAGACCTGCAGTGGTCCGGTTGTTCTATGCTGCAACTACTTCCTCCCGTGGCGTCGATCTGGACAAGGACCCACAGGTTGAAAAACACTGCTACAGAACATGCGTGGGATACATTGAAGAGGACTGTTTTTGGCCGCGGCAATCTGACCGAGCGTTCCAAGGCGCCTAGTTGCGCAGCGCGGCGTCGGAGGTTCGAGTCCTCTCTAGAGCATGGGTGTATGTGTTGTCCTTAGTATAACTTAGCTTAAGTAGTTTGTGCCGCGGTGGAGTAGCCGAGCGGTCTAAAGCACCTCGCTGCAGAGCGCGCGGTTGCTCCCCGTGGAGGTTCGAGTCCTCCCTGGGGCATGGGTGTGTGTGTTTGTCCTTAGGTTAGTTTACCTAGGTTTAAGTAGTTTGTAAGCTACGAACTGATAACCACGCAGTTTGGTCCGATAGATTTACAAACATTTGAACATTTTTGGAACACAAATTCAAAACGTCTAGGTTATTGTCGTACAAAATGTCAGTTTCTGTTTTCATGAGACATATATCTCTATTCCATTTTTATGTAAAGGGTCATGATTCCCTAGAACAGTAGTGATGCATAACTTAGTCATGTAACACTAATGTAGATGAACTATAGACCTGCAGTTACCTTACTGTCCTTCGAAGTCTTCCTTTGGGATGGTTTTCAAAAGCCTTGTCACGTTTCGTTGGATGTTAGGACTATCGTCAAATCTCTTTGCTTTCAAATCCAGTTTCAGTCGAGGAACAAGAAGACATTTGGAGGACTGACATCCGGCGAGTGTGTTTGCACCATCCTCTTTTTTGGCAGTAACTGTTTGACGATATTGGCTGTGTGTGGGCTAACGTTGTTGTGCAACTTCAACATCCATCATACACGCTGGATCTCAATCCTCCAGACTTATTCCTATTCCCGCGACTCAAACTCGGTTTGAAAGGAAAGATATTTGACGATATTCCTGAAGGTAGGAAGGAAGCTCAAGGTTTAACGTCCCGCCGAACAGCGAGACCATTAGAGACGCTCTGAGTTTTGGGTAAGGATGTGGAAGGAAATAGGCCGTGCCCTTTGAAAGGAACCATCCCGGCATTTGCCTGGAGTGATTTAGGAAAATCACGGAAAACCTAAATCTGGATGGTCGGAGATGGATTTGAACCATTCGTCCTACCGAATGCGAGTCCATTGCGTTACCACTACGCCACCTTGCTCCAACGAAACGTGACGAGGCTTTTGATCACTATCCCAAAGAAGACTTCAAGGGAAGATTCCAGGACATGTAACGCAGAGCACAGCGGTGCATAGTTATTGGAGGTGATTATTTTCAATTACAGTAAGGTAACTGTACTTCATAGTTCATCTACGTTAATGTTACAGGACTATTCACCGAACTTTGGTGTCAGAGGTGGTATATATAATTAGCTTCAAATGTTAGCGTATATGTATATATAAAGCCTTAGATCCTTTTGAGTGATTTGTTATTGTCTTTTCGGTTCGTGACGGACGCTACAGTATATACTTATGCAATACATCTTACAATTGCAATACCACCATGTAGCTACATATTTAACTGAATATATTCCCAAGTCACCCAACAACGTAATTGTTCAGATTAAACCTCCCACCTGCATAGAGATCAATTAGTCATTAGTAAAGCGGAAAAGCTGATCTATTCCTCCAAAGGAAACAATCCTGTCAGTGATTTAGGAAATTTATGGAAATGGAAGGAAGGATCGGATTTAACGTACCGTCGACTGTGTGGTCATTGGAGACGGAGCGGAAGTGGATCTGAACCACCGTTCTATCGAATGCGATTACAATGTGTTACGACTGTGACACCTTGATACATCTACATCTTCATGGATACTCTGCAAGTCACAATGAAGTGCATGCCAGAAGGTTCATCAAACCACTTCTATGATATTTCTCTAGAGTTGCATTCTCTAATTGCTCACGGGAAAAAGGAACACCTAAATCGTTCCGTTTTCGATCTGAATTCTCTAATTTTATTATGATGATCATGTCTCCCTGTGTAGGTGGGTGCTAACAAAATATGTTCTCATTCTGAAGAAAACGTTGGTGAAAGCAATTTCGCAAATGGCGCAACGAATAACGCCTTTCTTTTAATGATTTCCACCCAACTCGTGCATCATTTCCGCGACATTCTCACCCCTATAACGCGATAATACAAAACGAGCTGCCCTTCTCTGAACTTTCTCCCGACGTCTGTCAGTCCCACCTGGTGTGGACCCCACAATGCGCAGCAATACTCGAAAATAGGACGCACAAGTGTAGTGTAGGCACTTTCTTTAGTAGAACTGTTGCATCTTCTATGTGATCTACCAGTGAAACGTAGTCTTTGGTTCGCCTTCCCTACAAGATTTTCTGTGTGTTCTTTCCAATTTAAGTTGTTCATTATTGTTACTCCTAGGTATTTAGTAGATTTAACGGCCTGTGAATTTGACTGCTATATCGTGTAACTGAAGTTTAACGGATTTCGTTTAGTGGTCATATGGATGACTTCACATTTATCATTATTAAGGGTCAATTGCCAATTTTTGCACCATGCAGATATCTTATCTAGATCATTTTGCATTGCTTTTGATCTTCCGGTGACTTTACTAACCGGTAAATGACAGCATCATCCGCGAACAGTCTGAGAGCTACTCAGATTTTCTCTTAAATCATTTATAAAAATAAGGAACAGTAGGGGCCCCTATAACACTTCCCTGTGGAAGGCCAGATGTCACTTCTTTCCCACTCGATGACTTAGCGTCAATTACAACAGACTTTGTCCTTTCTGACAGGAAATCACGAATCCACTCGCACAACTGTGGCGAAATTCCATAAGCAGGCAATTTGATTAGAAGACGCCTATGAGGTACAGTGTTAAAAGCCTTCCTAAATCTAGAAATACTGAATCCATTTTGCATCCCTTGTCGATAGCACTCATCGTGTGCTTAAATTCACAGAAATAATACTTTCTGAATCCATGTTGACTATGGGACAATAGGTCGTTCTCTTCGAAGTAGTTCATAATACGAGGTATGTCCACAAATTGAGTTCCGCTTGGTTACATAAAACAAACGTGTACAGATACAGAAAAACTATTCATTGTACAAAAATCTACAGCTGTTAATCTACTTTTCTACATAGCTTCCGAAATTTTGAAGACACTTGTCATAGCGTGTCACAAGTTTTTGTATGCCTTCTTCATAGAAGGTTGCCGCCTGTGTATTCAACTATGTGCTAACATGTTCTTTCACCTCGTCATCATCGTTGAAGTACTGACCACCAAGGAGAGATTTTAGGTGTAAGAAATGAAAGTCGCTAGGAGCTAGGCCCGGGGTGTAAAGATGATGATCAAACACGCCCCAGTGAAATTTCCGTAAGAGTTGTTTCGTCACATTCGCCGTGTGTGATCGGGTATTATCATGGGATAAAAGAGCACCTTTTGACAGTAATCCTCGGCGCTTGTTCTGTATTGCGCTGCGCAATTTCTTAATGGCCTCGTAGTAACCATTTGCGTTGACTGTTTGGCCTCGTGGTAAGAAATCGATCCGCAAAATGCCTTTTCTGCCCCAAAAACACGGTGCACATGATTTTTAGAGATGTCAAGATATGCTTAGGCTTAACCTTCGTTGGGGATGAAATGTGCCTCCATTCCATTGATTACCGTTTTGTTTCAGGAGTGTCGTTCGATACCGAAGTTTCATCCCGCCCTGACCACCCGAGAAAGAAAACCATTGCCTTCTTCATTGTAGCGTGTCAAAAACTGAAGTACACTGCCCATCCGATGTTTTGTGTGTTGTTCAATAAGAATTTTGGGTACCCAACGTGACCAAAGTTTTTGAAATTTCAGTTTTTCAGCTACAATCTCATGTATTAGTGATCGTGTGATTTAAAATTACGGTTGTGCTTTATCTTCTCTTCAATTGTGTGAAAAGTTCATCAGTTATCACAGACGGGCGTCCACTTCGTTCTTCATCGAGCACTTGATCACGTCCTTCATTGTGATCTATAATGTAACGATTGAATCACTCGTAGCATTTTATCCGTAAACCTCGCAGATTTGCCAATGAATTTCCTTAGGTTTAACTTGCTTTGCATTTAGAAACGGCTCACCGATCTGATTTCACACGCGGCGGCATTTTCAATTACGGCTGACATTATAAAGAAGCACTACAAAGCACACGTCGGCAGCATCGATCTGAAAATGGCGTACATGTCTTCACCTCGAGTCAGATTAACTGTCGCGCATGCTGGGAACTGAGACTGCAGCGCTGCCGCGCATAGAAATAGAAATGGAACTTACTTTGTGGACGACCCTCGTATACGAGGAAAAAATACGTTCTAAAATCCTGCTGCAAACCGACGTGAACGATATAGGCCTGTAATTTTGCGGATCACTCCTATTGTCTTTCTTGAATATTGGAGTGACCTGTGCAACTTTGCAGTCATTGAGTACGGAACATTCGCTGAACTAGCGGTTGTATAGGATAGTAAAGTTACGGGAAATCTTAGATAGATTACTGGATGAAAATTTGAACTCCGATCCTTGCGAATGTGATTTTTGGTACAGATTATCACCCATCCGAGTGGAAGGTGGGGGTGCACTAAGGTATTCGCCTTTGCGCACCATATAACACCGTGCAGTACAGACTGATTAGTGCGGTACAATGTGTGTGTGTTATTAAGGCAAAGAATGGAAGTGGAGAGAATGGGGAAGTTTGTCGCAGAATCAGAGTTTTTAATTCTGTAACCCACCATCACGATCACCAACTGCCTGGTCAAGAGATCTTGAAAAATTTTGCCGTACACCTTAATAAGTTGTAACTTACGTTAAGAATACTTTGCGACAAGTATTATAGTTGCAGTCTAGCAACAGAACAATGCTCGTCCACACAGTGTGCGTGAAACTCAATGTGGTCTGCAAGACATGCAGCACGATCTTTGGACTTTCTCCAATCGAGCACGTCTGGAATGTGACGGGACAGCTGACACGCGCAACTCGTCAACCCATAACTCTTGCATAACTCCGTGAAACGGTTATGTAAGTGTGGAATAATGTATCTCAAGACAGTATTCGCCATTTGTACGATTGAATGGCTGCCAGGAGCAGCGCCTGTGTTGACGTTCGAGGAGGCTACACCACGTAGTAATTTGTATATTTCAGCATGCATCGACACCTGGTACCTCAGTACTGCTTGATCTATAAATTTAATCATTTCAAGTACTCCATGTGCACTGTTTCGACAATAAATCTTGAGTAGTAGGATGATTCAAAATTCCCCAGAAATATCCGTTTGGATATATAATAAGTTAAAAGTTCGTATCGCTTTCAAATGTCCTACTTCACTGTAAAAACAGATGATTGTAAGTCTGGTCCGGCCAAGCGCTGCACACTGTGCAGAGGTGAGGAAGTGCTGCACAGGTGCGAACATCTGAGGCAGGGAGTAACAACATCCGTTATTAGAGACGAGGGCTCCAGTTCAGAGTTGCCAACTCTGCCACAAAGATTCCCTCTAAAATTTACTATAAAATCCCCCTAAATCGGAAGAAATCCCCCTAAAAAAGCAAACGGGGGGGGGGGGGGGCGGGCTACAGCCTGACTACTTTTCGATAAATAAAAAAAAATTAAAATAAACCTTGATTTTGAGACTAATCTCTCTCTCTCTCTCTCTCTCTCTCTCTCTCTCTCCCGCCATCTCTTTCACATATATTAAAAATTAAGAGCCACGCCCACAAGCACGAAAAGGGTGTGCAATACCGAAAGACAGTTCATAATAAGAAATAATTACAATCTTACATTTCAGCAAAGGGTCCCTTTCCCAGGTTTTCGCATACCTTTGTACATATTTTCTTATTTTTGGTAGCCATTTTGACCAATAAAACAATGCATTTACATCACACCTTGAGCTGTTCATTAAAGTAAAAATAATGATGGATGGCCAATACAACACAATGATCACTAATGCACTAAATTACCGATCATAGCACATGACTTAGCGGTATTTCAGTGCAGTGTCCTCGGAAAATATCAGTCCATTATCTTACGAGAAAAAAAACTGGCATTGTTGAGCGACGGGATGGGGGTGGAGAGAGGGAAAATATGCGCCGTCTCCTTGCGCTGTAAGTAAACAGTGCAGGCGACATCAACTGAAGAAACAATGGAAACAGTGCGACAGTAGTGACTGAAGAGTGACAATGTAATCTACACAGGCGTGACAGTACGCTGCACGGTTGGCAATGAACATCTGCAATCAGTACGGCAACATGTCTTCTGATTGTTACACACACATTTGATGCAAAAATAAATAAATAAATAAATTCTTTTCTTCCCCCTAAAAATACCCCCGACACTTCTTTTCCCCCCTAACATTTCTTTCCCCCTAAATTCACCACTGAAAAAAATTCCCCCCCCCCCAAAATCTGGGGGATAACTCCCAAGTTGACAACCCTGGGCTCCACTTCCTGGTTTATGCGGTACAACCAAGGAGGGTACAAGCAAGAGCGCAATACACCCAACTCGTTTACCCCTGGCGGTCCCTATGGATAGAAACGTGCACCACAAGACCGGAAACGGCTGCGGAGTGCACACCGTGACCCGGAGTTGCACACGTGCAGCAGCACGCCACGCGTGCAGAATTTCTGACCGGCCCTGTTGCAAGTTACAAAGAGACAAACCAAAGTAAAGGATCACTTAACATAAAGGAATCACAAAAAGGGATCATGAATAGTAGAGAAACAGTGAAATTCCAAAGAAACCTTCCAAAGAAAAGACCAATTGTCGCCATATTGTCCAGATCAGGTGCCGTAAAACCCTTCACTGAATAACGTTATCTTTAAAGATAAAACCTATATTTCTTATTTGTAAAATCGCTCTGCTGGCATGCCCCAAGTCCCGTCCTTTCTCCCCTCCTTTACCTCCTGTTTACCTCAGATATGCCTAAGCCTGCTCCCCTCCTCCCCCCCCCCATACACCTCTTCCAATGTACTGATGACACAGCTTTCCTTCCATTAGCTTCCACCCTCGCCTGTTCCAATCGTCTTCTCCAATAAAATCTTGACCTTTTCACCACTTGGTTCAACCAGTGGCTCCTATCTATAAATCCTACAAAAACCCAGGCAATCATCAAAGGTCGTACCATTCCTTCCTTCCGTCCCCATGATTTCTATCTCACCTTCTTTCATCATCCCACCCGCCTCACCCCTACGCTAACGTACCTGGGCCTCACTATTGATCGTACCCTATCCTGGACTCCACACCTCCACACCATCCAAGAAAAAGCCCGCTCCCGCCTACTCAAACTCATTGTTGGCCGAACCTGGGGCCTAAGCCGTTACACTGTCCTGTATACCTAAGAATCCCTCATCCATCTCGCAAGTTAGACCCGCCTTTCACGGATGACGCCATAAATCAGGTGGCTAGGCTTGTCCACTCATCGGAATGTACATATGTTACCGGGATCATGATAGATATAGCGGGGGCTTTCGACAACCTTTGGTGGCCGGCGCTCTTTTCCCGCTTAAGGGAAATGGAGTGTCCCAGCTCACTATATGGTTGTCTGAGAGCCTACTGCGAGGAGAGACATGTGAAGCTGGTGTCACCAGGTGGAACCGTCTCAAAGAGGATAACCAAGGGATGCCCTCAGGGCTCCGTTCTTGGCCCAGTTTTCTGGGATATAAATATGGAGCCGCTGCTGAACAACTTGTAGCAAGAGGCGGGGATACTGGGGGCAGTAGCCTATGCTGACGATCTTCTCGTTCTGGTTCAATCGAACTCAAGACGTCAGATGGTGGACAGAGCCTCTGTGGCCACGGAAATAATTCAGAGCTGGTGCAACAAGGTAAAACTATCAGTTGCACCATAAAAGTCCAATTACATGCTCTTCAAAGGAAATTTGCAAAGAGACCCAATCATAAGACTTGCAGGCGAAAGAATTGGCCGGCAAACAGTTGCCAGATACCTGGGTGTCTATCTCGACCAGAGACTCCACTTTGATGCTCATATCGAGCGAGTTGCAAATAAAATAGCATTGTATAACAAAATAATTTCAATAGGACAGATGAGGTTCCATCTGCCTCCAAGTGTAACCAAATTGTATCATAACAGTTTACTCACCTCGATTATGGGCTACGGTGCGAGCTCCTGGGCTCATAGGCTCAGACTGGTCAGGCCCTCGTTGGCTGTCAAAAGAGTGCAAAGGAATATCATAATTAGATCGGTTGGGGCTTTTGGGACCACACCTACGGATGGGCTCACGGTGATTATGGGGCTTTACCCTATTGATTTAATAATCAGGAAAAGGGCGGCGGTTTATTGGTTGAAAAGACACGACTTCATTCAAGTAGAAAGGATAATTGGGAGGGTCTGTGAAAATAAAAGAGAAATTAACGAAGCCATTAACGATATTTGGCAACGGGACTGGGATTCATCTGAAACAGCCAGGCGCGTACACTCCTTCCTACCATCAGTGAGAGAAAGGATGAAGTTAAAATTTCTTCCATCCAAAGGATTAGTGCACTTTTTGACAGGTCACGGACCCTACCCGGTGCACTTGCACCGAATAGGGAAACGGCCTGATGCAGTTTGTGAATGTGGTGCTGAGATAGGCAGCGCGGAACACGTAATCTTAGAGTGCCCAGTACACGCACGAGTTGCCTCTGTAGAGAGGCAAGCCATACCACCAGGGACATCTATGAAATAATAAGGAACGATGAGTTAGTAGAAATCCTCATTATACTCACTGAGAAAGAATCAACCCACGCGCAGCAGATCTATCGAGGATAGTCTGCTGCGAAACAACAGGAGAGAAAAGCCGTGCATGCCTCTATGAGGCATACATTGGCAGCAATATACTGCGTACGTAAAACCGGATTGACATCACCATCCCTGGCGACTGGCCGGCTAACGTCGGTTTGGCAACACGGATGGAACCGAATATGACAGGAAGGTTAGTTAGGCAAGGAGTGAAGAGCTGGATGACTTCCCCGCCTTGCGTGAGCAAGGTATAAGGGAGAAGTCATTGGAATAAGTTCTCTGGTGTTGGCTGCCTCGCTACCTTCCAAATCCAATTTAGACTAGACATCCAGTGGTGCAAAGGAGATGGATAGTGTAAATCAGTGCACCACTAGTAGAAGTAGTGTAATTTACTTTGTTTTGTAAAAGTAACAATCTAACAAATTAATAAGAGTAGCAGTGGTTACGTTAGTAAGTTGGCCCCGCCCACGTCCACGTCGTAGGGATGGGTACTGGCCTTCCTTCAGGAGGCTTGCTAAGAGGCGGGAATTATACTTAGAGTTGTCTTTAACTTATTACTAACAACCAAACAATTTGTAATGTATAATAATTGATTGTAAAGGTCTGTTTTAGTTATCCAAGTAACAGACCTAAATTGTTATTGCAACCCCTCCTCTCAGCACCCAGTCCGCTGCCGCGCCTCCACCACTGTATCCTGCCTATTCTGCCTCGCTTCAGGACGCTGACTTTGGCGAGTTTCGCTGTTGCACTGCGTGTGTGTGAGCGAGTGAGTGTTGTTTGTAAATCCTCCCGCCAGTAGCGTTACGTTCTGTGTAATTTATGTTAAACTAGCTTAAACCCGCGGCTCCGCTCGCATGTTGGTTGATTATGATAGATTAGCTATCTTTTAGTACTGGGCTATGAGACTGGTTTTGAAGGATGAAATGAAATACAATACCTCCTTTAGAAACAAACATTTTAATCTGTATTATTAGGAAAGTAAGTAGTGTACACTCTTTCAAACTGTGAAGTCTGCAGGGGTAAAATATAGGGAAAGGGAGGATATGTTCATTAACCTAAGAGCTGTTACTAGAATTGAAGGGCATGAAAAAGACGTAGGGGTTGGGAAGGGAGTAAGACAGGGTTGTAGCCCTCTCCATTGTTATTCAATTTGTACCTCGAACAAGCCGTGAAGGAAAGCAAAGAAAAATTTGGAGAAAGAATTGGAGTGCAGGATGAAGAAATAAAAACTCTGAGTTTTGCTGATGACATTGTAATTCTGTCAGAGTCAGCAAAAGACGTGGAAGAGCAATTGAACGGAATGGACAATGTGTTGAAAGGAGCGTTGAGATGAACATTAACAAGAGCAAAACAAGGGCAATGGAATGCAGTGTTAGAAAATCTGGCGATGCTGAAGAAACAATAAAGCTTGTAGATGAGTTTTGTTACTTGGGCAGTAAAATAACATATGATGGTCGCAGTGCAGAGGATATAAAACGCAGAACGGCAATGGGAAGAGGAGCGTTTTTGAAAAAAAGAAATTTTCTAACTTCGAATATTAATTTATGTGTAAGGAAGTCTCTGAAGGCATTTGTGTGACGCGTTGCCTTGAACGGGAGTGAAACTTGGACTATAGAGGCATTTGAAATGTGGTGCTACAGAACAATGCTCAAGATTAGGTGGATAACTAATGAAGAAGTACGGAACAGAATTGAGAATTGGGGAGAAAGGGAATTTTTGGCATACCATGAATAAAAGAAGGGATCGATTGGTAGGACATATTCTTAGACATCGAGGAATCGGAAATATAGGGAGGGAAGTGTGTGGGGTAAAAATCGCAGAGGGAGACCAAGAGACGCATATACACTTCTGGCCATTAAAATTGCTACACCACGAAGATGACGGCTACAGACGCGAAATTTAATCGACAGGAAGAAGATGCTGTGATATGCAAATGATTAGCTTTTCAGAGCATTCACACAAGGTTGGCGCCGGTGGCGATACCTACAACGTGCCTACATGAGGAAAGTTTCCAACCGATTTCTCATACACAAACAGCAGTTGACCAGCGTTGCCTGGTGAAACGTTGTT
The DNA here is from genome assembly GCA_026315105.1 of Locusta migratoria. NCBI lineage: Eukaryota > Metazoa > Arthropoda > Insecta > Orthoptera > Acrididae > Locusta > Locusta migratoria. The sequence continues at coordinate 731,178,533 of CM048755.1, read as the reverse complement.
GTGAAGCCTCGTTAAGGACGAGAAACGCGTACCATCACGTTTCCGACTTTCATAAAGGTCGGATTGTAGCCTATCGTGATTGCGGTTTATCGTATCGCGACAGTGCTTGTCGCGTTGGTCGCGATCCAATGACTGTTAGCAGAATATGGAGTCGGTGGGTTCAGGAGGGCAATACGGAACGCCGTGCTGGATCTCAACGGCCTCGTATCATTAGCAGTCGAGATGACAGGCATCTTATCCGCATGACTGTACCGGATCGTCCATCCACGTCTCGATCCCTGAGTTAACAGATGGAGACGTTTACAAGACAACAACCATCTGCACGAACAGTTCGACGACGTTTGCAGCAGCATGGAATATCAGCTCGGAGACCATGGCTGTGGTTACCCTTGACGCTGCATCACAGACAGGAGTGCCTGCGATGGAGTACGCAACGACGAACCTGGTTGCACGAATGGCAAAACGTCATTTTTTCGGATGAATCCAGGTTCTGTTTAAAGCATCATGATGGTCGCATCCGTGTTTGGCGACATCACGGTGAACGCACATTGAAAGCGTGTATTCGTCATCGCCATACTAGCGTATCACCCGGCGTGATGGTATGGGGTGCCATTGGTTACACGTCTCGGTCACCTCTTGTTCGCATCGACGGCACTTTGAACAGTGGCCGTTACATTTCAGATGTGTTATGACCCGTGGCTCTACCCTTCATTCGATCCCTGCGAAACCCTACATTTCAACAGGATAATGCACGACCACATGTTGCAGGTCCTGTAGGTGCCTTTCTGGATACGGTAAATGTTCGACTGCTGCCCTGGCCAGCACATTCTCCATATATCTCACCAATTGAAAACGTCTGGTCAATAGTGGCTCGTCACAGTACGCCAGTCACCACTCTTGATGAACTGTGGTAACATGTTGAAGCTGCATGGGCATCTGTACCTGTACACGCCATCCAAGCTCTTTTTGACTCAATGCCCAGGCGTATCAAGGCCGTTATTACGGCCAGAGGTGGTTGTTCTGGGTACTGATTTCTCAGGATCTATCCACCCAAATTGCGTGAAAATGTAATCACATGTCAGTTCTAGTATAATATTGTTGTCCAAAGAATACCCGTTTATCATCTGCATTTTTTCTTGGTGTAGCAATTTTAATGGCCAGTAGTGTAGTAAGCGGATTCATATATATGTGGGTTGCCGTTCTTATGAGGAGATGAAGAGGCTTGCTCAGGATAGAGTAGGGTGGAGAGCTGCATCAGACCAGTCACTGGACTGATGACCACAATAACAACAACAACATTATTAGTATGAACACAGATAAATTTCCTTGCTGACAGCCTGTACCGACAAAGTGAAACTAACTCCTGGGTCTGCGGCCCGCGCCACCAGTTCGAATATTCCTGGGGGGGGGGGGGGTGTAGCTGCCCCCCTCCACCTCGTTGGGTGCACCCATGGTGTAATCTTTAAAGAGAATACTTGCATTTCTTGTCTGTGAAACATACGGATACAGCAGTAGTTACGACCAAATATAACAACAATGTGGTTTATCAAAATTGAAAAATACTATATATTTCAGATGTTATTGTAAAACATGGTCACCAAATCCGACATATTGGTTGAATGGCACTTTGTTGGAGTGGCTGTGATTTGCGCCGTCTGCCGTTTCTCCACCAGCACTGGTCTGAAAGCTAAAGCTGCAGCTGCAGCCTCCTCGAATATCGAGTAATGTAATCTGCTTCTTCAGTAATAGATAAACACAGTTTCGTTCGCCGCTAAAATGGTTTACATTATCCAGCAGCGTAAAGCCGGAAAATTCAACTACCTATGTAGGCATCGGAAATCGAATTTTGTTTTCCGCTATGAAATTACAGAGGCATAGTGGTAACCTCGCTTCGTGGGTCGATAGTACAGCTAGCGAGAAATGAAAGACACGTGTCCACTGGCGCAATTCAATATCGGCTTCCATTAGCGCTGCTCCAGTTAAATTTATTCAGTTTCCATCTGTTATTTCTGCGCACACCGGCGCTGCAAAATAAATGGAAGCTCCGTTCGTTAAGCACTTCACATTGGAAACAGCATTTACACATACAGTATTCTCTCGCCTTAAAATAAATGTTATTGAGAGCAGTCGGCGCTATCTGTAATTAAGTGAGGCAGTGCAACGGAAATCACTTCTTGGAGTTCATATGTACAGTCCGTCATTCAGTTTTATGTAATGCAGTAATATAACACTCTAGTTACACTTGGGAATTTTGAAGCTTTTTCTCGAAAGTTTAGGCCTACATCTCACGCAATCTTGCAGTAGTAATTCCGAGTTATCTTCACCAACTGTTTCACTCACAAGGAAAGTACTTGGGCTCGAACAAACACATATACACCAAAATCGTACGAGAGATAATGTAAAGATCCCTTATTGCACTCAGTGGCGTAGCTACTAGACCAAGGGCCCCGGGGCAAAAATGAGGTTGGGGCCCTCTCTAAACTAAAACTATACCAAAGGCGCCGACTTTTGAAAATCTTGGGGTATGCTCAGTAGCGTTTCCAATAGGGGGGAGGTGGTTGTCGGCCTGCAGTTGCCCCCCCCCCCCCCCGAAAGGTATTTCTAAAAAAAAAAATCTTTGTTATAATTTTCCAAGTCCAGGTACAAAGGTAAAGTAATAATTTTGTTTTATTTTAGTAGTATTTCTTGTTTTTTGCTTCATCTGGTGTTAATTAAGGTCAATTTTAATCTCTGAAACGAGAAAAATATTTTTTTAACATACAGTAAAGAAATTAACAGCCATTAATTTCAATTTCACGTTTCAGAACTACTGGGCGGCTATTGCGACGATTTGAACCTGTTTTCCCGTTGTAGTAACTACTGAAGTCATTTTCAGAATTTTCGTCTTCTTAGACATGTATATTAGATAATGATGTGCCTGTATTGTGAATACTGTGTTCATTATCGCAAAAACTAACATCGAATGGTCTTCCTGCCTTCTTCCTTCTGCAGATTTATTTTCTATACAGTATTACGAAAATAGTCCATAACCACTTCTACTGTCATACCATGTCTGTCAATACCAATAAGTTCACAACCCATTGTTACATCACACACCAATTCAGTAAACAGGATGAAAAATGTCACGACTTAACACTAACACGATTCCTTGAAGACAATTGACTTCTAAGAGAATACATAAACTTTAAATTAGTAGTATAGACATTTTCATCGAATCGTACCAAACCCACTTCATTTCTAGTTATTTAATACAACAATTAAAGATTACCGCCTTCAGTTTACGATATTGACCTTTCAAGCAACATTCCATTAACATTCGGACTATTTAGAAAATGATCACTTCACTCAGATATCAACATGAACTTTAATGCCTACGAATTCAATTGCCTGTTTGTTTTAGATAATCTTTTTACAGCGGTGTATTACAAAAGCCAGCCGCCCATCAATGGAATGAGAGAGTCGAATTTAATTACAATCAAGAAATATAACGTAAAGAAAAAATATACCTACTCCCACGCTTGAGCGACCGAGCATACCCGTAATCGTCGCCTATGAACTATACAGATGCAATACTACTTCATCAGGTCCTTACCGCTTACTGGAAGACATAATAAAGCAAACCTAAATACTCTTAAGTAAATTACTGTGTGTTACGCAGCAGATAATATTTAATCGTACTCTTTAATGTAATTATAACTGTGAAAGTTAATTATGCTTTCAAGCAGAAACTACTGGGTGGATTTGGATGAAATTTTGGAGAGGGATAGAGTTGGACCCGGGTAGAAATACAGATAAAATTACCATGGAATAGTTTTCGAAGTTGCTTCGTACTAGGTGAATGAATTCGTAGGCAGAAGCTAGTAAAAATGGACACTGAAGTTTTACTCAACCACGAAAATATGGCCCTCTGCCACGAATCAAACCATGAACAGTATTGTCACACACTGCTAGTAATTCAGCAGGTGGCAGGGTGCACGTTTTAGCGGACAAGCAATACCTTTTTATGTTTATGTTCTGATATGGGAATAATTTTTGGATTTCACTTCGTGCGGTTGAAGTTTCTTGGCAGTGTTGAAAAAGTTAAATGTCGAAAATCCTTCATTCAACTGAAATGTTATATACAGTAGAACGTCGATTATCCGAAGTGTAATTGGGGGACATTGATATTCGGAAAACCGTTTTATTCGGGTATTTGAACTGTACACTTCTACTTGGCAATAAGAAGTACTGTACAGTCAATGTATTTATACAGTATTTGGAGTCGCGCGATCCTCCACATTGCGCCGAGCGGCACGCCGCAACACTCGGAAGGCGCAGCTGTTGCTGTGAGCAGCTGTGATGCTGCAGCAACTTCTGACGACTGGAGTGTGCCGATTGTTGTACTCAGCGCAGTGGTGTAACTAGGACTTGGCTTTGGTGGGGGGGGGGGGGGGGGGGGGAATATATCTGCTTGATGAGCGAAATTTTAGTCAGTTTCTAGACAGACTACCATCTACCACTCCCACTGAACAAACTAACTGACTCCCATCCAATGAAAGATTATGGTAAAACACCCCAAGTTTTCAATCTTTACCTTTACCAGATTTCTGTTATACGATTTCTTTTCTTTTTTTTTCGGGTTCTGGGGTGGGTGGGTTCTATCCCCCGCATCCCCTCTCCCCCCATAGTTACGCCACTTACTCGGCGACTGTCGGCTTGGCCGGTTAGCAGGCCCCACTAGAAGCAACGTTCCGTCATCCTGTGGCTACTGCGGCTACTGTGGGCAGCTTAGTTTGACGGGAGGGGAAATTGATGGACGGTAGGGTGGAAAGTTAAAATAAATAAATAAATAAATGAAAAAAAATGACGCTCTACTGTAACTTTTTCCGAACTTAGCACACGGAGGCCGAGGGGCCCCTTGATCTCGGGGGCCCCGGTGCACTGCCCCGCCTAGCCCTATGATAGCTACGCCACTGATTGCACTAGTGATACTCCCACATCTGCAAAACTCTGCAGTCGTCCGTTAGAGGCCTCTGCCTGTGCCATGTCGCATTGCACTTTTGACTTGTCGGTTCGCCAGTAGGGACGGTGCAGTGTGCCTCCGAAGTTGCGTTTTGTGATGTTATTTGTGTGGTGAAGCGTCAGATGGGGCGGCGATTGCTAATCAATCCTGCTAATGTACTGCGATTAGTTGAGACGAAGTTACGAAGAACCCTTCTTCGTGAAGATGGTATTAGTGTAGAAAATGAATCATTTGCATGCTTTCTCGTAGGTGTTATGGTACAGAAATATGAGCATAAGTTAGATACTGTTGTTACAAACCCATTATAATGATAATAGGGATGATAATGACGAACAACTCATTGCAAGCGGTAGTGCTACGGTAAGTGCGGGAAGAGGCGATGGAAGCAGTGTAAGTGAATACCAACAGTCTTTCGGGAAGAAGGTTAAAGTTGCAACTATCATCACGGCTTTTGATGATAATTCGCTAGGGAACATGACTATTACATAACTTATAGTTAAGATATCTGCATTACGTATGGCGTCTACAATTACATCTACAGTGCTATCTAGAACATGGTTACAGTGCTTTGCAGAAAAACGACACCCACCAGCAGATTGAGGTGTACGAAGAGATCCTGTAACCAAACGTTCATACAGATATGTTTGTTCGAGCCCATGTACTTTCCTTGTCAGTACTTAAAGAGCTAACAAAGACAATTTATTTATTCTTTCAGTTTAAATAAATCACAACAGAAAAATGAGAGCAAAACAATAACAAAAAATATATACTTTCTACCTCGCTAAATATTATTCCTTGTGGAAGCATGTTGACACTACAGGTATGAAAATCTGTCGTGAACCGGAGAGTCAGTTTCGGCGTCACATGCTTTACTAGGCATGCTTGTTATTAGAGCCCTTACGAGTATTTTATTTCGCCTTGAGAACTCACCCACCCGGTTAGTCGCGGTGCATTACACATTAAGGTCGAATGTCTACAAAAGTGCATTCCGATTTCTACATCTACATCTACAAGGGATACTCTGCCAATCACATTTAAGTGCCTGGCAGAGGGTTCATTGAACCATCGTTATACTATTTTATCTCCCATTCCATTCTCGAATAGCGCGCGGGAAGAATGAACACCTGCTGAATCTCTCCGTTCGAGCTCTGATTTCTCGTATTTTATTCTGATGATCATTTCTACCTATGTAAGTGGGAGTCAACAATATATTTTCGCATTCGGAGGAGAATGTTGGCGATTGTAGTTTCGTAAGTAGCCCACGCCGCAGCGATAAGCGCCGTTGTTGTAATGATTCCCATCCCAGATCCTGTATCATTTCCGTTACGCTGTCTCCATATAGAATCAATGTCAGTGGTTAAAGTAACTTTTACGGCTAGAAAAACTCTTATGACAACAGCGCATCAATCGCTCGGACATCTTAATGCGCTATGACCTTTTCTTACGGAGCTACACAACAGTTATTGTACGCTGAAGAGTTAAAGAAACTGGTACGCTTGCCAAACATCGTGTAGAGACTCCGCGAGCAAGCAAAAGTGCCGCAGCACGACGCGGCAGGGACTCGACTGATGTCTGGAGTAGTGCTGGAGGCAACTGACACCAGGCATCCTGCAGGGCTGTCTATAAATACGTAAGAGAACGAGGGGTTGCGGATCTTTTCTGAAGAGCACGTTCCAAAGCATCGCAGATACGTTAAATAATGTTCATGGCTGCGGAATTTGATGGCCGTCGGAAGTGTTTGAGCTTAAAACAGTGTTCCTGGAGCCACTCTGTAGCATTTCTGGAAGTATGGGGTGCCGCATTGTGCTGCTGGAATTGCTAAAGTCTGTCGGAATGCACAATGGCCATGAATGAATGCAGGTGATCAGCCAGGAACATGTCACCTGTCAGAGTCGTATCTGCATGTATCAGGGATCCCATATCATCCAACTGCACAAGTCATTCACCATTACACAGCCTCCACCAGCTTGAACAGGCCCCTGCTGATATGCAGGGTCCATGGATTCATGAGGTTGTCTCCATTCCCCTACACGTCCAACCACTGGATACAATTGGAAGCGAGACTCGTCAGACCAGGCACCATGTTTCCAGTCATCAACAGTCCAACGTCGGTGTTGACGGGCCCAGGCGAGGTGTAAAGCTTTGTGTCATGCAGTCAGTTAGGGTACACAAGTGGCTCTTCGGCTCCGAAAGTCCATATTGATGTTTCGTTGAATGGTTCGCACGTTGACATTTGTTGATGGCCCAGCACTGAAATCCGCAGTAATTTGCTAAAGGGTTACACTTCTCTCACGTTGAAACATTCAGCCGGCCGCGGTGGCCGAGGGGACTGAGGCGCGTCAGTCACGGTCTGCACGGCCACTACGGTCGGGGGTTCGAATCCCCCCTCGGGCATGGATATTTGGGGCCTCCTTAGTGTTAGCTAGTTCATAAGTAGTTTGTAAGCTTAGGGACTAATGACCACCGTAGTTAAGGGACTTCGATTTACAAAGATTTGATTCCCCCCCCCCCCCCTTGAGCAATGCAGTGGGGGACTGGGGTGAATCGGCTATAGATCTAACAGAGGCACTAGAAAAAGGAAGAAATATCAACGTCACGTCAAAGCAAGGTCAATAGGGAGGGTGCAAAAGCTGTGATAGTACAGAATAGGATAGCGAAGGAAACTCGTGGGAGTCGCTAAAAAAAAGTCAATTATTTAGGAGAAATGAGTCATTCAAGAATATTTAAGTAGAAATGAGGCAAATACAACTAAGGAAAACCCAATAATGGAAAACCGGACGGGAAGCGATGAACAAAACGCAAAAGATTCTGCAAGAACAGTGCCAACGACGACTGCGGACACTCGTTCGACGTGACAGAAGTGCAACCCTTCCGCAAATTGCTGCGGATTTCTGTGCTGGGCCATCAACAAGTGTCAGCGTGCGAACCAATCAACGAAACATCATCGACACGAGCGATCGGAGCCAAGGTCCACTCTTATACTCTTGCTGACTGCAAGACACAAGCTTTACGCCTCGCCTGGGCCCGTCAACGCCGACATTGCACTGTTGCTGACTGTATTCACATTGCCTGATTTGACGAGTCTCGTTTTCAGTTGTATCGAGCGGATGGAGGTGTACGGGTATGGAGACAACCACATGAATCCATAGGCCCTGCGAGTCACAAGGGGAAGGTTCAAGTTGGTGAAGGCTTTGACTCCTGATATATCTAGATAAGACTCTGACAGGTGACACGTACGTACGCATCCTGGCTGATCACCTGCATCCATTACTGTCTATTGTGCATTCCGACAGCTTTGTGCAATCTCAGCAGGACAATATGACACTCCCACACGTCCAGAGATGCTACAGAGTGGCTTGAGGAACACTTTTCTGAGCTTAAACACCCCCACTGGCTACCAAATTCCCCAGACATGAACATTATTGAACGTATATGGGGTGCCTTGCAACGTGCTGTTCTGAATAGATCTCCAACCCCTCGTTCTCTTACGGATATAGACAACCGTGCAGGATGCATGGTTTCAATTGCCTCCAGCAGTACTTCAGTCGAGTCCATGCCACGTCGTGTTGCGTAACTTCTTGTCTGGCATTTGTCACTAGTGGGCACTAATAACACATTTATGTTGTTTTTCCAAGCAAAATAATAATAATAATAATAATAATAATAATAATAATAATAATAATAATAATAATAATAAAAGGAAAAATACTGAAAGAAAAATATTAAGACAAATCTTGAGACCAGTTAAAGAGCAGACACAATACAGAATGCGTCATAATAGTGAAATCTATACAAATATTGAAAAAAATCACTGATGTAATTAGGAAAAGAAGAATAGCTTTCTTCGCTCACACACAAAGGATGGATCCCAACAGACAGACAAAAATACTGTTCTGTTACGTCAGTAAGTTAAAAATGTATAATACATGGTGCAAAGAAGTTGGAAGGGAAATGGATGAGCTCCAAATTAGCCAACAAGATATTGAGAAAAGACTACCACTCAGAAAAAAATTAAAGGATGCCAAATGTTTCCAGGAAAAACCGAAGAAAATGACTGGAGCCAAGTGGACCGAAGAAAGAAGAGAGAAACATCGGAAAATGATGAGAGAAATATGGAGGAAAAGAAAGGAGAAACAGTTGAAATATCGTATCCCATAGTGGCTCATATGTAAAAGAATAAAAGGAAAAATAAAAACCTCAACAACCCGAATATTGGTTTGAACAGCAGAACGCTTTTCTAGGCATGATCCTGTTGCAGGTGGTATACCCTTGTCTTTCTCCGATCATTGAACTGAATTACCCAGCCAGTTGCAGGGGGACCTACAGTTTAACGTGGATTCCAAATCACGGTGAAACTCTCTCTCTCTCTCTCTCTCTCATTTATTTATTTATTTTTGCAACAACATTTCCAGAGGTGAAAAGTGTCAGATAAAAATTCTAGAAGTGGACGGGGATCGAACCCGCGACCTTTGGATGATAATAATAATTTCCCTTCTACATCTTCATCCATACTCCGCAAGCCACCGCACGTTTCGTGGCGCCGACGACTTTGTGTACCATTGTCACTTCCTCGTCCTATTCCAGTCGAGTACGGTTCGCGGGAAAAACTATTGCTTTAAGCTTCCTTATGGGCCTTAGTCTCTCTAATTTCATCTTTCTGGTCGTTTCGCGAGATATACGCAGGAGGAGGCAATATGTTAATTGGCTGAGAATACGAGAAACGTATGCTCTCGTAACTTTGACGAAAGCCCGTACCGCGATACAGAACGAGAATGTTCAAATGTTTGTAAAGCTTAAGGGACTTAACTGCGATGTCATCAGTCCCTAAACTTACAAACTACTTATGAACTACCTTATACTAAAGACGACACAAACATCCATGCCCGAGGGGGGATTCGAACACCCGACGGGGGACGGCCGCGCGCACCGCAATACGGCGCTCCAGTACGCGCGGCTAATCCGCCGCGGCGATACAGAACATTTCTCTTGCAGCGTCTGCCACTAGAGTTACCCAATCATCTGTGTAACGCTTATGTGTTTTCTAAATGATACCGCAACGAAGTGTGCTGCTCTCCGTTGGATCTTTTCTGTGTCTTCTATTAACCCTTCCTGGTACGGATTCCACACTAATGAGCGATACTCAAGCGCTGGCCGAACGAGAGTTTTGTAACCTGTTTTCCTTGTTGGCGGACTACCTTCCTGAGGGTTATTCCAGTGAATCTCAATCTGGCATCCACCTTACCCACGATTAATTTTGTATGGTTGATCCATTTCAAATCGTTCCTATGTGTACTCCTAGATTTTTTTTATGGAAGTAACTGATTCTAGTGTTTGTCCTGCTATTGTGTAGTTATATAATAACTATGTAAACGCAGCACTTTATACTTTATGTTATGGCTTAATTGGCATTCCCTGCGCCATGCGTCGATACGTTGCAGATCATCTTGCATTTCACTCCATTTTACATTGTTGCGACTTCCTCATCCGCAAAAAGCCTCATTGCACTTCCGATGTTATATACGAGGTCACTTATATACGAAGGTTGGAACATAAATAATGGCAACTATTTATTCACAACCGATACAAAAGCGTTACATGTTTGTACGCCGGCCGCGGTGGCCGAGGGGATTGAGGCGCTCCAGTCACGGTCTTCATGGCCACTACTGTCGGGGGTTCGAATCCCCCCTCGGGCATGGATATTTGTGCCGTCCTTAGGATTAGCTAGTTCATAAGTAGTTTGTAAGTTTAGGGACTGATGACCCCGTAGTTAAGTCCCATAGACTTTACAAACATTTGAACATGTTTGTACCTGTTACTGTCCTACAAAGTAGTCACCAACGTAACCCGTTGCCAGCGATGTGGAAGTTGTAGTATACCGTTAACAGGGCCTGTTCTGCTGATGGTGGAAATGGAGCGGTCTACTGCCTGTCGAATCTCTGAAACAGTTCTGAAGTGAATGTCACAAAGTGGTTCTATCATCTTCGGAATCAAATCAAAGTTACAAGAACGTAAGTCCGGGGACTATGGTGGATGGTAAAGTACTTCCCAGTCCCATTGACCGAACAGAAAAGCCACAGCTCGCACTATATGCGCCCGCGCATTGACGTGCAGAATGATAGATGGGCTGCGCAGAAAATGTTGCTGTCGATCACTGTTCAATAACGTGGCAACAGTATGCACTTCTTCAGAGACGCTAGGACGACCTGCCCGATGCATGTCTGCCACAGTTTGCCGACCTTTGTTACAGGCTTATGTACCACGTCGTTTCCCCGCACGCCTCTTGAAGACCTTGATGACCCTGTCGTACTGTACGACCTCTGGCACATTCATTGTTGATCCAAACCCGTTGTTAATATTTCGAAAACATAGTGACACCGTTACGTTAGACCGCTTGCTCAAAAATGACTTTGTTTCCCTCGATCGTGCGCACGCCGCGCCGGTGAGGTGGGACGGGTGAGTCCATTTGCCCGGAGGTAAGTATGTCGACAACGTGTGCTATCAGCAACAATAGTAGATTCCATTGCATAGTGCCTCCACAGCAGTGTTGCCACTATTTAAGTTCCAACCCTCGTAGATTTTAACTGGGGTTTTTGAGTCTCAGCTGGTCGTAGGTATTGTAATCGTACAACATAGACATAATTATCAACAATTGGGCCAGGAGGTGGCGCAAAATGCTTAGTGCAACTTCCTAGTAAACAGGCGATTGTGTGTTCGAATCCCAGTCCGTCAAACATTTTCATATGTTCATTTTGTATGTTTACAACACCTAGTAGCAGCAGCGACTCAAAAAGAAAAAAAAAAGTTAACATCTATATTTACAGCATCACATAGCGACGTGTCAGAAAGAACAGACATCGCAATTCTTAAACGTGTTTTTACCTGTTTGTAAAAGTAATGGCCAAATAAATGTTTGAAATAATAGAGATGGCTCAGCCATTAAACCTACATTAGCTGGGAGCCCCAAGTAACAGTTGGGCTACGACCGTCTCTGACCCAAATATGCACTGGGGCTTCAAATTTGTGTCTGGGACACATTGTCGCAGAATTTAATTAAAAATAGCTTCAACCTCTGTTTTCGAACAAGGTGTCTTGTTCGTAAGGCAAATTCCACTCCCAGCCCAGTAATATTTGGCTCGAAAGAAAAAAGCTGTAGAAGGGCTGTATCGTAAACAGTGAACTTTACGCATACGCTCAAGGAAGGGGAAAAAGGGTTGTAGTCGACTGTACCAGTTCAGAAAAAAACTCTTAGGTCTTTCACAAACAATGCAAGCGCTTGCTTGTTAACTGCCGAAATGGTGCGAAACAAAAAGAAATATCGACGTTTACTATGGTTGTCAGGTCCCCCGTATTTGTCGGGTTTTCACTATTTTCTCCTTATTTATTTATTTATATAGTTTTAATCACATGTACTTGAGAACATTTCTCCCATATTTCATTCTAATATAATATTGTGAGGTTACTATTACTATTAATTACTATTGTAGACTGGAGCAATTATATAAAATTTTAGTTATATCTTTGGCCTTGGGCCTACATCAACAAATCATAAACAAAGCATATAACTTTCTCTTAAACGTGAAACATGTTATTGGAGTCACGATAGGACTCTTATGGCCACCACTGCAAAATATCCCGTATCTTCGGTTTGTAAACCTGGCATCCGTAACGAAATGAAATGTTTGTAAACCTAAGGAACCGAACAGCAAGGGTCATCGATCCCTATACTTACCAACCATATAAACCTACTTGCTGAGGAGCAGGTGGTTGCTCGCCGTCGGAGGTTTCAGTCCTCCCTCGGGCATGGGTGTATGTGATTGTCCTTAGGTTCATTTAAGTTAGTTAAGTAGTCTGTAAGCCTAGGGACTGATAACCAAAGTATATTTACAAACAAACAACTAGTTAATTTTTGGGATCTAGTTCACTGATTTGAGAACCTCCTGTTTACGCGTTCACCTTTATTTTATCCAATTATTATACAATGACACATAATCAAAATAGTTAGAAACTGAGTAGTTGCTTTATACAAGCTGAACAATAATTTCTGAGATAAAAAGTAAATACGATATTATTGCAGTCTACATGTTTCGAATTCAAAATCTCTTTTCCTGTTCTGCCAATATCACGCACAACTATTTTTTACGCAATAAGCCTAACAAATAGGTAACACAAGAAAACTTGAAACTTGCAGCCACTTGTCATGTATCGGCTAGGGAAGAAAGGGAAAAATCTATTTGAACACTCTTGCATTACATTCTAGGGAAATTATTAAAAGTTATTTGCGAAGTTAAATATTAAATGAAGCAGATGAAATATAAAAACGTACGAATTATAATAAAAAATACAAGATGATCCTTAAAATGAAGGAAACAACAACCAACCACGTTTGTTTTTGCTATTTATTTGCAAAATAACGTCTTTACCGGTTTTCTACCTTTCAGTTCATCATTGCAGCAACAGCAGCAGGCAACACTACAACGTAACGCAGCTGATTTTTCGGTGTGAGTAAATGAACAGCAAAAAAAATCTACCGTAAAAGTTGGTTTACAATATGTCTCAGTATCATTAGTCGTAATTACGTTCAAAAAAGTTTGTAAAGCTGTTGGACGAAACTGCTACAGTCATCAGTCCCTAGACCGATAAACTACATGCTTTAACTTAAACTAACCTAAGGACAACATACACACCCGTGCCCCAGGGAGGACTCAAACCTCCGACGTGGAGCAAGCGAGCGCTTCGCAGCAAGACACCTTAGAGCGCTCAACCACCCAACAGCGGCTAATTACGTCCAAGTAAGTCATTTCGATCACCTTCTCGTATTGGTCGGCACCACATAACCAAGAACTTTTCACCGCAAGGCAAACTATTTCATAATCGAAATGTAGATGACGAAAGAAAAATGTATGTGGACGCGAAAAGCCGTCTGAGAATAAACTGGAACTTTAGAGTCGGTAATAGCGCTATTTAGCACATAAATAGCATAAACAAATAAGGTTGGTTGCTGTTTTCTTCATTGTAATGATTATCCTGTATTTTATACATAACCAAGGGCTCAAAATAGCAATAATAATAAAAAACTCATGTGAATTATTTCTTCTTCCGTTGATAATAATTATGAAGTAATAAGCAGATTTGCCTTTATTATGCCTGTAAAACTTACGTATTACACATAATGCAATTTTTATGCGCGTTAAGTTAGAAAATTATTTTTAAAACGTGTAAAATGTAAATTACTGGTGATAGGCGGCAAACAGAGTATGCGGAGAACACTAGTCCAAAGCTCAAAACAGTGGAACACAATGAGAACTGTGGAACACAGTGAACAAAACGGTCGACGGCTCGATACCGAGCAGTGAGCTGGAACTGAAACACAGGGGCCGGAACTGGAACGCCCGCGCTGGAAACTGAAGTCGCCGCAGCCTAGGGTTTAAGGGAGATGACCGAAATCTGATCTGATTATAAGGGAGATTTGGTCACAGTAAATTTCAACAGCGCAACTGTACATACTTCCTTGGAATGGATAACAATGGGGATGTGGACATTTAAATAAATCAGACATACTTTGCTTATTTTTACTCATCTATCATTTTTGCGGTAGCTGTACAACCTGAGAGTGAGTTTTTAAGAGAGCAACGGCATTAATGAGACTCATTTGTGGAGCAAAATCAAAAAGAGTATACTTAACCTATTGGATTTGCATTTGATATATCAGTTAGAAGTTAACAGAATCATCTGTGACGCATTTTTTTACGGATGTATTGAAGCTGTTCAATAACTTTCAGTGGTACAAAAAAATTTATTTCATCTCCCTTTTCACTGCAAGAGCACAGTACGAAAACCGATTTACTTTAAACCAAATGAAAATACACACGAACGCTTCACAGTGTGTATAACGCGAAAACAAAGAAAATAGCTCAAATCGAAATATTTGGTGCTAACTTTCCTCTGTTTTCGATAGCTGAAAAGCGATCCTTAGCACTGGTTCTTTCGAAGCGTTGAGAAATGTTGTCAGTCAACTGAAAAATAACTAAAGATACGCTTCTGTTTAATTTCTATAATCCGCTTTCGCGAGTCATTTCTTCCGCGTGTTGTTATGGGTAGATTGACGCGATCGCATCCTTGAGTTGCCAGTATTTAGCAAGAAACCAATGTGCATTTCCTCACAGTACCATGCATTCCAAAGGCCGTAAAAGCACGAAGAGTAATCGGGAAATAGTATCGTATTATATGATATTCGGGATATCTCAGTGGGGAGAATTTCAAGTATCAATAGTACTTCATGGGTATCAGATATAACAGTGATCACTGACGAAGTATACGGGACGAACAGGCAGAGAATAAGGAAGAATTAAAAAATAAGTGCTAAAATACGGGAGAAGCCGTATAATACGGGAGAGTTGGCCAACCTACCGCAACCGTTCCGGCGTTCCAAACCGGGACCGTCAAATGGGACCGACTAGGAGCTCCTAAGTGATCGGCGAACTGCCGTTGCTCGTAAGTAGTTCCTCGGTCCTTCAGTTCATTAACGGTTACACTATCTTATTAACAATTGGAGAGAACATATTTACCCTGCTTTCCGATTCAAGATAAATGTGTCTCCCAAAAAGACAAATCAAGAATCGGCTGGGTAGGGTTATTTTAACGGTCGTGTTGCGTTCACCCTGCGAGTCGAGTGTGCGTAACTGAACGGGCGTTAGCACAGACGTCGTCAGCTGGCAGGCTTGGCTTCCCACGCTCAGCGGCATCTGCAGGCGCAGCCTCCCTTCCACTTGCGTTCCCCCACTCCTCCGGCGAACACGAGCCAACCGCTATCCGCAACAGCACAATGAAGCCGCCGCTCTAACGACGTTGCTTCTGATTCGCAACATCGCGAGGTTCAAATCTGGTGGTCAGCCAGCAAGTGCGAATCCTAGAACGTATTTCTGTCGATAGATAGTGCTGATCACCGGGATCACCCACTTTTTAATTGTACTGTAAATACTAAATTTAGGAGTCGCCAACTTTTCGTGACCCGCGGACACATTCACGTACTTCAGTCAGCGCGCGGGTTGCCTCGTGTTAAGTAAGGAATGGCTACGAATCGCATGCTTATCCCCGCACGTCACCTCAACACATTATGCCCCAAAACACGAGGGGTTTTTTTTTTTTTTTTTTTTTTTTTTTTTTTTTTTTTTTTTTTTTTTTTTTTTTTTTTAGCGTACTTTCATTTTATGTCCACCCAATTTGAAATGGCCGCGGCGGAATAGCCGTGCGTACTACGGCGCCTTGCCGCGGTGCGCGCGGCCATGCGCCGTCGGAGGTCCGAGTCCTCCCTTGGTTTTTGTGTGTGTGTGTGTGTGTGTGTGTGTGTGTGTGTGTGTGTGCGTGCGCGCGCTGTTCTTAGGACAAGTTAGTTTAAGTAGTTTGTAAGTTTAGGGACAGATGACCACTGTAGTTAGGTCCCATAACTTTACAAACATTTGAACATTTTCATTTCAATGGTTCAATTTATTTACGCATGAGCATTATTTATTTACTTACGACGTTTTACTATTACTATCTCCCTCTCCTGCGACTTCGCCACGAGGGCCGTCGATTGCTTACCCATGATATATAGCTACGAAGAACATAGCGTATTATTTCTACTCAATTATAAGATACGCTTTCCTGTAACGTGACTACTTCCCTGTAGCAGCCTGCCGCGGTGGCCGAGGGGACTGAGGCGCTCCAGTCACGGTCTGCACGGCCACTACGGTCGGGGGTTCGAATCCCCCCTCGGGCATGGATATTTGTGCCGTCCTAGTTCGTAAGTAGTTTGTAAGTTTAGGGACTGATGACCCCGTAGTTAAGTCCCATAAACTATACAAACATTTGAACATTTGAGCCCTGTAGCTACTGCACTTTCCTCATTACAGCACAGTAACATAAGATGTTTATTGAAGCTCGTATATCTACAAAAAGATTACACTGTGCATCAAACGGTGTTGTTTTTTTTTAATATATCTATCAGATCCAAACCGGCAATTTTCTGTTGCTTGTAATTCGTTCAAATCTTCTAATGTTTGTAGAGCTTATGGGACTTAACTACGTGGTCATCAGTCCCTAAACTTATACACTACATAAGAAATAGCTAATGTTAAGGACGGAACAAATATCCATGCCCGAGGGGGGGATTCGAACCCCCGACCGTAGTGGCCGTGCAGACTGTGACTGGCGCGCCGCAGAACGCTCGGCCACCGCGGCCGGCTTATAATTCGTAACCCTACCTCTTTGCCAATGTTCCGTGGAATTTGCTTTCGGAGTAAGACGACAGTACTAACATCAGCTTTATCGAGAGTTAAGAACTGTTAAATAATTTTTCTTTATCGCTTTGTTCGAAGGAGTTCGTCTTTTCGGAAAAACGAAAGCCAACAATAAATATTTCTCTTGAGAATAGCTTCCATCCTTCGTCGGTTTCTTCTAGCCTAAATGCGTGATGACTGCACTTTCTCAAAAGCTGGTAACCAGTTCCTCGCCGCGGCGGGTTAGCCGTGCGCACTGGGGCACCGTGCTGCGGTGGGCGCGACTGTTCGCAAAAATCAAATGCTCAAATGTTTGTAAATCTCTCTGACCAAATTGTGTGGTCATCAGTCCGTAGCTTACAAACTACTTAAACCTAGATAAACTAACCTAACGACAAACACACACACCCATGCCCCAGCGAGGACTCGAACCTCCACGGCGAGCAACCACGCGCTCCGCAGCGAGACGCTTTAGACCGCTCGGCTAGTCCACTGCGGCGATCGTTCGCCCTCGGGGGTTCGAGTCCCCCATAGGGCATGGGTGTTAGCGTTGTCCTTATGTTAGTTTACCTTAGTTTAAGTATTTCGTAAGCTACGGACTAATAAGGCAGCAGTTAAGTCCGATAGATTTACAAACATTTGAACTAGTTCCTTTCTGTACAGCAGACGAGAATGCGCTCTGAACTAAATGAAACTTTCAATTCAGAACAATAAGACGAAAAGCTTTCGTATTTTCGTGAAAGCATTTATAAAGCCTCCTTCAACGCGAGTAGCTCTCGAAAATCGCGTCTATAAAAGAAAAGTGGCGCTTGCAGAACACCGGCAGAAATATGGCAGCGATCAAGTGAAACCTTGAGACCGCGCAGTGAAGCCTGTAACTCATGGTCAGACTTGTGTTTGCTCTGGAGGGACATTACTGCAAGTGGCGTCATGCTCTTGTGACGTCACACGTTATTTTTTCGCCTCGCAAGGACTCGACCGTCGTTCCACACACGGAGACATGAGTTGCAAGAGAACATCTGACTTGATGTGTTTTCTTTTATTCTACAACAACATTTTTGTATCTTTTGTACAGTTGTGTTATACAAATTCCGGTTCATTTAAGAGAGAATTTGTTTCCTGTAATGTGACTACTTCCCTGTAGCTACTGTACTTGCTTCATTACAGCACAGTAACACAAGATGTTTATTGAAGCTCATATATCTGCAAAAAGATTACACTGTGCATCAACCAGTTTTTTCATCTCTCAAACCCAAACCGGCAATTTTCTTTTGCTCATAATTCCTAACCGTACCTCTTTGCCAATGTTGCATGGAATGTGCTTTCGGAGTATGACGGCATTCCTAACATCAGCTTTATCGAAAGTTAAGAACTGCTATTTGTTCCTATAATTTTGTTCGAAGAGTTCGTCTTTTGGGAAAACTGTAAGTAGTTCTGTATGTACAATAGTATATTTGTGTTGAATACGAAACGTGCGCCGGTACCGGAACTAACGGCGATGATTGTTTGTCGTTAGTGTTATATGAAGATTTCTGTGAGGTTATTTATGTGATAACGCTGACCTTTCATTAAAGGAAATGATAGTGTAAATGCAAAATTATCAACAGGTTTTATTTCCGTACTGTAAGCATGCTGCAGTCTAACAAGTTGTTTCCGCAAGATTCGTTATCAGATGTGGAAAGGAATATCGTTCATAGTGTAAAGTAGAGGAAATGTAAGTGGGTTTTACTTAAATTAAAAATATTTGACGGACATGTATTATATATTTTCCAAGAAAAGTTGAGTTGATCGTTACTGTCTTACCCGCCAAAGCGACAATAGTGCCATCTATGAGTAAAATAAAGCAGCTTGACGGCACCCGTTGAATATATCTCTCTCAGGAGTAGTATTAAATATTGCAGTTACAGTAAATAACATCATATTTTTATAGAAAAGTTATTATTTGCAGTTACATGTTATTTATTTCTGCTTCCTCATATTTTTTTAATAATTGCTCTCTCACGTCTCTGGCGGCTGATGCGTACACACAGCGCTCTAGTTTCGCATTTCGCCCACTATCACAGCACGAAATGAATATTGGGATAAACAGTTGCAAGAGTGGGCGGGTTATTTATATCAACCTAGTAATACAATCATGTGTGCGTGTACTTTTTAGTGTTTAACTTTGAGGAGAGTGAATGATTGTGTGTATCTTCTGACGAATGTTACTGCATTTCAGTTGATATTGGTGTATCGTAACCGGATTAATAAAGTTATCACAGTTTCTGTAACGGAGACGGAAAAGATGTTCTGTGGAGTCTCCTTCTTTTGCCATTCTGATTGCCTGTGAAGGATGATATAAATAAAATATAGAAATAAAACAAACATTTCCCGAAGTTATATATTAACTTCAATGTTTACGACAGTTGAAATTTAGTAGTAAATTAATTATTCTTAAATTATCATATTGTTAAATTCCACAGACTGACACGTAAAAATTATAAAACCACTGCCGAAATGGCAAACGATGTGAACATGGTTGCAGGCCATCAACAACAGTTAATACGATTTGCTGATTTATGTCAAATGTTTGTAATTATTCGATGACAACAGTTAACATAGATAAGAAAACCCCGAAATTTTTGATGAACTAATCGATACACGTTGGCAAAAACTATTTGAAATTGAACCCAAAGCTGAACGGTTAGTTATCATCAGCTGTAAACAAAATGTTGGGCATTTACTGTTTTTTAGTATGGTTTACTTAAATAAGTGACTACAGCGATGTTGAATATGAACAGGTAATGCCATTACACACACGAAATTATTAAAGCTAACTATTACTCAGATGTTTCTATTTGAGGTAGCTACTGAGTTGTAGCTGTGCGGTAATACTTCCTCCAATGTTTATAATGTTAATACTGAATCCCACAACGGGTTAGTTATAGGGAAGACGTAACATTTATTTTGGACTATGAAACAATGTAGCTTATCATTTTCACAGATAAAAAAACAGTTGTTATAGACGATTGTAATAATCTCGAGACGGGATTTAACCCCAAGGTTTTGTATTTGTAGATCGACACTTAGCCCTCAAGCTATGTTGAAATGTTACACTTGCAGTGTTCCTTCATATGTTCTCAAATTTTCTTCCAGATTCTTTGTGATTTCCAGTTCTAAATTTCTTGACAGTTACCCAGTCTAAATTTGAATACAAAAGTAATATCAATTTGCTGGTGGATCATAGTTTACAATGATATTGCACATTTGTAAATGTAAACATGTTTTCAGTTCTCCAATTTTTTTTTACAAGCACACCATTTATAACTTAAAAAAAAGTTGTAAAAATTACAAAGTTTCAAAACCACACACACACATTTTCTTTCATTTGGAAAAATAGGAAGTGTTTTTGCTGTATTCCATGTTATGTATTTTACTTTCCATTAAGAGATCATTTACATGGTACCAATATCCAGAGATAAGATGTTCCTTCAATTTTCCTTTGTAGGTATTCAGTTCCTTTGTGCTCTTTATGCTAAGAGGCAGTCTGTCATATAACAGACATTTACTGGGTCCCTTTCTGTCAATCCTAGCCTTTTGCTAAAGATATGGTTATTTTTCCTATTTCTAGTATTGTGGTCATGACTGTGTCTGTTTCATAGTACTTCACAATTTTTATATGCAAAACTAGGCAAGGTGCAATATATGTACAAACTTATTGCTGTCAATATTTGTAATTCTTTAAATTTGTGTTTGCGTAAATCACGTGACATTAATTTCACTATGCATCTGATACCTTTCTTTTGTAGTTTTAAAATTATTTGATTGAGTACATCAACTGCACCTTCCCATACTGGTATAGGCTTACCATCCAATTTTTGTGGGAAGACTAGTCCATAGTATGTTTTAATAAAGTTTCTGTGTTTCGAATATAACACATTTTCATCATTAAAAATATATTTCATTTAATTATGAAACAATTTTATTGATGTGGTTTTCCCAAGTCAGGTGTTTGTAAAACTGTTTTCCCAGAAAACTATTTCATTCCACTACTACTACTTCTAGAACTGTAACACTAATGTTCAGAATAAAATTCTCAGAGCTGTTTAATTTGTTTGTTTCAAATTTAGTACATGTTGTTTTCCTTGTATTGATAAGTATGGGCCTTCATGATTTTCTGTAAAATACCTTTCTGCCATTTATGTTATCTCCGGCTCTCAAGTCATTCACTAAGTACTAGTAAATTTGTGTCATCAGCATACATAATTACCTTTTCATTTATTGCACTGGGTATGTAATTTATAAACAAGATGAAGAGGAGCAGTCCTAATACTGAACCTTGAGCTGAACCATATTTTATCTGCAGAAATGTAGGGTACCATTTCTTTTTTCTTTCCAAGATTTGGATTTCATTTCCACACTTAGTTGTCTGTTTTCCACAAATGTTTTAATAACATCTGCCGCTTTTCCTCTTCTGTCATAGTAGTCTCATTTCTCT
Source organism: Locusta migratoria (assembly GCA_026315105.1). Taxonomy (NCBI): domain Eukaryota; kingdom Metazoa; phylum Arthropoda; class Insecta; order Orthoptera; family Acrididae; genus Locusta; species Locusta migratoria. The sequence goes on along the minus strand of CM048755.1, from coordinate 731,156,797 downwards.
AAAAGAATTTTATGACAAAAACAATTGAAAGTTTTGGAAACGTCTAAGTACACACAAAAAACTATCCTTTGGTGATCCAGGGCTTCAATTGCGTGTGTTATGAAATATCCACTGCCATCATTGTTTCTACTAGGCCTATAGAAGAAAGTATAGTTGTGATTGTTATAGGTCTATATTTTCCAGGGTCTTCTTTTTCTCCTCGTTTAAATACTGCTACTACTTTGCTCCTTTTTAAACAGACTGGAAATACTCCTTCCGTCATTACAGAATGTATCAGGAATGTCAGATGTGTTACAAAGTATTTAGCACAGTGCTTCACCATTTTTGCTGATTTTCCCTCTAGGCCCTCAGTATTTTTCATTTATTATGGATAAGAATTACTTAGTGCTCACCTTCTATGCAATTGGCATCAAAGTATTTGGAGATCAGTCTATTATGTAATACAGCCTTTTGTTGTAGGTAAATACAGTGTGAACAGAGACATCAAGCTATGTTTCGTATATATATGTTACTACATGCCTCATATCATATTCCCAATCAGTATGTCATCTTGCACTTATTTAACCTAGATGTGGAGATATGCTGCAGATCAATCTAATAAAACAGCCAAGGTTTTGGAGAGGGATACAAAATCACTATTACATTTTATACTAAAATGCTTATTAGAAATATAATGCAAGATTTTGCAGTAGAAAACACTCACAAAAGTTACGTAAATGTGTAAGCCTTCAGGTCCAATGGTGCCCCTTAATGGCAGATAGTTCAAATTCATTATTCTCATTGATATTTTAACTCAGTATATGCTTCCATGTATAAGTTTTTCATCCTCATTAATTGAAATACTGTAATATTTGTTGCCTGGGTTAAAGTTTGATTGTGCCCCTCGCCCCCCCCCCCCCCCCCCCCACCTCCTCCAACCATTGTGCACAGACAGGTCTGCAATTTGCAACCAGTCACTTTTATGACACTGGAGTTATTTTTTGGCGATCAATAAATAAGTCCATTGAAAAGAAGGTTGCAATAATTTCTGAAACCTATTTGTGGTATAAATTCAGAAACCTACATTTGATTGCAGATAAGGCTATGACAGATTTTTAAATGCTTATTATGTATACATATTTCACACACATACTGTATATGAAAAACTCTAGGAAGGATCATCCACTAGTTAACTTTTATGGGTGTTTGTTATCTCTTATGTTTGATTTAACAGTATTTATCATCAATTTTACAACATTGTGTGTGACATTTGTGCCATGCATTTCAATTTGATTCATCTAATGTGCCTAGTGTGACCAATTAGAGATAAGACAATGAGAAAGGGGGACATTCCACAATTTTGTGGTTAGCTACATTTTTAGCTGTAAATTAAAAATTGTAGTTGTATTGTGTTGCCAGTTTCCCAATTTTTGACTGAGAGTACTGAAGTGTGTGTGTGTGTGTGTGTGTGTGTGTGTGTGTGTGTGTGTGTGTGTGTGTGTGTGTGTATTTTTAAAACAAAGTCAAAGAAAATAAAAGAAATCTGAAATAATAAAATAAATAGGTCTGTTGAATACTTTATAGGCTAAATGTTATCACATTTTGTTTTAAAAATGAAAATAGATGAAAATACATTTTTGTGGAATTGTTTTAGTTTTATCGGTTATACAAACCGCAGTTCTAAATTTGTCGACTGAGTGAGGTGGTGCAGTGGTAAGACACTGGACTTGCATTCAAAAGGATGGTGGCTCAAATCCACCTCCGACCATCCAGGTTAAGGTTTTTCATGATTTCCCTGAATCATTCTCTAAATCCGGGATGGTTCCTTTCAAAGGGCATAACCGATATTCTTCCCCCCATCCTTACCGAGAAACCTGAGCATAAGCTCCATCTCTAATGACCACACTGTTGATGGGACATTAAACCCTAAGTTTCCTTCCAAATTTTAGTTCTAATTAAAACAATGAAGAACACAAATACTGATACTGTATTTATTGACACTTTTTGAAGAAGCTAAAATTTGTCATTCCATACTGCATTATTGAAATCTGTGCAATTTATTCCATTTCAGAAATCACCAAAACTTGAAGGTACATCTGGAAGACTTCTCCAAAGATGTTACATTCTGCTTCTTTGAACTTTCTAAGATGGTACTGTTGGCAATAGTTACACATAGAGCAGGAACAGCATTAATTATTTACTTCATCATCGGCACAAAAAAGTAGTCATTTATTATGAATAAATAAGGTCAATTAAAGACGGGATACAACTTGTTGGCTTTGACCAATGACTGCATCTTTGATTTAAAGGCAATAGTTTTTTACAACTAGAATATAGGTTATAGATTACAACTTAGTGTTTAAAAAGTGATATCTGACTGGCTGTTATTGTCTGTGCTATTATTGGTCCACTACAGCCGATCCTAACATCTCAACACTCGACACCATGCTGCAACACGGATTGTAAAATTTTATCTACCTATATGGCAGGACTGTTTCATATTATGAAAATTCATACTGATGACAGTAAACATGAAAATTTGATGAGATATAAATGAAAACAGTTGCGGGAAAAATGAGACCCTGCAAGGGACATTTACAAAATACCTTAAAATGGGGGACGTTCTGCAAAATGCGGGATGGTTGGTCACCTTAAATCTGCCCAAATAACAAAATTGTATATTACTTCAGATGTCTCATTCCCTAGTTTAAATATTGATCAATTCAATCACACTGTAGGCCTAGTACCTTGGTTTTACTTTTGTTGTCATTCATTTTATAATCTCAGTTTCAAGGCACTACACATTTCATTCAACTGATTGTGCAAGTCCTCTTCTGTGATTAGTAAACCTTAATGCCCCCCATTCCTCTCAAATTTTTAACTCTGATTACAAATTTCTATTTGATTTACATTACTTGTTGAACTGTCTTCCCCATCCTCAGCTGCTGCTTCCATTTTATGCCCTTCAACACTTTCCAGGCTACTTTTCTAGTTTCTGTGAAAGTTGTAAATAACCTCCCACTCCATATATTTTATAGGCCGTGTTTTTTTAAGTAAGTTCTGTTTTGTTGTAGACACTAGTAGTTCGCTCGCATACTACAACGAGCATGTGCGTCGTCTACCGGCTTGCCTCGGGAACAACTGTGCTCTGTAGCTAATTTGTACAGGTCCGTTTTGTGCTTTCAAAATGTTTCAGACTATCAGCTCACCCGCCGCATGTGTGATTCCCTCAGTGATAACGTTTTTTCAGCGAGGAATCAGTCTGCTGCAGAAATTCATCAACAGATTTGCGAAGTGGACAGTGATACTGTTATGAGTGAAAGCAAAGTGCGTAAGAGGGTACGAGAATTCAAAGATGACTGTGGCAACGTTCATGATCAGGACCGCTTGGGTCACCCTTATTCGAATACAGATGATTTGGTGGCTTCAGTTGAAGCGAGGATTCGTGAGAACAGATGTTCCATCTCAAACAACACCTCAGTGGCAACCGTTACAATGATGACAACGGCGTGAAAATGGCAGTGAACTCTTTGTTATCAGAGCAGGCAGCAATATTATATGAAGAGGGTATTTTAAAATTGATTGAGAAGTATGATAAGTGTTTGAACAAACTTGGCAACTAGGTTGAAAAATAGAGTAATGTATGTACTTTCTGAAAACAAATTTACTTTTAGAAATAACCTTTTGTTGTGTACTTATGTTCAAACGGATCTTACTTAAAAACATGCCTCGTATATAGTCTTTAGCTATAGGGCCTATCTGTTTCTCTTAGAATTTTAAAAAGTGGGATTTTTATTCGTCACTTATCAGTTCTTTCACAACGGGCAAGGTTGTTTATGTGAAAAAGCCATAATTGAAAATTTGAAATTTATGTTAAACTGTAGGTCCCCCTATAACTGGGTGGGTTAGTTCATTCAAATCAATTTTTGGATTGATAACTGCTTTAAATTGTTATATTTCTGTAAACATTTGTCTGTCTTTCTTTGAACTGTCTTCTGAGATGATTATTATTTTAATCTTCTAACACTTGACTTGCCATTCACCTTTGTGCTTCCCAATACAATGTTGTTAAGTCTGTGCTGTGAGGTAGTGAGTGCGCATTCAAATAGTGCACACCGTCTGCACACTTACGACGCCAGCCACCATAGGTGTGAGCAGCACAAGTGCAAGCAGCGCGCCACGGACTAACATGAGGTGGGGAGAGCAGGAGTTGTTGAGTTACGTTTGGTATTTGTTAGGGACAACTAGTTAGCAGCCGATGAAGCTCTTTGTGTTATAGTGGTTCTTATGTGTTTGAGAACACAACTCATTTGTGCTGCTCGTGCCTCTGCTGGCGGGCGTCGTCAGTATGCGGATGATGCACACTATTTGATTGCACGCTCATAGTCGCTACCTCACAGCAGTCTCAATTACAGCAAATTAATACTGAACACTTTTTTAAATATCCACTGTTCATTGTGGTACCAATGTTGTGACACAGATTCCATTCTGGAAACAGCAGGATAGAGTTCTTGAGCAGGTGGGTGGCCAAACAGCCTAGTGGAATGTGGTTCTTCTTGGTCCATCAAGTACTAGACAGTTGTCTATGATATTTATCCCGATATTTCCCTAGCATGAAATTTTATAGTTTTTATTTATTTATTTATTTATTTTTAATTCCCTTGGAATATGATTTTAATTTTATGAATTCAACTGAAAAATGTGACGTGTTCTTTTTCATTACCATTTAAGCTACAGTGGGGAAAACTTTATGAAGGGCCTTCTGCGTTCTTCCACTGAAATATATGTTTGTAACACCTGCAGTGGGTGAAGATAGTGGATCATCAACATGCTTTACCATAAGCAGATTTTCTGCTTTAACATTCCTTGGTTTTGATAACTCAGAACCGTGGCTTGTCAAACCAACACACTCTCTCACCTCCCAGAGGGAACCGACCCAGTCTTTGATGCAGATGAACTTTTGTGTTTCGTGGTGGATGAATCAGCCGGGCAAGAGGTCACGGGTATTCGTATCACTATCTCGTGGGTAGTGGAGGCCACTGCTGCTGACCCTGATTTCGGCAGCTGAAATTCGTCAAGTGTTCGCAAATGTGTTAAAGAGATGTCAGACAGCTCTTTCCATAGAGGGACATCATTTTGAACATCTACTGTAAATAGAGGTAATCTTAGGTCACTCAGGTGGCAATGTTTTTTAGACTTTAACTCAGTGTATGCACCCGCGGCACAATAGAGTCCGAGAATCGAGCACTGCTGTAGCTGGCGGATGCGGTGGTGGCGGCGGCCGGGAGTCGTACCACGCAATCCGCGGATGCCTGGCAGGCGTCTTTCATGAGACAACCTGTATTTTGGAACACTGTGGTCTTCCAGCAAACCATGGTAAACTGCTGTTAGAGAAGGGGAAAGTCCATTTGCATATTCTATGTAGATTTGCAGATGTATCACTTTCGGTTCAGTTGCCTTTCTTGTGTTGAGCAACTCAAGTTAGCATATGTGTTTTTGATGATATTCCAGAGTACATTATTAACCAAACATGATATCATATTGTAAAAGCCCTGAAGCAATTCATTAATCACTCATTTCCCACAGATACATTCCTTATTGCAAAATTGATGCACTTGCACGAAAAATTAGTCACTGGCTACTTTAACAACTGCAGGTCTATAACTCAGCTTAGTTGGCTCAGAAGGATCTTTGAAAAGCTCTTTTATAATAGGTTGCTCGAATTTGTTAACAAAAACTCACTTAAGTCAAATCTTAAGCATAGTTTCAGGCAATCTTGATCCACAACCACAGTAATATGAGTATTTACATTCCATACTAAAAGCTATAGATAAAAAAGAAATGGCTACTGGAATTTTTTGGGCCTATCCAAAGTGTTTGATGTTATAGATCAAGGCATCCTGCTACATAAGTTGGAAAGAAAGGGATCGACATTGGGCCCAATCTTCGTTCTCTTGTATGTAGAGGATGGCTTAAGTGACACCGTCATGGTAAACAGAAAACTTTATTCACAGATGAAACCAGTATTTTAATTACTGGAGTAGAGGGAAACACTTTCTACTATCTGCAGACATATCACGATGGAACTAATACATTGGTTTGAAAGTAATAAAATTATAATAAAAACTGAAAAAATAGTAGCCATAAACTTTCATTTATCCCACCAAAAGAAAAAATATAACCACCCATTAAAAATAAACAACAAAAGTTTAAAATTAGTTGATGCGAAGATCATGAAATATTAGTACAAAGTTTTCTAAAATGGAATATTTATATTAATGTTCTTACAGCCAAGCTATGATCCATTTGTTACATGCTACTGATATTAAGCACGAGCTGTAACAAAGAAATAGTAACACAGGTGTATCATGCACATTTCCAGTCAGCAATTAGATGTTCTGGGTGGATGAACCTTGTAGTCAGACTGTATTCAGAACCCAGAAATGGGCCATAAGAATCAGATAAAAAATTAATACAAGAATCATGTCATCCTCTCTTCTCTGCTATAAAGATACTGATGCCTGTTCATATTTGAAACACTAGTATTTAGGAACCACCAGTGCTTATCACCTAAACAGTTCTGTGCACAGTTATAGAACAGAAAATGGCAATAATATACATGCCTCCTCTGCCAGAACATCAGCCTATCTGAGAAATGTCCTTCATAGAGGCAGACTTATAATCACGTACCTGAAAACATTAAGTTGATAAAAGAAAAAAGTGTGTTAAAAACAGCTGAAGTTATTTCTGATGGACCAGTTTTTACTTTGTAAATGAATTCCTCACAAAGTAAAATGGAGTTTCATAATGTAAAAGCATGACAAAGATTTGTGTGTAACGTTTATAGGTGTTGAAATGTACTAGTAATATTTGTAGAATTGTATTAATCAGGTAATATTTATTACCTATTTATTGTAAGACTTTTTGGCATGTCCTATATCTGTACAAGATGTCACAAGAACAAAAATAAATAAATATAATCCTTCTGTCACATATCTCAACATACATTTTGGTGTGGCAGTAGAAAATACGAAAGCAAGAACCATTGCACAATCGTCCTCATTTACTGATTGGATTAAACCCAAACACATGAGGCACCAGGTCGTGCCTCATGTCATGTCAGTTCTCGAGGGATAAGGGGTCATATATGTGTGGCCAGTCCACCAATTTTTTTCTGCGTGAAGACTAATGACCCGTTAACATTTAGCCATTCCCCATCAGGTAAGTGATTCAGCAAGGTGTGGTACATCAGAAAGCACTGAAACACTGAGACTCCTAGGTTTCATTGAAGGTATCAGACATGCCACAGCTTTTGCTACAAGGTAAGTACTGGGCCATTTAAGCACAACTAATGACCCCTTCCCACAGTTTGATTTCTGCCACTACCTTACGATGATATTAAGTTACTACACTCCATTCTACTGGTGTGAACTGTGATTTATTCATCTCATTACATACATTTTTTCAAATCCTTTGATTTGTATACAGGAAACATTTCAAGTTTTACAATTCAAGCATTTTAAGACTATATATGTATCTGAGTTGGAGTAACAAGGTTCCCATTATGGTTATTAATATGGAGAATAAAAATATGTAATTCCCTTATTCAAACTATGGAATTATCTTCAAAAAGTTCATAGATAAAGTAGTAGCACTTTCCAAATGACATTTTCACTCTGCAGCAGTGTGTTCACTGATATGAAACTTTCCTTGTGGATAAAACTGGGATTTAAACTTGGAACCTTTGCCTTTGATGGGCAAGCACTGTACCAACTGAGTTCAGTCGGCAGAGCTCTTGCCCACAAAAGGCAAAGGTCTCAGGTTCAAATTCCAGTTCCAGCACACAGTTTTATTCCGCCAGGAAAGTTTCATATTACTAGCACTTCCACCAGCAGATAGAAGAGCTATTGTTTTAGTGAACCAAGCTTCATGTTATATATTACTGCCCTCTATTTTATTGTAAAACTAGCTTAAACCCATGGCTCCGCTCGCGTGTTGGTTGATTATGATAGATAAGCTATCTTTCAGTAGTGTGCTATTTATTTGTTCTTATATTTCCTTATTTGTATGCTTATCCTTCAGATAAAGAGCTGAAGACATTGTAGCATGCACAGACCAAAGATATGGTCTGTGGCATCACATTTTGCTGTATGTTACCTCCTTGCTATAGAGTCATCGCTGGCCTTCAGTCCGAATTTTTTAAAATAATTTGACGAATTTCAACCACCATATCTTCCACCCCCTTATAGCTATCAGCAGGGAACTGCTGTGGTGTACAACGGGAGACTTCGGACAACAATTACACACAGACCATTCATTTGCGTTCTGTAGTTTTCGTTGCAGAGCGAAATATTAACACACACATAGAATTTTATATACACCGATAACTTTCCATCCCAATATACTCCACCCTTTTATCATTATCAACCCTCAAGCAACAATGCAACCAATAAAACCATTTTCAAAGAGTAATTATTGTTCCGAATTTTGCGTTATATTCTTCAAATTACTAAATATCTATCAGATCCCTATAAAACCGTGCCTAAAACCTACCTCAGGTATAAATTAGTATCTGTACAAATAATTAAGTCTTGTCGTTCGGATGTGATAAGCGTACACCGAACAGAAATTCACATTAATATACATACATAAATAGCAATCCGATCACCATAAAACCATGCCTAAAGCCTTCACCAGGTAGACATTAGTAACTGTGCAAATTTTTAGTTCTTTATGTCTTGTGGTTCAGACGTGATAAACGTACACTGAACAGACATTCACGTTTATAAGATTTTAATCCCATGTACTCTGGTGTTTGAGCATAGAGTTTAAGGCAGTGTGTTTTAATGTTAGGAGTCTTGAGACATTTGCTGAATTTCCCCAAAAGATCATGCCATAACGAATAACTGACTTTAAGTAGCAGTAGTAGACAGTCTTTTTGGTCAGTATTTTAGTGGCACCTTGTTGTAATACTATGCATTTTTATGTAGAAATGTTTCTTAGGAGCAACTTTTTTAACTTTTCCCAACTGACCATTACATGTTGTTCTAACTACGAACACAACAATTTTGGCAACACTATATATTGACACAGTTCTTGATAAAAGTTCACAGAAAACAAATCAGATCATATAATCACTTCAGAATGTGTTGTATTAAGGAACATTAAATATTGTGATGAAATTCGTAACTCCATGCATAACAGTCTTGACATGGCACAGAAGGAGTATCAGTTCATCAGTCTTCAGAGTGGTCACAGGACAACTGTACAAGCATTGCAGTGTGGAGTTCAGATACCAAGTGCATTATGCAGCCAAAGGAGAAATTCTCCTGAAGGTGAATGAAGATCCCGAGAAATAGCCCTTGGTAGTTCCTTGGTATAGCAAGGTGAAGTTTCTCATGAAAGGTCTGGAGGTATGTCGTCTTGTTGAGTCTCACAGCTGCTCTAGGTGGAAGGTAAACTGGTGTCGGAGCTGTCTGTGGGTCCAGATGTAGCTGACTTGGCCCAGACGGTGGAGAGTGTACGGATACATGAAGGTTGGCCTGGTCTGTCAGCTCTCTATTGCAGCTGGCTCCCCTGCAAATAGTAGTGTGTATTACACTTGTTTATGTTGTTGTTTGCTTCCAGTCTAATGGGACCATTTCTGGGTTGCTGGGATAAGGTGCAGAGTGCTCGCCTCTTGAGTATGTTTTCCAGTACCCCACTGTGCCATAAGGTTGGTTGGTTGTTTGGGACAGGGATATGAAACAGCTAAAGTCATCAGGTCCGCAGCAGGGAGGGGAAGGAATGAGGAGAGGAAATACAGTCCAGGGAGGAAAGAAGGAAGAAAGACTGCATTAGCTTGCCACACACATACTCATGAAATATGTTATCTTGAAATGCAGGCATCCCAAGCCAAATGTTGCATTGTGAGAGTAGGTCTCCTTTGACTGCAAGCAGCTTTTATTAAAAAAAAAACCACAACCAGTTTTACATCCTATAGATGCATAATTAGGAGCTTAATTCTTTTTAAGAACATATCTGGTGTTTAGCCACTCCCCAGCAATTCATGTTGGATGTTTAAACTTTTTTGAACACCACCTAATCTTCATGATCTCATTAAACCAATAAAACAGTGAATACTGTTGCAGTAGTCATATTTAATATACTGGTGGTGGAGGGCAGACATGGTAAGGTTTTACCTGCCCTCCACCACCAGTATTTCCTTCTCTTCACTTTCCAACTACTAAGTGCCAGTCCCCACCACAATCAAGTTTTCATCTCCCTTAACTGTCTGAATAATTTCTTTTATCACCTCATACATTTCTTCGATCTCATCATCCTTGGCAGAGCTAGATGGCATATAAACTTGTACTACTGTGGTCAGTGTTGGCCTTATGTCTAACTTTGCTGCAATAATGTGTTTACTATCATGTTCATAGTAATGTACCTGCATTTCTTATTCATTATCAGATCCACTCCTGCATTGCTGCCAACTGATTTTGTATTTATAACCCTATACTCACTTGGACAGAAATCCTGTTCATCCTGCCAACAAAGTTCAATAATTCCCATCATATCTAACTTTAACCTACCTATTTCTCTTTTCAAATTTTCTAATTTACCTACCCAATTAAGGGTTAGAACATTCCACACTCCTATTCATTTCCAGTAGAGCTCAGTTATTTCTCATGCGTAGATAATAAAAGAAGGGATTGATTGCTGGGACACAATCTTAGACATCAAGGACTCATAAATTTAGCATTGGAGGGAAGTGTTTGGGGGGGGGGGGGGGATTGCAGAGGGAGATCAAGAGACGAATGTAGTAGAGATTCAGAAGGATGTGGGTTGCTGCTCACATGAGGAGATGATTGGTTTTATTCAGGATAGATACTTCTGTTTTTTTTTTTTTTTTTTGTGTATTTCAAACTTTATCACTGTAATTTTTTTATATCGTAAATTTTAACTTTCAACCATAGTGTGGTATTTTCATTAGTGAAAAGTATAATTTATTTTCCATAATTAATGCAGTACAGACACAAAAAGGAAAAGAGCAGCAGCTAATCCAGGCTGAAAGGTCTGAATACTTATGGGCAACAATAGTTTCTCACAACTGTAACTATAGGAAGTTTGAAAACGAACAGTCTTTTAATCTCATGAAATGATTCTCTGATGGTAAACGTGTACAGATATAATTCAAAATTGTGTAAGAATTTGCCTTTTGCCAAATGATTCTCAGCTGATTTAAGGTAAAGAAGTGTTATTGATAAGGAATTTTATAAATATTTTCAGTTAAGTTATTGTTGTATATGGTTCTCTGCTGTAAAAAGGAAGGCATTTATGGATACTGAGATGCCTTGAAGGTGATGCCAACACACTGTGTAACTTGTTTCTTAATAACATGTTGGTCAAAACAAAATTACAAAAACACAGCAATATTACTTGCTGGTAAAGCTTGGGATGTGCAGATTACGAGTGGCACAGTTAAAAATTTTTTTTCTTAAGAAAATGTACTGTAGAGGAAACCTTTTAAGCAACAGTTTTGTTTATCAGACCTCTGACCCAATAGGCAAAGTCTAATCAGAACAACACAGCAAAGAAGAAATAAGCCCCACTCTACAACATAACAAAAGAACTATTAATTTAAGGCTGAATGTCGTGGCACTAGTAATCCCACTGTTGTTTAACACAAAAACAAACAAACTTAACATATAACAACCCATTTCAGTGAAACCAGTGTTATTTGTTTATATAAAAGTCAGTTCTGAATACTGCTAGGAGTTTACATATGAGTAAACGAACTACCGCTCAAGAAAGTAAAAATTAATGACACTACTACTACGCCTTTTTTGTGTAACCACAATCAAAGCAGACAGTGGATCAGTTCTTACTTACATAAGCATGATTTACATAAGCATCAGCAGGTAAGAAAGACTAGTGTAAGTAATACTATTTTGGTGATTATTTTGCAGTGACTGTAATGATACTCCCAAAATGAAGTCAGCTTAAGAATTATTGGTAGTTAGAACTTCAGCAGGCTTCACATATGGCTCATTAACACATTGGCTGCCGCGATGAAGTCAGAGGCACGCCAGAGCCACCTGCTGTAGCCGCCGGTGACCACACAGCAGCCAACGTGTTAAATAGTGCGTGCCTCCAAAGACACTTGCAAACCATTTTGAAATCATAACCTCACCAACAGGCACAATCAAGTGGTTAAGTATATGGTATATGTGACAATAATGGGGAGGGGGTGGGGGGCAGAATTAGTGCACTGGTAAACCAGAACATTATGACAGTGCAGTTACCACAAGAAGTGATTTGTAACAGGAAATGGACAGACTATCCAATCACTACCAAAGTGCCACTTGCCATTTCCTATACTCCCAAAGAAAACTATATGTTTACACACTAAGACTGTGGAAGAATTTTCTAAACTAGTTCTCTGGCGTAATGCTGCTAAACAGATATAATGTAAATTTGCACCCGAGGAACAATATACTGAAAATTCAGTCTTTTATTCTTAATCAGTTTTCACCTCAAGTTTTGGATGTGTTTAGGTATGCGTGGTTGAAGAGTGAAACTGAAAAACCAATTGAATGTGAACTTCCTGCTTTAAAAATTGTGATGCATACTGTTAACTGTGCAATAATCAGTGAGTGATACAACACTGTGCCTTCATTATTGCGCTGACTATAAAAGATAACTCAAAACCACCTGCCAAATGTAATATCCAAAACCAAACAATGAACAAAATGAACAAATAAACCAAAAACTGTGGGAGGGAAAAATGGAAATAGCTTCTTGCCACCTCTGTCAGTTATTCGCGGACTCAATGGGGAGCCATACCGTATTGTTTCCATTAAATCCTTCAGAAGTCCATCTTTTATGATTTCCCTGTGAAATTGCAAACACACTACTGGCATGTATGACAAGTGGAAGACAGTATGACAGGAAGAGTGCACATATAATGGTATGTGACACATCAGTAGTGTTGTTTGGCAAAACAGATCAGCCCGCAAGAAAGGATGCAGTCAGTAGCAGCAGAAAGAAAGTTGAAAGTGAAGTGTGATGCCACTAGTATCAGTCAAATGGTAACTCTCTCTCTCTAGTCTCGCTAAAAACTGACTGACTTTTGCCATCCTAGCCCACTCCTTTAAAGGTTCACCTAGCCAATTATGCCACAAAAATGCGAGCTAACACACTGCCAGTGCTGAAGACAAGAAAGGGTGGCACAGTTCAGAACTAATGACAAAAATGTTTACTTGTTAGCATTATGTGCTTCTTCCACAGGTAAACAGGATGATCATAAACAACTACTTGCTTTACAAAAGATCCATACCTAAAGACTGACATCAATTTGCAGTAAGATTTTGAAACGTACATGATAACACAAGAAACATTAAAGTTGTCTGTCAGAATTTTTTAGCAAGTACCATGGCTGACCACTACTGCTGCTGTGAGTGTGTCAATTGATTGGGAATGGTTAGCACACATCAACATTGCAACATTCTGTTCAAACTGTTTGTGGCCAACAAGTATGCAAGTCATGTTCCAAACTGTCTTTATGACAAATAAAAAATTATCATCAAGTCCTAACGTCAAGTGACATTTTACATATCTTTTATTGTTTGACATGGATATGATGACAGAAAATGCACCAACATAATCAGTCTGTTTAATTTTACTTTTCTGATGATGGTTAATAACCAAAAATGGGAAAGTTGTACTACAATAAACAGCTGATGGTTGACAATATGTATTGAATCAGACAGTATTCTTGTGAAGTCAGTTGGCTCTTCACTCACCTAAAGTAATGAGGTTAATTCCATACTTCTAGATTTCTACAAGCTGTTTCACATGTGAAGAGTCCTCTTAGATTGTATGCAGATGATGCTATCCATTAGCCATCTAATAACAAATCTACATAAATGATCTGATGGACACAGTAACTTGTAATTTGTGGCTGTTTCCTGATGATGCTGTGTTGTATGGGAGGGTGTCACCATTAATTGACTGTAAAAGCATTCAGGATGACTTAGACAAAATTTCTAGTTGGTGTGAAGAATGGCAGCTCTAAATGTAGAAAAATGTAAGATGATGCACATGAGTAGGATAAACAATCCCATAATGTTCAAATACATCATTAGTAATGAGCTTCTTGATACAGTCATGTTATTCAAACATTTAGGTGTAACATTGCAGAGCAATATGAAATGAAACGGACATGTAAGGATACTTGTGAGTAAGGCAGACAGCCGACTTCGATTTATTGGAAGAATTTTGGGAAGATGTACTTCATCTGTAAAGGAGACTGAGCATAAAATGCTTGTATGACCATGTTTTAAGTATTGATAAAGTGTTTGGGACCAGCAGCAGATCAGTTTAAATGAAGACGTGGAAGCAGTTCAGAGGCAAGCAGCTAGATTCATTACTGTTAGGTTCAACCAATGTGCAAGTGTCACAGAAATGCTCCAGGGACTCAAATGGGAATCACTGCAGGAAAGACGACATTCTTTTCGAGAAATTTGTTGAGGAAATTTTGAGAGCCAGAATGTGAAGCTAACTGCAGTATGATCTTGCTGCCACCTACTTACACTTCACATAAAGATCACTAAGACATCATAAGAGAAATTAGGACTCCTACAGAGGCATATAGACATTTTTTCCCTTGTTCTATTTGGGAGTGGAATAGGAAAGGAAATGCCTAATAGTGGTTTAGTGTACCCTCCGCCATGCACCTTATGGCAGGCTGCTTCGCGAGCAGGAGTGCACATGAGTGCTCACTCCTCAGCTCGGAGCTGCGATGGTGGGGGAAGCTGATGTCATGAACAGCCAAAAGTAAACAGATGCCTTCATCTAGTTCTCGCTAATGTGTAGCTGTGACAGCAACAAAAATGTCTAGTAGCAAGCAGTTGTTCTCTGCAATGAAATGAATAAATCACAAGGAAAGGTCATTGCTTCATAACTCGACAATGAAGAGTATGCTGCAGCAAGCAAGATAACACCTGATATCTGTTCACCTGTGTCGCAACAAATTTGTAAAAGACAAAAAAGTCACTAAATCTTTTCTTAGTTGTACAAACGTTACTTGTCATTTCATTATAATTGCCACTTCTACATAGTTGCCTCATGATGATATATTTTTATTGCCTTAATTAGTAATTCTGACATCTTGAACACAGATTTAAATAAAAACACTACAGCCACTTTCCTTGCTTGTGTCTCTCTCAATTTTTTTGAGGAAGCAAATAGGTTCCGTATTTTCTAGAACTGTCTCCATAAATTGAAAACCTTAGTATTTGTGCTATTTTTTGTGATAAATTCTGGATCGGCCATTATACCACTTATTGTTGCCACTGTTTAGCGAGTTACTGTACGTGAACATTTCTGACATGTGGGTGAGTCTAGTTATTGGCAATTAAGATGGTGTGTTACTAATTTACCTGATGTAAGCTATTATGACTAAACGCAAAAGTACCATTTCTTTGAAGTTAAATGAACAACATACTTTTCTCAAAGACAGTTGATTGTAAAATTCATATAGCCATATTTACAATTATCGTGGAAACTGCATGGAGTTAAGCGTGATAAATCAGTCAATCATAATCTGACTGGTTTTGCTACTCTAGATAACTGCTAAAATCAATGACATCTTCATTAACAAATAATGGGAAAATTTGTTATACAATTCATAAGAAATACTCCTACCTTGGTTTCATGAAACAGGCATTTAAATGTAAAATGTCAGCATAAAATGCTTTACTAAATTCCAGGCATGGAATCAGACTGTTAACATTTAGGGTCACATAGCTTTTAAATTATTTATAATAAAGAAAAATCATTGTTGAGGATTGACCAGGTATCACATGTATCACATTTTCATGGAGAAAAATGCCAGTCTTAGTTTTAGGCTAGCTACTGTATCTCAGAAAGAGTTGTGCCCATGGCGGGAATTGCAGCGAAGCTGCAGTTCCTCATAAACATCACAGCCCAGGCGGCTGCCTCGCCAGCACACATGCTCGGTGCAGCCTCAGCTGTGTGGAGTGCCACATTTGACAGCAGCTCATGGCCACCGAAGCGGTGTCCCACGAGCAGGTGAGCACTCTCTAGCTCGCAGTGGACCGTGCAAGCTGGAACAGCCTACCTTATGGAGGATTGCAGAGTATATTGTAACACACTGAATTCCAGTAACGCTAAAAGACACATGGCAAAGCCACAGAATCTGTCAGGCCAGTCCTCAGACAAAAGAAGAGTTATTTTAAAAAAATAAAACTTCGCATCTCCTGTGGTTGCTATCGCCTTACTTCTGCATTTGAGCTGTCTTTTCAGGAACTGCAATTCCAGTATGTAGCATGTTCAGTGCCTAGGTCTGATCCCTGTTCTTGTAATCGTGTGTGAACTCATGGCTAGTTTCTTACCCTACATCTTAAACTTTCTCTGAGGACTGGTTCTTATTTATATTCTTACTCTTTTATGTATTTTGCGACTTGGTCTACAGCAAGTCTATTCCATGCCCAATGGCTGCATTCAGTGTGTGAGTATTTATGGAAATTTGTGACAGGGCTGCCTCTACCCTATGTGCTTTGATTTCAATATATGTTTTGACTGGCTATCCCAACTTTCATTTTTCTGTAGCTTCCCTTACTATCCCTTTTTGTAACCCTTTTACCAGGCACTGAAACCCCTGCTGTAAGTGATGAAGTCCGACTGCCTGGGACAGACAGAAGATCTGCAGGTGAGTTGCCTGTCAGGGAACAATGATAGTCGGAGACTCTTTGAAGAGAAATTTTCTCACCTTTTCTTTATTCAACCACAGCTACAGCTTCACCGAACATTCCCAATGCTGCAATGTGTGTAGCTGTAGATGTAGAAATCAGAAGAGTGACATGAATTACAGATTGGTTTCCACAATATATAAGGTGAAAAAGGTACAGTTGACTATTAACAGTCAAAGTGAGACCCACACATTAGTGCTGAACAATGCACTAAATTTCATTTATACAATATATAATATAAATTTAAATGTTGACAGTTAAAATACATACCTAGTAATGACTAAGCAGAAGTGGCTAGATGGTAAATGCAAGTATGTAGAAGAATGTATAACTAGGGGAAAAATAGATACCATCTACAGGAAAATAAAGGGGATGTTTGGAGACAAGAAAATCAGCTGTATGAATATCAAGATATGAACAAAGAAAGTAAAGCTGAAAGGTGGACAGAGTATATAGAGGGGATCTACAAAGGAAATGAACTTAGAGACAATAATGTAGGAAGGAAAGAGGAGTTAGATGAAAATGAAATAGGAGATACTACACTAAGAGATGAATTTGACAGAGCACTGAATGACATTAGTCAAAACAAGGCCCCTGAAGTAGATGACATTCCCTCAGAGCTACTGAAGTCTCTGGAAGAACCAGCCAAGACAAAACTATTTCACCTGGTGTGTAAGATGTATGAAACAGGCAAAATACCCTCTGACTTAAAGAAAAATGTAATAATCCCCATTCCAAAGAAGGCAGGTGCTGGTATGTGAGAAAATTACAGAATCATCAGTTTAATAAGTCATGGTTGCAAAAGTTTAGTACATATAATTTATAAAAGAATGGAAAAGCTGGTAGAAGCTGATCTTGGGGAAGATCAGTTTGGATTCAGGAGAAATGTAGGAACACAGTAGGAAATACTCACTTTACAACTTAGCTTGTAGGATAGGTTAAGGAAAGGCAAACCTACAAATTTAGTACCATAATTGTAGATCTGGAGACAGCTTTCAACAATGTTGGCTGAAATACACTGTTTAAAAGTCTGAAGATATCGGGTAAAATATAGGGAGCAAAGAGTTATATTCAATTTGTACACAAACCAGACAGCAGTTATTACAGTTGAAGAACCTGAAATGGGCACAGTGGTTGGGAAGGAAGTAAGACAGAGTTGTAGCCTTTCCCCAATGTTGTTCAATCTCTACATTGAGCAAGCTGTGAAGGAAAGCACAGAGAAATTTGGAGTGGGCATTACAGTTCATAGTGAAGAATAAAAACATTGTGTTTTGCTGATGAGATTGTAATTCTGTCAGAGACAGCAAAGGACTTGGAAGAGCAATTGCACAGAATCAACAGTGTGTTAAAAGGAGCAAACAATATGAACATTAACAAGAGCAAAACAAGGATAATGGAATGCAGTCCAAGAAAATCAGGTGAAGCTGAAAGAATTACATTGGGTACCAAACAATAAAGGTGGTAAATTAGTTTTGTTACTTGTACAGTAAAATAACATATGATGGTCACAGTACAGAAGATATAAAATCCAGAATGGTAATGGGAAGAGGAGCGTTTTTGAAAAAGAGAAATATGTTAAGATCAAATACTAATTTAAGCATAAGGAATTCTTTTCTGAAGACATTTGTGTGAAGAGTAGCCTTGTATGGGAGATAAGCTTGGGCGGTAAATAGTTCAGACAGGAAGAGGAAATTTGGTGCTGCAGAAGAATACTGAAGATTCAGTGGGTATATCACATAACTAATTAGGAGGTACTGAACAGGATTGGGAAGAAAAGAAATTTCTGGCATACCTTGACGAAAAGAAGGGATTGATTGGTTGGACACATTCTTAGACATCGAGGAATTGAAAATTTAGCATTGCAGGGAAGTGTGTTGGGTAAAAATCACAGAGGGAGGCCTAGAGATGAATACAATAAGCAAATTCAAATGGATGTGGGTTGCTGTTATCATGTGGAGGTGAAGAGGCTTGCTCAGGATAGAGTAGGGTAGAGAGCTGCATCAAACCAGTCTCCGGACTGAAGACAACTACAGCCTAGGGATTACAACTGATTGCTGCATGGTTAGGCGAGTGAGTGAGTACAGGTTATAAATACAAAATCAGATGCAAGGAAAAGGTGTAATAATGAATAATAAAATAGTAATGCTGTTAAGTTTATACATCAAAAGGCCAATGTTATGTAATATAAGGTTACTGGACTATGGTTGCCAAGATAAGAAGCAAAGTTTGTTGCCAGAAATGACTTCACTTGTTAACATTTCCGTATCAAAGAAACTTAAATATAAATAGAAGTGAAGTTATGTTTGAAAGTAATCATTTTAGAACTTGGAAAATTGACATTTAATTTCAAGTAACATAGCCATTTTATAATTTTTGATGATGTAGTACTTATTGATTATGTTATCAGAGTAATTTTGTTTGGTTTTGGACAACAAACCTTCATAAATGAGCAGTTCATTCACTTAATACAAGTAAAACTGTTAAAATGAATGTATGTCAAAAATGAGTCATTATCAGAAGCCCTAATTGGTTTTTGAGAAAGTTCGTGTAGCAATATTAAATGTAGTGTAATATTATGTTGTAATGTCTCCTTAAAACTTAATCAATTTATTCTACCAAAACTGTAGAAAGTTTCAATTTTGAAATTAGAGTCCACTGTGGAGAAACTAGCAGCGAGGTATACTGGACTGTGTAAGGTGGTTAAGATCCTCACACCTGTCAGTTTCTTGGTCGAGGATCTGCAGATGCACAAGGAAATCTGCACCCATCAACCCAACTGAAAATGGGTAGCCCCCGGGGAGTTAAACCTTAAGGAGGGGGGGGGGGGGGGGGGGGAGATAGATGCGTCTGCATTAGAGGCCAGTGAGCATCGATTGAGGTCGGCGATATCACTGGCCTTGATGTTCTGGACGTGTGATCTTTGGAGAGTAGTTGGAGAGAATGGCTTTGCTGGCAGACGGGAGGTTTTGGCCTACAGACAGCGAGGTGGTGGGCATTCGCCATGGAGGTTGGACTCCAGATGCCAACAGTAGGGAGAGTACATAGATGGCAATGTGGTGTGTCAGCTGGGGATTTAGTGGACTGCCAGTGAGCGAGTGTGGCTTCTTGGTGATGTTGCGGGTGAGGCGAACTTTGAACTGTGTGAGACTGTAAAGGTGCATTGATTTGCTGAACTAGTTAGTGCATCGTGTTGCATGGTTGTAAGAGGTTATCAAAACTCTTGTGTGAGCCCAAACCTTTTGATTCTAATTATGAATGTTGACTATTCCATTGGTTGTGTTGACCCGGCCTAGTTTGAGTTGTTGGCTCTATTGACCGTGAAGGGTGCTGACTGCATTGGTATAGAGTTCAGTTAACGTAACTTTGTCTGGGCCACTGGTAGTACGTCGTCGGGCACTACAGCGCCACCGGCGCCATCCCTGTATAGAGCACCTGATCGCTTTCAAGCGACTCCGGGCACAGGCTTGGAGGCTGATACGCCAGAGTAAGAAGGACTGTTGGGAGAGATATGTCGCTACCATCGGCTCTCGCGCCGCCCCATCGCTGGTGTGGTCACAGGTTCGGCGCCTTTTTGGGTACCGACCACAGGCGGGAATCCCCAGGTTGAACATTCGGGATACTATATGCATGGATCCAGCTGCTATCTCTGAACACATGGCGGACAATTATGCCAGTAACTCTGCGACTTCTGCGTATATTGCGGGCTTCCGCACTCGCAAAGAACAGTTTGAGCGGAGGCAGCTATCTTTCCACACACGTCGGCGAGAACTATATAATGCCCCATTCACTGAGTGGGAGTTCCAGAGTGCCCTCACTGCTTGCCCTGATACCACCCCAGGGCCAGATCGAATCCACAAACAGTTCCTGCGCCACCTGTCACAGGAGTTTAAAGACCAACTTCTCGCCCTGATCAACCGCCTCTGGGTTGAAGGTGCTTTCCCATCTCAATGGTGGGACAGCATAGTCGTCCCAGTGATAAAACCTGGCGCTGATCCACATGTGGCATACAGTTACCGCCCGATTAGCCTCACCAACGTTCCTTGCAAGCTCCTGGAACATATGGTGAGTCGGCGGCTCATGTGGGTTCTTGAAGACCGTAGACTCCTTGCCCCACAACAAGGGGGATTCCGCCAGGGACGTTCTGCATTGGACAATATAGTTCCGCTGGAGTTGGCCATCCGCACTGCATTTGCCAGGCGCGATCACCTGGTTGCAGTCTTTTTCGATTTCCGAAAGGCTTATGATACCACCTGGCGCTACCATATTTTAGCTACGCTGCATGGCTGGGGCTTGAGAGGACCGCTTCCACTGTTCATACAGAACTTCCTCTCACTACACACTTTTAGAGTTAGGGTTGGTACCCACCTCAGCTCCCCACGCCCCCAGGAGAATGGAGTCCCACAGGGCTCCGTTCTTAGTGTTCCGCTGTTTCTAATTGCCATCAACGGACTTGCTGCAGCAATAGGGTCATCGGTGTCCTCCTCACTGTATGCCGATGACTTTCGTATGTATTACAGTTCGGGTAGTATTGGTGTCGCTGAAAGGCGGCTGCAGGGAGCCATTCAAAGGGCGCATTCCTGGGCTTTAGCTCATGGGTTCCGGTTCTCTGCCTCCAAAACTCGAGTTATGCACTTTTGCCGCCGTCGGGCGGTGCACCCAGACCCAGAACTGTACTTAGGTGACGACCTTCTGTGTGTTGCAGATACACATCGCTTCTTGGGCATGTTGTTCGATGCCCGGCTCACGTGCGTCCCCCACCTACAGCAGCTACGACAAAAGTGCTGGCGGCACTTAAACATACTGCGCTCACTCAGCCACACTGCTTGGGGAGCCGCCCGTCCAACTCTCTTAAAACTTTATAAGGCTGTCATCCAGTCCCGCCTGGACTATGGGAGCCAGGTGTATGACTCGGCAGCCCCTTCTGCGCTTCGGGTCTTAGACCCCATCTTAAATGCTGGTGTTCGCTTGGCAACAGGATCCTTTCGTACAAGCCCGGTAATGAGCCTCCTCGTTGAGGCTGGGGTTCCCCCATTGCGTTACCATCGGCAACACTTGCTGTCTTCATATGTCGCTCGTGTCCACACCTCATACCATCATCCGCATCGCAGGCTTCTCTTCCCAAATGCTGCACTCCCATCCCCTCAAAGACGGCCTCGGTCGGGTCTCCCGATTGCAGTCCGTGTCCATTCCCTTCTCTCCTCCCTTGAATCCCTTCCCTTCCCTCCCACTTTCCACTATTCTTTCCAAACACCTCCTTGGTGTATTCCTCGTCCACAGCTATGGTTGGACTTGTCCTGGGACTCGAAAACCTCCATTTCACCATCGGTTCTTCGTCGCCAGTTCCAGAAACTCCTTGACTCCTTCCATGGTGCGGAGGTCATCTATACCGATGGTTCCCTGGTAGATGGCCATTCTGGGTACGCCTATCTCCATAGTGACCTTTTTGAACAACGGTCTTTGCCAAGCGGGAGTGGTGTGTTCACTGCAGAGCTGGTTGCTATCTCTAGAGCTCTGGAACATCTCCGAGCCTGCCCTGGGGAGTCGTTTGTCATCTGTAGCGACTCCCTGAGTGCTTTGCGAGCGCTAGACCAATGCTTCAGCAAACTCTCTCTGGTGCAGAGTATCCAAGACACTGTTGCAGATCTCCATAGGTCAGGTCGCTCAGTGGTCTTTGTATGGACCCCAGGGCACATCGGCATACCTGGTAATGAGCGTGTGGACCAACTGGCCAAGCAGGCCACCTCCTCACGCCGTCTTGACATTGGGCTCGTGGAAACGGACCTTAGGTGGATGCTACACCGGAAAGTGCGAGACGCTTGGGGCTTGGAATGGTCTGCTCTGAGTGTGCCAAACAAGCTTCGCACAATCAAACCATCCACAGCCACATGGAAAACCTCACTGAGGCCCCATCGTCGAGACTCCATCGTGCTATGCCGCCTCCGTATCGGGCACACTTGGTTGACTCACGGCTATTTACTTCGCCGTGAGCCAGCGCCCATGTGTCGCTGTGGTGGCACCTTGACAGTAGTTCATCTCCTGATGGACTGTACTATTTTAGCCCCCTTGCGGCAGTCTTTTAATCTACCACCTACCCTATCCTTAGTGCTAGGGGACGATGCCTCCATGGCTGAGTCTGTGCTACGTTTTATCCGTGCAGCCGGTTTTTACAATTCTATTTAATGTAGGGTGATTTCTCCTGATTTTTAACCGTATTTTAATATTTTATGTCTTCTGACTAACAGACATTCGTGTCTGCTGTGACGTTCGTGACTGGCTTGTCCATTATTATCTCAGAGACGAGCCAGCCGCGGATTCTCATTTCAAATTTTAGCATGATTGACGAACTTGTTTTATTGTTTTATTTTTTTGCATCTGTGCTGTTGGTTTCCCTAATTGTGTTGATTGTGAAATTTCATCGGTGACATGTACTCCTCATAAGTATTCATATGATTATTGTTTCCAATTAAATGGACATTCTTTGTTGGGAACAGGGGACTGATGACCCAGTAGTTTGGTCCCCTTTAAATAACAACAACAACAACAACAACAACCAAAATATCCCTATTTGATTTTAAGGATCTAGGGATGTGGGCAGAGTGCTTCCGAATGCAGTGTGGTGCTTCATTGTTGAAAAATCTGAACCATACTTAAGTGATTCTCTTGGAGAGGAAAGAAAATTGTCAACAGACTGGTTTTATAAACAGCTTCCTAATGGAAAAAAGGTGTGCCATACTTGCTTAGCCTACAGTAAATAAAAAAAATCCTTTGCATTCCAATGCTTCATGATCAATAACAGTTTTAAACTTCCTTACATAAAGACAATGCAGTGGCGTAGCTATCATAGGGCTAGGCGGGGCAGTGCCCCGAGGCCCCCAAGCTCAAGGGGCCCCTCAGTCTCCGTGAGTGACATTGAATTTTTAATTTTATGTTTTTACTCTCCCACCCTACCGTCCATCGTCTCCCCCTCCACTCAATCCAAGTTTCCCACAGTAGCCGCACTGGGCAGCAGGGTAGAGTAACTTTGCTTCTAATGGAGCCTTCTCTTCACACAATGCCACTCAAAGGGTCTGCTGACCGGCCAAGCCACCAGTCGCTGTGAACAGCAATGAGCAATTGGCACACTTCAGTTGGCAGAAGTGGCGGCATCATCAGAGCTGCTTACAGCAACAGCTGTGCCTTCGAAGTGTTGCGGCATACCTCTAGGCGCAGTGTGAAGGACTGCGCTCCTCCTGACATTGTATAAATACATTTACTGTGCAGTACTTACTATTGGCAAACAGAATAAGCAGTTTGATTATCCAAATAATCCGTTTGCTGAACATACATGGCTCCAAATTACTTCGGATAATCGAAGTTCTACTGCACATAATATTTTAGTTGTGTGGTGTCGCACAAGTCAAAAGTGCGCGCCACCTACTTTCGCCGCGCGCTGCCATGCACGCACGGCGTGGCGTTCTTACGACGTCAGCCACGAGCGCTCTCTGCTACAACTCCGCTCGTGGCCACCACTGAACGACATCATTCACTTGGGACTGAGATAGGAACCAGTTAACACTTCGGAAAAAGATAGGCACCAGTGAAGACTTGGCTACTGAACAGGCACTAGGCAGGCCTCTAGCTCAACTATGTATCAGCATTCTGCAGTACTGAGCTATGTAAAAGTTTAAGTATTGTATAAATTCTGTGCAATATATATCTCATTCTAATTTACTCTAGTGTTTCTAGTTTCTGCTGTCCCACTGGCTGCTCACCTCCGTACCTGCACAAGCGTGCATCCTTTATTCCTGTGTCGGTCTTCCTACTCGGCCACCGACACGTACGACGGAAACGAGACATAAAAGCGGCAACGAGGCTGGGACACAAAAAGTTGAATGAAGGATTTTCAATTTCAACTTTTTGCGAAATAATAGTGAATGGTGCTGAATTACTAGTAGTGTGTTTGACACTTTTGAATATGAAGTCTGTGTAACCAATTGCACTCTGAAATTCGTGATGGAAGAAGAGAAAATATGGTTACTTTGTCAAAATAGTGAACTGTGCATTCTAGACGCTGCCCTTTACCCCACTGTCATTATAATTGAAGATGTCGATTCAATTTACTTTTTCCTAGCCAGACACTAATGTATACTTCATGAAGCCAGGTAGGGGCACAGCTCAATACAAAAGTTTCATCAAATAAAACCCAGCAAACCTCGTTTTGCTGAAACCATTCTACATGAATATTTTCCCTATTTTCCTTCTTTGACTGGGCTATCAACGAAATTAGGCTGATAGGTACGGGGCAGTGAGCTAACAGCCCAGTAGTTTAGCGAGTTGTCAGCACAAACAGTAGTCTGCCAGCTGTCACCGTGGACGTACGAGACCAGACTTGACTGTTTCCAGCAGAGGGCCATGTTTTCGTGGTTGAGTATTACTTCCTCATTGTTTATTTTTACTAGCTTCTGTCTGCGGCTTCATTCACCTTGTATGGAGCAACTTCGAAAACTACACAATGGAGTCGTTTTATCTGTATGTCCTGCCCAGGTCCAACTCTGTCCCTCAGCAAAATTTCATCCAAATCCACCCAGTAATTTTTGTGCGAAAGCATAGTAAAAAACAAACTTTCACAGTTATAACTATATTACTGAGAATGATTAAATATTATCTGCTGTGTGACACATAATTTATCAAGTAGTATTTAGGTTTGCCTTGTTATGTCTTCCAGTGGACAGTAAGGAGATGAGGCAGTTTTGCATCTGTATGGCTTTAGTTTAAAGAGGGCCTCAGTGTCATTTTTGCACTGGGGCCCTCGGTGGCATAGCTACGCCACTGAGATAATGCCTAAAGTATGTCACCCGATACACAACATGAAGTTCCCTTTCCATTGTGGAATAATTTTTCTCCACCTTATTTTATTGCCTTGAGGCAAACAAAACTGGAATTTCCTCTCACTTGATTACCTGTCCCAGAACTTCCTTTACTGAGTGATCTGAAGCATCACATGACATGATAAATGCCTTCGGAAAATCAGGAAGAGGAAGTACAGGTCAGCTCCTAAAAAGCAGCAACACATCATTGTGTCCATTAATATTTAACTTCTTTTGCAGTAACAGTCTCAATGGATGAGGAATCTCAGCAAAAGCTTTCACAAACTTCCAATAAGAATTAATGAAGCCCAAAAATGATTGTAATTGCATCATTAATTGCGATACTGAAAAATTACACACAGCCTCAATCAATTTTGGATCCATTTGTATCCTTTCTCCACTAATGACATGCTCCAAACATTTAACTTCTGTACCTGCAAAAATACATTTCTCCACATACAACATCAAATTAGTGGCTCTCAGTCTCTAAAATAACTCTTGTAACCTCTGTTCATGTTCCAGGAAATCCCTACAAAATACTATAATGTTATCCAAATAAAATAAACATTGCCACAATTTTAATCCTCTCATCACCTATCCAACAACCTCTGAAATGCAGTGGTGTTTTTTAATCCGAATGGCATATGCCCATACTGATAATGACTGAACATCACAGAAAATGCTGTTCCCCTTTTTTTCCAGTGCTACATCTTTTTGGTGGTACCCACTATGAAAATCTAACATGGGAAAAATATTACATTAGATTAGATGCTTTATTCACCTTTGAGCATTTTACATGCAACCAGTGTCATCAAGGTTAGATAAAATAATAGTAATGATAAAACAAAATAGCAGTAATAAATGACTTAGAAAATCCCATAAGATAGGAGAAAATAATATGAAATGAATGTCAAGAATAATAAACAATTACATTATAGGTATCAGATATGTACACCATCATAAACAGATATCAGACAATGAACTTACAGATGTATTACAATATGTTCAAGACAATAACAAAGTTATAGTACCATACTGTATACATAGTTATAAAATAAACAACACTTTTATTTGTAATTTATTATTATAAGAAATTTAAGTCTTTTGTCCCACATTCAAGAAACTCCTGTGCAGAATAAAATATCTTGCTTTTAAACCATTTCACAATAGTATTCTTAAATTGATCTACTGGCACTATATAGGCCTCATTTGGTAATTTATTGAAGTAGAGGAGTCCTAAGTATTTGTAACAATTGTGTGTCTTGCCAGCCTAGCATATGGCACATCAATTGTATGTCCACTTCTTGTACAGTGGTCATGAATTGTCATTCTCAGATCACAGTTATTTAAATTTTCTTTTACATATACTAGGTAATTGTATATATACAGGCTGGGTACTGTCATGATGTTTTTTGTGGTTTTAGGGCGCACAACTGCTGTGGTCATTAGCGCGTCATGATGTTTAATTCTTTGTAGTAGCGTCTACATGAGTCACATGGGCTAAGTCCTGAATACATCTGATAGCTTTCTTCTGCCATTTGAAAACTGTTTTTGAGTCTACAGAATTGCCTCAAAAAATTATTCCATCATCCAGGTGAGAATGGAAGAATGCAGAGTATGCATATAATAGAAGTTCTTTGCTGACACTACTCCTCAGTTTGTATAGCAGATGGAGGACACGGCTAGTCTACTGCAAAGTTTATCTAAGTGGGTATCCCAATTAAGCTTTTGATCTATGTGAAATCCTAATAGTTTGACAGTTTTATTGTCTTGACTAGGAGCAGTAAGATTGAATACAATTTCTTCAGTTTTACTGTCATTTTTCTGCAGGACATTGGCTTCAAACCAAGTATACCATTTCTCCATTGCTACTTCCATGTTGTGCTGCACATGTTCAAGATTGGTGTCACATGTGATGAGATTTGTGTCATCTGCATAAAGCACTGCATCACATGACACAATTGTAGGTAAATCATTAATATAAACTATGAAAAGGAAAGGCCCTAGAACAAATCCTTGGGGTACACCCTTTAGAACTGGAAGACATTCTGACGATTCATTATTTATCTTGACTAACTGTTTCCTGTTCTCCAAGTAGGACTCCATCAGGCATATAGCATTCCCTCTCACTCCATAGTGCTGGAGTTTTTTTTATAAGAATATTATGGGACACCATATCAAATGCTTTCCTGAAGTCCAACAATGTTGCACAAACAATCTCTTTCTTTTCAAAAGAACTGTATTTTTGATACCATACAGTCAACTGCTTTGGTTGTAGAGAGCCTGGATCTGAAACCATATTGTGAGACACTAAGTATATTATTAGTTTCAAAGTATTGATACATCTGTTTGTGCATGCAGTACTCAATTATTTTTTATATTATAGGTATAAGCAATATTGGTCGATAGTTCTCTGGAGATGTTACTTCACCTTTCTTATATACTGGTTTGACAACAGATATTTTTAAACACTGTGGATAGTGGCCTTCTTCTAAGATCTTATTGATTATTTTAGTTAGTGGCTTTACAATTTGTTTTCTGGCAGATTTAATAACACAATTTGAGAGGCCATAGTAATCCTCTGATCTAGAATTACTGAGATTTTGCTACAGATTCATAGACCTCTTTCTCTGTTACATGAGACTAGCAAATGTTGTTTGTGAGATTACTGCTTCTTTCTGGCAGTAATGCCTCTGCCTTCCTCACATCCTGCACTGTACTGCTATCTGAATGTAGACCAAGAAAATGTTCATTTAATGTTTTGGGTGAAATAGGTATCTGGTACACTTTATGATCATAATTCATTTCTGTTTTGATAATTTCCCATGCAGCTTTGCATTTATTTGCTGATTTCAATATATATGCATCATTAGCTTTACACTTTGCTGCCTTGAATTCAGACCTGCAAAGCTTTTTAATTTTCATGTACATCTCCTTGTCAGCATTATTATGCTTTGCCTTATCATGATATAGCAGCATCAGAATTCTTATTCTGTTTAAATGTGGAGTATACCAGTTTTTTTATATTTTGTGGTTTACTGCATTGTCTCTGCTTCACTGATTTATTGTAGTGTTTAGCACAACATGTTTCAAAAAGTTCAGCTAATAGGAGTAGAAATCTATTGGTTGCTTCATTTGCATCTACATTAGTTATTATTTCATCCCATTTTACAATATTCAGTTTCCTTATCAACTGGTTTAGCTTTGAGTCATTAATTGGTCTCATTATTCTGTGTTAAGTGGAGGTTTCAATTATTTTATAGTTAAGAGCCTGTCTGAGCCATAGCCCATCATGATCAGAAATGCAAATACTAATTGTGTCAAAATCAGTTTTGTTTATATGAAAAATACATATTATATTATCTAAGCATGCAGCCTGCCTTGTAGTTTTGGTATTTATGCAGTAGAAGTTAAGAGATCTTAACATGTTTAACAAATGGTTAACATTTCTATTCTTAAACCTAATATCTTTATTTATGTCACCAAATATTTCTATCTTGTAATTTTTGTGTTTAAGTAACAAAAGTATCAATTTCTCCAGGTTTTCAACAAATAAACTTTCATTGTGTTTAGGTGGACAGTATACTGATCCTATAATAATTTCCTGTTTTGGAAATTTTATGGCTGCAGCTTCAAATTTTGCCTCTATGCACAGTTCACTTACATCTATAACTTCATATATCAAATTCACATTATTTTTGACATAGATAGACACTCCACCATGTTCACTTGCTAAGTCAAAACCTAATGGTACATATAATTTGAGTTCTTCACAATTAAGCCAATGTTCATTTACTGACAGAATACTGCAGTTTAAGTTTTCCAACCAGAATTGAAGTTTATTAATTTTATATTTAAGAGACTGCACATTAATGAGCAAAAACATTACATTTTGTCCTATGCTATTTGTGCAGCTGATCCCTTGGAACTTACTTTTGTCTTCCTCAGATCCAGTTATGTACCTTGTTGTTTTTCCCCAGCTGCTGGTATAAAAATTTTGGTTCTTCAGACTATGACTTTCTTGGTTCTTTCTCCTCTCCTCAGTTTTGCTGGTAGTTTCTCTGCTGATTGACTGAAGAATCAAAAATCTTTATTCACCGTAAACCATTTTACATTGATATTGGCTTCATCATTTTTACAATACACACTATATAAAGCTAAATGAATGACACCAACCCAGGTTATCTAAAATTTCTGTAATGTTCGGACTCGGGTATGCATTGATCACAGTATTTGCATTTAGGTGTCTAAACTATAACTCACCGCAATTATACCCTCTTATTACTGTTTACAGATAAAATCCTCCGTCACAGGCTTAAAATCTTGCAAACTTCGATACAGCTTCAGATACACTGGTGGCTCATTTCCTGTAGGTATTCTATGTTGTGAGACATACATAGTCAGCAATGACCCTTTAAGAATAAACAATTTCTCAAATTCCAACAAGGGTTCCATCTATCCTCTATCATTAAATCAAAGATGATGTGCCTTTTGACCTAATGCAACTCTAATGGTAGCCTGTGACTGGCCCTCGACACCATACTCAGTGTCACACTCCTCCTCACTCAACACATCTAAATGGCCCACTTCCCTTCCTTTGTCTGAGCACACATCCTCTAAACTAAAATTATCCACAATTACTGGCACAACTTGCCTGCCATAGTTCTCACACATCCATGCCACACTGCACTTCAAAAGATAACCTTTCTCCTCCAACACATTATTCTCCACCACTGGTTCAATCACACATACCAACTCCTCCAGACAGTTCAAATCTACACTGACCCAAAGCAAACTACCTATACCTTTCAGTACATAATGACATGAATTGTATCTTAAGTTGTTTGTACATGGTTTAACTAGTTTGCCTAATATAGTGGATGCCCTCACACAAGGCTTATGTTGGCAACTGTCAACCCCCCCCCCCCCCCCACTCTCCACCCCCCCCCCCCACCACCACAAGTCGGAATAGCCTCCCATTAAGCTCCATTTCTTGCTGCCTAATGTCAATTTTGGCATCTTGTTGATTCAGGAAGTCAAATTCCAGGATCGTATGACAGCCTTCCCCCAAATGTGGCACAACTTCTTTAAAGTTAGTTTCATCCACTTTAAAACATAAATGCACTGATCCCATTGGCCATATATCATTACCACCCATACCTTGTAACCAATATCTAGGTGGATACAAACCCCCCTCCTCCACCACTTCCCTTCAAACCACCAACACATGTGATCATGTGTCCAATAAAGTTTTGTGCTCACTGCCACTTACAATACCCCTTATTGCACACTCCACCTCTACATACATCTTTCTGGCATTAAATATTAGTAGTGCAGTAGGGTTAAACCTGAAAATTAGACAAATCAGAAATAATTGCTACAAAAGGCTTTATTGTTTTAATGGCTTCATTTGTGGCACTAAGTTTCCCCCTCAGCAGAGTTGTGCATAAGTGGTGGGGGGCAAAAATATTGCAATAAAAGTGGTATTTTTTTGGTATTGTGATTATATCTTGTAAATGCCACACAATATCAAAAACATAGTGGAGTTGAAGTTGTAGGGCATGAAATTCTGCATTGAATGAGACAATCCGCATATTTTTTGGACCATCTGTTTCCATTGCTATTCAAAATTGGACCAATTTCACATGTTCATGAAAGATTGTCATTTTAACCTCTGTTTTTTTGTGATATAGCTGAAACTAACACTTCTATCAATAAAGTGGTTCATACAAATGATATAGAGGAATAAAGTCTGCATTTGATGAGACCAAAAGTGAAATGGACCACCCATTTCTGTACACATAAGTTTGTATTTTCATTGATATGTGTGCAGGGTACTTCACATTTACAAATCTAGGTCTCTAGATCAGTTTTATGCAGACAACGCAAAAATAATATTGTCATGAGTAAAGTTTGAACAGTGTTTAATTTTTTTCCAATTTCAGGGATAATTCCAGAACAAGAAATTTAAGGTCAACTTTGGTAATCCGTTACTAAACGGCAAGGCCTTTTTACACCTTGTTATTCTGCCCTTGTGTATATGTTCTGCCTGACAAGCCAGTGTAATAATGAAAAAAGCTGTATCTTTGTAATTCTTAAGGTAATGGTCCAGAAAGTTATCTCCAAAAAAACCGAAACTATGTTTGACCATATTTTGAGGCAAGTATATTTATGTAGGTCACCTCTGATTTTAATTTAAAGAGCAGCTTTTGCTTTACTGGAATATTGTGCATAATGTAAGTGTGCAGTCATCATGCAACAGCTTCCTGCATCCACCCACTAGGCGCCACAGTTTCTTGCCCTGTCAGGGCATACAGCACCACCCATGGACAAGACAGGTCCAGCTCAGGTAAAAGCTTTTCCTGGCTGGATCTTGCCAGTTTCCACCTTTATTTCAGGGTGGACATATGCCAAATGATGCAGTTATTTACCCATAGCGAACGACAGGACACGCAACATGCGA
The DNA here is from genome assembly GCA_026315105.1 of Locusta migratoria. Classification (NCBI taxonomy): domain Eukaryota; kingdom Metazoa; phylum Arthropoda; class Insecta; order Orthoptera; family Acrididae; genus Locusta; species Locusta migratoria. The sequence goes on along the minus strand of CM048755.1, from coordinate 731,124,752 downwards.
CGTGCAGCGTTATGAGACCTCACTGCCCTTGTGCCATTGTCATTGTTACCGTAAGTAAGAGCACCATGTTTTAGCATATTCATACATACATTGCACATGCATCATCTTCTCAAGAAATCTGACGAACGGCTTAAAGAATTCTTCCAATTTTAGCTGGCACCCTATCCTCTCTCTCTGTTCGATGCATCTGGAATGAAGAAGACTCCCAAGTCAGTGTTATATGACTTGTTCACATCACTGAATGATGTAAACTTGGAAGAATCAGCATTTGTTGTCAATGGTGGATTTCTTCCAGATGAAAGTGATGAACCAGATGTTGACGAAGACCTGGACTCTATATATGAGGCGATGAAAATTAGTGACTTCGAGAAGCCGAGTGACGGGGCGATGCACTTGGAAATTACAGACTTTGAGGAGCCGAGTGGTGCAATGACAGTCAAACATCAACGTGAAATTTGTGCACATACTTCCTTTTACCCTTTTTATCTCATAACTTTATGTAAAATTTTGTTATTAAGAAATATAACCGCTACTTAATTTCAGGAAGTGTCTCTCTCTTCCTGCCTCCTTCATATCAGTTGAATGGATATCACTACATTATATATGAAAAACTTTTTTAATATTATTTTTCAAATATTCCAAAATTTTAATATTTGATTGTATTACTATACTGAATAAGTACAAGACAATTATTGGTTGCTATAGTTCTGTATTTAAAAGAGTGTACACAAGAATGACTTAAGAACTACATTTGGAATAGTCTTCATTGATGATGAGAAATGTTCCAACTTTATTGAGGAGCTGTACACAAATGGGTGGTTGAATAAATTCATTGGTGGTTTAATTGAATGCAGAATTTATCTCTCAATATCTTTTTTATGAACCACATTATTGATAGATGGGTTTGTCTCCAATGATATTACCAAAAAAAGAGAGGTTAAAACAAACAAAAATTCATGAACATATAAAATTGGTCCAAATTTGAAGAGCACTAGTATGGAAACCGATGGTCCAAAAATATGTGGATGGTCTCATTCAATGCAGAATTTCATGCCCTAAAACTTTTAATCGCACTGTGTTTTCTATATTGTGAGTCGTTTACATGACATAATCACAAAACCAAAAAGATACCCCTTCTTCACGAACATTCCCCTCCCCCCCCCCCCCCCCTCCACCACTTATGCACAACTCCACTGAGGAGGGAAACCTAGGATAGTCATACTAGGACATAAACAAAGCCATTAAAAGAATAAAACCTTTTGTAGCAATTATTTCCGATTTGAATGCTAATTCTACTGGGCTATAGGGGGAATGCTGTCCAGTGACAGCAGTGTCCCTTCTGCCATTTAATTGTTGATTCTGCACCAAATCACTAGGTTTACCGGTACTCCTGTTATCCCTTGTCCCCCCTGATTTTTGGCAAAACCTCTGAACAAGAATTTTTCTGCCACACTAAAAACACCTAATCTCTGTGGGAAAGATATTCCTCCTTGCATCTCTTATTCCCACAGCTGTTTCAACTTCCTCCCAGTACAGGGCTGCTGAAACTGCCATTTATAATGTACTTGGAGGTCCACTTTCGACCTTCACTGATAACTCCCTTGGTATATCCCTAAAAATGTGTCCAGTGCTCTTTGTTATACTTTTTCCAAAATCACTATATTATCCTGATTATTATCCCACAATTTGTAAATACTGGTACTGTCTAATTGATTGAGCAATGTCTGCCCACAATGTGATTATATTTCAAGGACTGAAGATGCCAGCAGCTGTTGGAAGAAAGGAAGCTGTGTGCCAGCGCTTGTGACACTCGGTGACCACACGGCACCGAGGTGCCCGATAGTGCTGGTTCAGCTGGATGCATGGCGCACCTGTGTCTACAATTCCCAGGTGTGTGAGGGTTGCTGGCCTTGCCCAAGGAGATGACTTTCTCAGCAGGGCACCACTGTCTCTGGCCTGGGTGGTGTTGAACTGGTGTTGCTAGCTGTCAGTCCATACAGATCTCCCACTGGTAGCCTTGCTGATCGCTGTCTACCTTCACTACTTGCATATTTATATTACAAGCTAACTCAATTGACCTCTTTGTGGCACGTACACTAAAACACTCACTTGCTGAAATCCCTCTGCCAAGTGTAATGAGTCCTCCCAACTCTGCTTTCTCAACCAAACGATAACACTGCCTGACTTGGCATTGCAAAATGTTGTCCTAGTCCAATAACGGTATTTAATTTCATATTTCCATACACAATAATGTGTATCGGTACATACACAACATTGTGTAGAGTCCTTTCTATAGCCCGTGTATTGATATTGTTGATACAGTAGATGTGTACTTCACAGATGACATGGTAAACACACGTAATTAATGTGAAATGAGTAAAACAAATTAGAAAAACATTTCCAAGGGGTACAGTTCCTTATGAATCAGTGTAATTACTTAAAAAACTTCACAGTCAGTTATTAAAGATAATGTGTGTTAAACAAAGTAAAGCATTTAAGTTTTTCAATATTGCGCAACAATGGTTTAAACAATTACAGGTATTAATATTGCAAAATATCAATTAGCTAAAAGTCAAAAATTGAGGATAGATAACAACTCACCATAAAATGGCTTGCCCAGCTGCTGACAGACAAAAATAGACCATCACATTCACACAATTTATAATTTCAGCCATGGACTTCATCAGTAAAAAATAAAAACCACATACATTCACACAATACACACACAACCACCATGTATGAGCACTAGCATCATGAAATGTGAGAGAGGCGGAAGTGGAGGAGGAAGGATGCTGAGTAAGGATGGGGATGGAAAGTTCCTCTTTACATGATGGATTGTAAGGGCTCTGATAGGTGGGAATGTGAGATGCATTGAATATAGTGCAGCAAAGAGGCAGAAGAGGATACTAGGGAGCTGTGTGGGGAGGTGGTGGGGGGATTTGAAATGATAAAAATAATAAGGAAGAAAATAAAAGAGTTATTAATTAAGAGGATAGTGTAAGGGATGACACACAGTTGCAAGGATGACATGAATTTGGGGGATACAGGATTAAGGGGGGGGGGGGAGGAGGGGGGAGATGATGTTAGGCATAGAGTTTAGGCATCACAAGTTATCTTAGGTTGAGAACAGGATGGCTACAGGACTGCAGAATGTGTTAAAGGGACAACTCCCATCTGTGCAATTCAGAAGAGCTGGTGATGGAGGGGAGGATCTAGATGGCTCAGGTAGTAAAGCAGCCATTGAAATCCCGAGTGCTGTGTTCAGCCGCATGCTGTGCCACAGTATGGTCCATCTTGCTTTTTGCCACAGTTTGGCAGTGGCCATTCATCCTGATGGACAACTGGTTCATCATCATACCAGTATAAAATGCTGTGCAATGATTGCAGCAGAGTTGGTAAATCACATGGATGCTTTTACAAGTGGCATGATCTCTGATGAGATAGAATGAGCCTGTGATGGGACTGGAATAGGAAGTGATGGGTGGGTGGATTGGGCAGGTATTGCATTGAGGTCTTCCACAGGGATATGATCCCCATGGTAAGGAGTTGGGATTGGAAGGGGCGTAGGGATGGACAAGTATGTTGTGGAGGTTGGGGGAACACCACTTTAGGAGAGATTGGAAGGATCTTAGGTAGGATGTCTTTCATTTCAGGGCATGTTGACAGATAAGCAGAGCCCTGATGAAGGATGTGATTTAATTGTTCCAGATTGTGGTGGTATTGGGTGACAAGTCACTTTTTTGTGACTGGTTTTTGGGGTTGGAGGGAGGATTGGCCATGTGTGGGGATATGGCATAGGAAATTTGTTTGCTGACTAGGTCAGGAGAGTAATGTCTGTCTGTGAAGGCTTTTGTCATATTGGGTAAGGCACTTCTCATCACTGCAAATTCAATATCCATGGGTGGTAAGGCTGTATGGGAGGGATTTTTTGAGTGGAATGGATGGCAGCTGTCAATGTGCAGAGACTATTGGTAATTAGTAGGTTTAGTGTGGACAAAGATGTGGATGGAGCTGTCAGTGGGGTGGAGGTTAACATCTAGCAAGGATCAAGGATCAAGTTAAATTGCTGGGGAAGAAGGAATTAAGGTTGTGAAGAAACGAGGATAGGGTGTCCTGGCCCTGAGTCCAAATCATAAAAAAGTCATCAATGAACCTGAATCAGATCAGGTTTTTAGGAGGCTATGAAGGTTTCCTCTAGATGGCCCATAAATAACTTGGCACAGGAAAGTGCCATATGGGTGCCCATGGCTGTCCACGGGTTTGATTGCATACTTTTTCTTCAAAGGAAAATTAGGATGTAATTGATAAGGGTTATAAGGAATGAGATATCAGGCTTGGAGTTTGAGGGATGCTAAGAAAGGCAGCAGCAAGACCATGGGTATGTGTGACATTGGTGTATAGTGAAGTGGCATCAACAATGACAAGTAAGAGTCCAGGAGGTAAACGAGTGGGGATGGTGGAGAGTCGGTGAAGGAAGTGCTTGGTATGTTGGATGTGGGAGGCTAGGTTTTGAATGATAGGTTTGAGGTGCTGGTCAACAAGGGCTCAAATTCTTTCAGTGGGAGCACAGTAACCAGCCACAATTGAGCATCCAGGCTTGTTAGGTTTATGGATTTTTGGGAGCATGTAAAAGGTAGGTGTGCAGGGTGTTGGAGTGCAGAGGGAGATGGATTCAGGCAGAAGTTCTGGGAAGGGCCATAATTCTTTAGCAGGGATTTTATGTCATTTTCGACTTTTGGGATGGGGTCATCCTGACAACTTGTAGGTGGAGGAATCAGGCAACTGATGCAGGCCTTCTGTCACATAATCATTGCGATTAATCACAATCGTGGTGGAACCTTTGTCTGCAGGGAGGATGATTAGGTAGGGATCTGTTTTGAGGTTGCCTAAGGCAGTCCTTTCTTCTGCTGAAACGCTGGTATTCTTAGGAAGGAATTTGGGGAAGGATGGTGCTGCCAAATTCGAAGTGAGGAATTCCTGGAAAGTGCCCAGTGACTGTTTAGGTGAGAGTGAGGGATGGTCGCTGTTTGATGGTGGTAAGAATTGGGAAGGCAGGGTTCAATGTTGGAATTTAATTGGCTTTGATTGGAGGGATTGGTCGCAAAATAGTTTTTCCACTGTAGGGATCAGCAGAAGGAGACAAGTCCAACATAGTTAAATTTGGGTTTGGAGCTAAAGATGGGATCTTTGGATAGGACTGAAACTTCTGTGGGGTTGAGGTTTGTGGAAGAAAAGTTAACAACAGTGTTCTGGTATTGTTTAGACTTTGGGTATTGTGGATTGTTGGTGGAGAGTTTTGGAGGATGTGGCAAGTGAAAAAGGTCTGCAAGGCAAAGTCTAGGTGCTAGGAGGGGTTCACAAGGAGGAACACTTTGGGTGGGATATGGGTTGGCTAGTGGTGCACCAAGGCGGCAGTAGGATGTCAGCAGGCTGGCTAATTTATGGAGGTGGTGTCTGGAATGTTCCTCCAACTGCTGGAGTGTAAGGGCTTCAAGTTGGGATATGAGATTTATGAAGTGAGGATTGCACATTGGCAATATTGTTTGGAGGGAGCAGAGGTGGTTCAGGGATGCCTGTGTCATGGAGATGTATTTTTGGAGTACTAGGTATGTGAGTGAGAAGGACTGGTGGAATCTGAAAAGGTGCACGACAGTGTGAAAGGGAGGGGGGGGGGGGGGGATTGGATCCAGATATAGGCATTTTCATGGTTAGGCTACTGGGAAGGATTCCATGGTATAGGCAGCATTTGAGAAATAGGATGTGGAACTGGAGTTTGGCAAGGACAGAGAAACTCTTCTGAACTGGAGGAGAAAGATCTACTTGACCTGGGATGCTGTTGGGAATGATGAAGAAATAGGTGGATGAAGGTTATAGGAGACAGAAGTTCTGGATAGGCAATGTGAAAATAGGCAGTTTCCTTCTCACCCATCATATTCACTTGGTCCTCTTTAACGAGCCACCTTCCTGGATGTTAACCTCCACCTCTCTGACGGCTCCATCCACACCTCTCTCCACCTTAAACCTACTAATTATTAACAGTATCTGCACATTGACATCTGCCATCCATTCCACATCAAAAAATGCTTCCCATACAGCCTTACCACCCATGGACAATGAATTTGCAGAGATGAGATGTCCTTAACCCAATATGACAAATGCCTCACAAAGACCTTCACAGACAGATATTACACTCCTGACCTAGTCCAAAAACAGATTTCCTGTACCGTACATCCACACACCACCAATACTCCCTCCAACCCCATTAACCAGTCACAAAGAAGTGTCCTTGTCTCCCGATACCACCCTGAACTGGAAGAATTAAATCACATTCTTCATCAGGTCTCTGCTTATCTGTCAGCATGCCCTGAAATGAGAGACATCCTACCTAAGATCCTTCCGACCCCTCCTAAAGTGGTGTTCCACCCAACCTCCAGAACATACTAAGCTGTGGAAACATCGCCAGACTGGACTATTTGGGATTCTGATCGACAAACTTGCTCCTCTATCTCTAATGCAGCCCATTGCATCAGCGCATATCTCTACGTATCTCTCACATATTAAGACATTTTTCATCGAATATAGTTACGAACGTGAAGACTTGCCCCATACACGGACTTCAATGACACATGATGTAAACCGCATAATGATGAGGGGCCACACTCAGAATTTGGTGGAGAGACAACATCCTAAAATCAGGGATCTGGCATTCGGTGCATCATGCCCTCCTCGATACAGATGCTCGTGCTACCTGATATCTGGTAATCAACGGCAAATACATGACGCAACTTCAGCTACATGCAAGTAAGATGATGGACTCTCCACTTTGCCCTCAGGGTCACGTGTTAGACACTGATGAGCATCAGCTGATGAGTGGATCTGCTGCTGAGGTGTGGCTTGTCATAAAGAAAATACTTGCCTTTCTTTGTCGTACAGCTCCACACACTATTGAACCACAGTCACTTCTATTTCTGGATGAGAGCTTTTTCCTACACACAAAGACAAATGCAGTGAACTGGATCAAAGGCCTATCTACTGTATATATTACTTGTTTCACGATCAAGAAAAAGAGTTTGCTTGGTTTTTGGACATTCCTCCAAGATCGCTTCACGTTTCTACTACACAATTCAAGACACTGACAGTACTATGCCAATTTTCTGCGTATTGTTTTCCTGGATCCTCCCCCACAGCTTGGGTGTGCCAGGTATAAGATAATAATTTTAATATGAATGCTCCCTCAGAAGAACGAACAAATGTAACGGATGAAAACAATTTATTAGTCTAGATATTGGATTAGATTAATACTTGTTCCATAGATCATATATACGACATTTTGTAATGATGTAGAACATGTCAGTCTTCTTTATTTTTATTTTTTATTTTTTAAAATACAGATTTGTTTAGTGTTGTATTTTTATTAATTTCAGAAATAATTTCATTGTATCTGACAGATGATTGAAATAAGTGCCAAACTGTATTCAACATTTGATTTAGGATCCAGTGATGGTGTGTCCTAATTTATTTAAAAACAAGGCAAATATGTAATAATGTTGTTAAATGCGTAATGTTGTTATATGTACATTGGTACATGAATTAATGTGAACAGCATATTCAATAACTACCGTAACTTCCCACAACTATATACCACTTTTGACATATTTTAATGTGTGACCTTATTGCATAATTTCCAAAAGCCTCATTTATTTTATTTTTTACAGATAGTAGTTAATGTAAGAAATTAAATTACTGCAAGAGTTGGACTCAACACTGTCAATGTGTTGGTGAAATTTCATTCCAAAAAGTAGTACATTGTTATATGGTAACTGCCCAACTATTGTCCACTGTGATTTTTATACTCTGGATCAATGATACCTTAACTTTAACTATTTATTTCACTACTTTTTACACTCATGACATTGTAGAAAGTATTTTAATGAAAAATGAAGTCACAATATAAAGGACAGACCTTCTCAAAAGTCTCTAACAACAGCTGGCACAATGTTATAAGAAAAACAATCCACCCCTTTACACCCCACTTGTCTTTTAGCTCTGGGATACTTACAAATCCCTTTTTGAAGAGACCTTCACTGTCACACTAATGTTACATACAATATCTGACATTTCAAACATTCAAATAATCTTTACAGTTTTACATTTGCAAAAATCCCACTTCTCTCCATACAGCTAACTGTGGTGCATGATTTATGCACATTCAGAACACCACCAGGCTAGTATCCCCCCCCCCCCGACCTCCCGGCCCCACTCATTCTGATTTATCAAATCATCACCCACTTTAGGCACGAACACTACTGTTGCATCAACAAACTTAATTACACCATCGCCAATTAGTTGTGTGTTCAAATAAAAGCTATCATCATCATCATCTGATACAAATGATGCTGTATCCTCATCGCCAGTACTGGCCATCGTCTTCTTAGGAATCTGAAAATTAAAATCCATCCTGGAAAGTGGACCACTGATTTGCTCAAGTTCATACTTTTAATTTTATTGCACATTTCTCATGTATAACATCAGCAGATAAGCACCAAGCTAAAGATGATATACTCTACATATATTAAAAGACAGGCAAAGAAAATTCAAAAGAGCGATCTCCTGCCTTGCTCTCAGTAGGAAAGAAAGTTGGATGACTAAATTGAAATGAGCCTCTTCACGTTACCACTATGGCTACTGTTGCACGACTTTGCAGTTAATCATCCTGCCAATGGATGGCAGACTCCCTCAGAGTTTCAAGAGTGATAGAAGCACTCAGCTGTCACTAAATGGTACCATGTAGAGTCTTCAAAACCAATTTGGACCATAGTTGTGCTTAAGGGCCATAGTTGTGGGAATTTACAATATGTGTAATGTATTCTTAGTAGTTGTGATTTAATTTATGAAAATATCAAAGCACAATATTAAATAGCAAGATGCCAAAGATTAATACGTACTTTAACTAAACATTCAAGTTTCACGATAAATGTAAGTGACCCATAGTAGTTTTAACAGAGTATGAGAATATTACAAATTTCTCTGCCGGTGGTAGACTTTCACTTAAGGTTCCTACTGGTTGCATCAGTAATGTTAGTAATGCTGAATGTACACTCACGTTGTATGGGATGTGGGATGTGCAACATGTAGATACGTTACAAGATGAAGCAATTAAAGTGAACTGGCTGAGATGGTGGAGTAATGTTACATTCATGGAAAAAGCAAGTTTATCTTAGAGACTCTTGGGTTCGGCATCAGAGGGTAAGAGGACTCAAGGTCAACTCGAGAAGACGTGCCCGGAACTCACGTGAGGGAACAAGAATTCAGCTAACATCTATCCGCATATGGTCTGTGTGCAGTCACCATTAATGTTTGTTCCACCGGGAGAGTGGTCTTATTTATGTTCACTATCGGACGCTATTGATGCTGATCTTCATGTAGAGTTATTTTACTTCCAGTGGAAATCCTCCCAAATGAAGGAGTTTTTTTTTTTTTCATTGATATTGCTGTGGGAGACTACGAACACCGACTGCAGGCGTGGCGCAGGAAATAGCGTCACGGACTACGGTGCTGAAGGTCGACGGTTCAATCCCGCCCACCAGCGAAAATTTATTTCTTTGTAATTAACAATTCTAGAATGTTCCACATCTTTCTTATGTTCACTTGTAAATTCTACTTGTTTCTTATGTTAACTGTTCTTCTAATTTCTGGTAAATTCTGTCTGTGTATAAATGGCAGAGCACTCTGCCTGAGAGGAGTTAGTGCTGCATGTATGTTGAGTTTGTAATAAACGTGCTTTGAGTATAAGTGCTGTGTTCAGTTGCCTTCGAAGTCAAGCCTGCTCCCATTTCAACGTGACATTGTTTGGTGGAGGCGCCGGGTACACTGTGCAACAGCTGCATCACCGTGGCTCCGATTAGGCAACGTAGAAGCCGTTGCTTACACGGACAAGAACTGGAATACAAGGGATATACCGAGTACATCCTTCTGAAAGTCCATATCATAAGAAGAACCATAGACACGAAATCAACGGTAGGCCAGCTGCACATCAGACACCCGTCGGTGTTCTCTGGAGACGCTGGACAGGATCCCAATAAATGGCTAAAAGGATTCGACCGAGTCGCCAAATACAACAGGTGGGATCATACAATGTGCTAGGCCAACGTTTATTTCTACCTGGATGGAACAGCCCAGCAATAGTTCGAGAACAATGAAGACAAACTGAATGACTGGGAAACGTTCCAGGCGGAACTTAAGAAGACGTTTGGAGATCGACAGCAAAAAATCCTCTCAGCGGAAGAACAACTGAAGAACCAGGCCCAACGACATGGTGAGCTGACACAGTCTTACATACAGAATGTTTTGGCTCTGTGTAACACTGTCAATACGAACATGACTGAGGCCGACAAAATCACGCACCTGATGAAGGGTATAGCAGAAGACATGTACCAAGCCCTTCGGATAAAAGATGTCGCTACGACAGAAGAGTTCATCAACTGGTGCCAACGTATTGAAGAGATGCAACAAAGGAGAGTTGGACACAAGAAGTATGACCGACTCCCCAATGTAGACCCTATGGCCATTGTGGAAGACCAACATGACTTCGCTTCTCTCATACGACAAATTGTGAGAGAAGAATTACAACAGTGCATGGCAGCCGGAACTATTAGACCGAGCGAGCGTCACATTATGGCCATGGATGCAAGCCATGTAAGTCACGAGGTAGCCAACGCCGCTGAGGACGAGGTATTTCATACATTAGCTCCTGTCTGCCCCGCCAATCGCACCCGACGTGTGAATGGCGTCGCCCTGCTATGACATATGCTGCAGCCGCCAAACAGCAGCCTATGAACCAGCTGACATGGCCACAACCAACTCCCCCAGCAAAAATCACGCCCCGCAGGAGAACAGACGTCTGGAGGACAGAAGACAACACACCACTGTTTTTCCACTGTGGGCGCCCTGGACATGTCGTACGCTGCTGCAGAGAGAGAAGGCGAGTATTCGACAATTATTTTGCCGCAAGACATCATCCGTCAGAGCAGTTCTATCCCAGGCAATCACCTGCTGATGAGTTTAGTCGACCTATGGGAAGAAGCCCATCGCCATACCCCAGACGAGGTTGCTCCCCGATGCGCCGCAGATGTTCACCGTCGCCGTACAGAGGTACCAGCCGATCCCCTAGCCGCCGCACCCAGGAAAACTAAGCGAGGCGACCATCTACGGAGGTAAGGCTGCCGCAGATGAAAATCCTCCATAGACGACAGTTGCTAAGATGTCGGGAAATTTCATCGAAGACATAATCGACGGCCAACCTGTCCGGGCACTTGTTGATTCAGGAGCGTGTTTTTCTGTACTGTCGGAAAATTACCACCGCATACTAAAGAAGACAATTTTCTGTGATACAGGGGCAACTGTGCTGAAGGTTGCGAATGGAAAGTACGTCCATCCAGCAGGAACTTGTGTCGCAAGAATAACCATCAACAACAGGACCCAGCCGTTTGAATTTGTCGTGTTAACAGAATGTAGTCACAATGTCATCCTCGGATGGGACTTCCTTCAGGCATCCCAAGCTATCATTGACTGTGGAAGATTTGAGCTTCAAATTGAAGAAGTTGTTCTGCCTGATACATGTAATACAGAATTTTCTGGGAAGTTATTCATCGTTGACAATGTGACGATACCGCCGTTGACAATGAGAAGAGTTGCAGTCACAAACACAGATGACTGGTTAAACTGTGAAGTTCTCGTTGATAGTAAAAAGTTTATCAGGCTCACAAAAGAAATTTACATACCAGCGGCTATCATATGCATTACCGGTGGTCAAGGAGAGATTTGGATCACAAATTGTCACGAGCAGTCACAACTTATCCCCAAGGGAATGTGTATCGGGACAGCTGAACCAATCCAGGACGGTGAGCTCAACGTCATCAATGAAGACCTATGCCCTGCTGTTAGTACAGACAACACGCTGGAGGAAACAAACGTGGAACTGAAAACAGGGCCTGGTCTGACCAAGGAACAATGCCAGCGGGTGTTAAGTATACTACGCCAATTTTCGGGTGCATTCACACCTCAGCAGGGGAAAAGTCAGACGAAACGGCCCACGATAAAGCACCGTATCAATACTGGGGATCATTCGCCAATTAGCCAGCGTTTGTATAGAGTGTCGCCAGCTGAAAGACGGATAATTCGGGAGGAAGTGGAGATGATGTTGCGAGATGACATTATTCAACCTTCGGAGAGTCCTTGGTCGTCTCCGGTGGTCCTCGTAAAGAAGAAGGATGGCACGTGGCGATTATGTGTGGCGGCTGAACAGAATCACAAAGAAAGATGTCTACCCGTTGCCGCGTATTGCTGACACCTTAGACTGCTTGAAAGGAGCTACATACTTCTCAACTATGGACATGCAGGCAGGTTACTGGCAAATCGAGGTTGACGAAGCTGACAGGGAGAAGACGGCTTTTATTACACCTGACGGCCTCTATGAATTTAAAGCAATGCCATTTGGATTATGTGATGCTCCACCCAGATTCGAACGCATGATAGACAACTTGCTTCGACACCTTAAGTGGACGACGTCTCTCTGCCATATAGATGACATTGTCGTTTTCTCGAAAACATTTGAAGAACATCTGAGTTGCCTGTCAACTGTGTTGAAGTGTGTTCAAACTGCAGGTCTCCGCCTCAATCCAAAGAAGTGCCTCTTCGTCGCCAAAGATATAAAAATACTGGGGCATCTAGTCAACGGAGATGGAGTCCGTCCTGATCCAGATAAAGTAAGGGCAGTCACAGAATTTCCAACTCCTCAGCACATTCGTGATGTGAGAAGTTTTCTCAGGCTGTGGTCATACTACCGATGTTTCATAAAAGGATTTTGTAACAAGGCACGTCCATTACAAGAACTTCTGCAGGGAGACGCAAAGTTTTACTGGGATGAGACAAACGAAAGAGCTCTCCGGGCACTTAAGGAGGCTCTAACGTCCGCACCAGTGCTAGCCTTGTACGACGAGATTGCGGAAACGGAACTTCACACAGACGCCAGTGGTTATGGGATTGGTGTAGTGCTTGTACAAGTTCAGGAAGGTGCTGAAAAAGTGGTAGCCTTTGCGTTAAGAGTACTCTCAAAGTCCGAGATAAACTACTCTACAACTGAAAAAGAATGTCTCGCAGTTATCTGGGCTATCAACTTGTTCCGGCCGTATTTTTTCGGCAAACCATTCCCCGTCGTGACAGACCACCATTCTTTGTGTTGGCTGACTAGCTTGAAGGATCCATCAGGTCGACTAGCAAGATGGGCACTAAGACTCCAAGAGTACGATGTCACAGTGGTATTCAAGAACGGGCGCAAACATAAGCATACCGCCTGCCTTTCGAGGAATCCATTAGCGGAACACAACAGCATTAATGAAATTTCAGCCCTCACTGAATTAGATGACGTTACAGCTGAACAGAGGGAAGATCCAGCACTATTAAAAAGATAGAGGCCTTGGAGAAAGGAGAAACGACCAAAGGAGAGTTCCAACTTATAAACAGAAAATTGTATAAGAGCAACTACGATCCACTGGGCCCCAAATGGCTACTGGTCGTTCCACCTCATCTCCAGCCAGCTATTCTCAAATATTTCCACATGCTCCAATATCCGGTCATCTGGGATTCGTGAAGACCCGAGACAGAATCAGTCGCAGGTATTACTGCAAACGTCTCTACCGATCTGTCAAGCACTATGTGAGTCACCGTAAAGAGTGCCAGCGACGGAAGCATGTGCCGCAATTACCTCCAGGGCATCTCATACCGATTCCGCCGGCAGCAGCTCCATTCCACTGAGTTGAGATCGATCTTTTAGGGAGGTTCCCGAAGTCGACAACTGGTAACCGTTGGATAATAGTCTGCACTGACTACCTCACACGCGACACTGTCACCAAACCTGTGCCGACTGCAGAAGCTCCTGAGATCGCAAAATTCCTTGTAGAAGACATTATTTTGAAGCATGGAGCACCACGTTTCATGATATCTGATCGTGGAAAAGTATTCCAGTCAAACTAGTATCAGAGGTAATGGCACGGTGTGACATTGTCCACAGAATGACAACTGTATACCGTCCTCAGACAAATGGTCTTACGGAACTCTTTAACAAGACGTGGGCCGACATGCTGTCGATGTACATCGATGTTGAGCAGAAGGATTGGGATACAATTCTGCCAGTCGTGACATTTGTTTACAATACCGCAAGACAAGACACCACATGCTTCACTCCGTTTTTCCTGCTCCATGGCCGTGAAGCTGAGACGACAATGGATACACTGTTCCCGTTCCAATCGGACGACACTCAGGATGACTATGTTAAACAGCTCATCACCAGGGTTGGAGAAGCAAGACAGCTGGCTCGCATACGGACACTGGACGCCCAGAAGAAGGACCGTCAGCGGTATAAAGACAAGCACCGACCTGTTGTGTACAGCCCAGGAGATCTGGTATGGATTTTTACCCCTGTATGGAAGGTTGGACTGTCAGAAAAGTTATTGAAGCGATACTTTGGTCCGTATCGTGTCATACGCCGCCTGTTAGACGTCACATACGAAGTTGAGGATTATGAGCCGTGGTGGAAACGTCAAAAACGAAGAGACACTGTTCGTCCTGCGCATTAAGTCTTACTAAGATCCTGAAGAGCAGATAGACGACAATGGCTTCTTGTTCAAGGACTCTAAGGACGGTAATGTTCCTGATGAAGCCACGACAGGAACGTCTGTCGTCGATAATCGTGGAGAAGGGAAGGTTTCTATTGAACTGTCATTCAGAGGACCCATGACACGGTCAAGATGCAGGACATTGCAGCTGGCTCCACAGGGATCATAACAGCGGGTCGCTGTTTCTCCAGGAGAGGGAGCAATGCCGCGAGAGACTACGGACACCAACTGCCGGCGTGGCGCAGGGGATAGCGTCACGGTGTGCGGTGCTGAAGGTCGCCGGTTCAATCCCGCCCACCGCCAAAAATTTATTTCTTTGTAATTAACAATTCTAGAATGTTCTACATCTTTCTTATGTTCACTTGTAAATTCTACTTGTTTCTTATGTTAACTGTTCTAATTTCTGGTAAATTCTGTCTGTGTATGAATAGCAGAGCACTCTGCCTGAGAGGCAGTCAGTGATGCGTGTTTGTTGAGTTCGTAATAAACGTGCTTTGAGTATAAGTGCTGTGTTCAGTTGCCTTCGAAGTCAAGCCTGCTCCCATTTCAACACGACAATATATATACAAATAAAAATGAGAGCCTAAAACATTAAATAAATAAAATAAAGTCAAATCCTCACCTGTATTTTTCTCATAAAAAAAAAAAGAAAAAAAGCGATAAATAAATAAAGGCGCCTCGCTGCAAGGCACACGGTTGCTCACCATCGGAGGTTCGAGGCCTACCCGGGGCATGAGTGTGTGCGTTGTCCCTAGGTTAGTTTACTTTATTTTAAGTAATTTGTAAGCTACAGACTGATGACCATGCAGTTTGGTCTGATAGATTTACAAACATTTGAATTTTTGTAATTTTTGGATCTAGGCCGAATTCTTTTATAATACTGATAAGGGATTCTCTATCAATGGAATCATAAACTTTCATAAAATCGACAAAGGTAACAATTGTGGCTTTGTTTTTCAGTTTTCTCATTTGTAGGATGGTTTTTATATTCCAAATCTGTTCAATGCATGATCTATTTTTACAAAATCCACCTTGGTAGGGAGACTGGGGGAATGACGCCACCTTAAGCATAAACTATTTTTATTTGACTCAGAGGCCTGTATATTTTACAAATTAAAATGGAATTGCATTCTATGATTAGTTATCCAGTCATTGTATTTTTTATGCTTTCTGTGTCACTCTAAAACCATTAAAAATAATTTAAAAAAGTCTACACAGTGGCAGCATTACCCCATATACTGGCGTAATTCTGCCACCCTCTTGGGGTAATGACGCCATATGCCTTAAAACTAAAAAACATCATTGTAAATGCAATAAAAGATAGTTTAAGTGAACTGTAAGTATGTTTCAAATACATTTATGAACATGGTAGGTAGTCCAAAAAAACTTACTAAGGCCTACACACTTAAGTTTCGTAATAAATTTAGCCTATGCTAAAAAAACGTATTTAGAAATTAATAATGTAATTTAGAAACAAAATTAATTAGAATCCTGCCAAAAATAAGGTTTTATATAGTTGATCTTAAAACTGGCAAAAATCGCATACATAATTATTTGCGGAGTCTTCACCACTACATTCCAAGTGAGCCCATTTTCCCACACATTTGGCACCTATACCAAAGTTCATTAAAACCGTACTCCCCAGAAACGAGGCACAGCTCAACGTCTTTTGAACGGATGTCCACGGCATCATATCCTCATCATCATCGCACAACCCTTTCTCGTCTAAATCCATGTTATCTTCACTTGAAAATTCTTCAAACTTTATTCTTTGGCTTAAAGACAATTTTTTTGCTTTCTTGGGTGGGACATGGAAATACAATGGAAAATTGTATTGATATGCAGGAGGATCTGCATCAAATTGATGCATGGTGCAGGGAATGGCAATTAAAGCACAATGTAGACAAGTGTAATGTGCTGCGAATACACAGAAACAAAGATCTTTTATCATTTAGCAGGTCAGCAACTGGAAGCAGGTAATTCCATAAAGTATCTGGGAGTAGTCATTAGGAGGGATTTAAAATGGAACGACCATATAAAATCAATTGTCGGTAAAGTAGATGCCAGACTTAGATTCATTGGGAAAATTCTAAGGAAATGCAGTCCGAAAATGAAGGAAGTAGGTTACAGTACACTTGTTCGCTCACAGTTTGAATACTGCTCACCGGAGTGGGATCCATACCAGGTGGGATTGATAGAGGAAGTGGAGAAGATCCAACGAAGAGCAGCGCGCTTCGTTACAGGATCATTTGCTAATCGTGAAAGCATTACAGAGATGATCGCTAAACTCCAGTGGAAGACTCTGCAGGAGAGACGCTCTGTCGCTTGGTACAGGCTTTTGTAGAAGTTTGGAGAACTTACCTTTACTGAGGAGTCTACCAGTATATTGCTCCCTCCTACGTATATGTCGCGAAGAGATCGTGAGGATAAAATCAGAGAGATTAGAGCCCACACAGAGGCATACCGACAATCCTTCTTTCCGCGAAGAATACGTGACTGGAATAGGAGGGAAAATCAATAGTGGTACTCAAGGTACCCTCCGCCACACACCGTCGGGTGGCTTGCGGAGTATGGTTGTAGATGTAGATGTAGACATCACCTTTACTGTCTTTTTGTACCCTAGTTTTCTTCTTTTCAGGTAGTATTTTTGACAGTTTTCGCGCTACTTTCTAAAAGTGTGATTGCTGCTTTTTTGGCAGTTAACTTTTTCTTAGAATTTTGTTCAATTCTTTTGGCTTCACTTTGTTCAAGAGCAGCTTTCATCAGATGGTGATAACTTATCTAAAACTTGAGAAAATACATTTACATCTTTAGAACTAGGTCCTGAAGATGTTCCAGAGCAACCAGCAACTCCAGGCAATCCATCTACATAAATGCCAAGCTCTTCGCAATCTAATACTGTGTTGTGTGTCTACTGTGGGCATGTTCTCAATTGAGGGCTATTTGAGTTGTGACGATCATCTTCAGATATCCTGTCTGTGTTAGAGCGACTGACTTCTTCATCTTCTTGTTCATCAATCACCAAAGGCTGTATAAATCTGTCAGCATTCATTGGGAAGATTCCAGTGCTTGCAAATCCAGAAACAACTTTTTCAATAGTTGCCACATTCATATACGCAGCATTGAAAATCTCAGCAATGTCGTATGGTTTTAGCTTCCTGTACACATGTGATGGCATGAATTTGTCACATTCTCTGTTGATTGATCTTTTCAGGGGGCCAAAAAATGTAACATCATGAGGTTGCATCCTATGAGATGTGTGCGGAGGGATTGAGATCATATGAATGTGGTTTGCATGACAAAACTTACACAAATCCAGGGATATGTGGCTCCCGTGATTGTGTAGTACCGTGTAGTACCAGGAGAACGGGCTCTTGTTCTGATGGCTTAGCAAACTTATTAAAATGTTTCAGCCAGTCAAGAAAAAGTTATTCATTTGACCATCCACTGTGAGACCATTTATACAGTGCACCTGCTGGTCTACCTCTCTGAAGTAAGGGCGTTATCCTCTTTCTGGGGAAAATAAACATTGGAGTACATACTGTCCCAACGCACTCATAGCACATACAGCTGTAATATTACGTCCTCTCTCCCAGCTTGTCACTCCTCCAACCTGTATTTGGCCTTTAGGCCCTAATATATGGCCCGGTTTTTTAACTGAAGAGATACCAGTCTCGTCCATATTGTAGATTCTGGATGGTTTAAAGTGATATTTATCCATCATTGAGTTTAGATTTTTGAAAAATAGGTCAACTTCCCATTTATTGAATCCTGTCACTCTGCCGATGCTTGTTGGAGATGGTTTATGCAATGAAACTTCTGGATTTCTTCGCCGAAATTCTGATATCCAGTCTTCTCCCGCCATTTTTCTTTCTCGGTTGAACGTGTGTTTAATTTATAGTTCCTTGACCAAATCAAATGCTAACCTTCTTAAATCTGTAATGGTAATTCCATAAAAGAGATTACCTAGATCAATGACTCTTTTAGCGAGTTCTGCTTCCTGTTCCTGGCTAAAACATGAGGATCTACCCATCCTGGGGCTAGAGGTTTTGTTG
The DNA here is from genome assembly GCA_026315105.1 of Locusta migratoria. Classification (NCBI taxonomy): domain Eukaryota; kingdom Metazoa; phylum Arthropoda; class Insecta; order Orthoptera; family Acrididae; genus Locusta; species Locusta migratoria. The sequence goes on along the minus strand of CM048755.1, from coordinate 731,106,025 downwards.
TTTCTTAATCTGTCTCGAAGTGTAGAACGAGGTATTTTAAATGCTAGGGCGACACTTTTAACTGATTTTCCTTCAGCCTGTAACTCTTCTTCAGTCCATCTTGCTTTCATGGAGGTCCTTTTTTTGACACACAGCATCTGAAATCGGATGAAAATCACATATCAATCATTCCACTGTGACCTGGGGTAATGCCGCCATCCTGTAAAGGTGGCGGCGGCATTAGCCCGGTCTGACAACATGACAAACAAAAGTAACTTATCACAACTAAGAAATAGAAAAATAAAAAGTAAGGACAGTAATATGTGACCAAATAACTATATTACGTACATACCAAACTTATATAACTATTTCTAATGCAAAATAAACATACCTCGCATAGACTGAAGGTGAAAAATTACAAGAAATTTGTAAAAAAAAAAAAAAAAAAAAAAAAAAAAAACTAAAATCGTTCCTCACACTTAACCGGTTCACTGACAACTATGGCCTCTACAGGCACAACTTCGGGTGTTGTCAGCTAGGTTGCAGCACCTGTCACGGCACTCTCTTACCAACGGTTTATTATACATGTGGGGTGGTGGATTTACCCGGGGTGGGGTCATTCCCCCGGTTTTCCCTATTCTCCTATTTGTGTGTCTAGTTGATGTTCCGCCCAACTAAGTAGTGCTTTAGGTAGGATTCTATATTGTTACTGGCAGAAGTGATATCCCCGTATAATTATTGAGATCTGTTGTAGGGCCTTTCTTGTGCTGAGGGTGTATGATGGTAGTTCAAATGTTTGATAAGCTTAAGGGATTTAACTATGGGGTCATCAGTCCCTAAACTTACAATCTACGTATGAACTACCTTATACTTAATACGACACAAACATCAATTCGGTGGATGCGAACCACCGACGGGGAAAGGCCTCGCACATCATAGCATAGCGCCTCATTGCGCTCGCCTGCCACAGTGGCCGAGAGGTCTGCGGCACTAGTCACATTCTGCATGGCCACTACGGTCGGGGGTTCGAATCTCCCCTTGGGCATGGATATTTGTGCCATCTTTAGTATTAGATAGTTCATAAGTAGTTTGTAAGTTTAGGGACTGATGACCCCGTAGTTAAGTCCCATAAGCTATACAAATATTTTATTTCTTCATTGCGCTCGGCCGCTCCGCCACGGCTATGATGGCAGTTTTCCAGTCTTCCGGAACTTCTTCATTCTCCCAGATTTTATATATTATATTTTTGAGTTTAAGAATGATCTCATTATTTAGAGCCTTCCACAACTCCGCCTTAATTCCAACCACTCCAGATGCCTTATTGTTTTTTAAGGCATATATGATTTATTTAAGTTATTTTAAATCTGGAGCTGTTGAACTGTTATTTTGAGTATAATTTCCATTGAAAGTGAATTTGGTTTCAGGTTTATGACAGTTGTGTAAATCTTCAAAATGTTTTGCCATTATGTCACAGTTATTCTGTTTAGAATGGGCCATTTGGTTAGTTTTTGGGCTCGCTAATTGTAATGTTGGCGTTATAAATTTGGTTAGTTGCTTCTTAAACAGTTGGTAATAATTTCTCGTCTTATGCATTTTGAAACCTTCATTGATTTGATGTAGATCATTCATGATGAACAACTTCCTTTCTTTCTTAAAAATTCTAGTGGCTTCTCTTCTCTTCTGAAGGAGATTTTCTCTATTTTCCTGACTTTTGTTTGCATTCCACTTTTCCCATGCTTTTTGTCGTTCTTGAAGAGCCTTGTCACATTGATCGTTCCACAATGTCTGTTTATTTACGTTTGGTAGGTGGTGCAGTTCTGATTGCTGCTTCGATGATGCCATTTTGGAGGTCATTCCAAGTTTGGAAGTCCTGGTTTTGAAGATCTGCCTTTAATTTTATCGGTTGCAGTTTATCATGGTCATATTTTGGGATCTTAGTTTGTCTATTGTGTTTTCTGCGTATTTCAGGCTTAATTCTAAATTTAGCTACAGAGATGTAGCGATCCAATTCTATATTTGTGGATTTTATGTCTGACATTCATTATTTCCTTAGATGACTTTCTGCTTATTGCTATGTGATCCAGCTGCTTTTCCCCACATATTGGGTTTAGTGATACCCATGTCATTAGTTTTTTAGGATTTCTTTCAAAGGACGTGGATTTAGAATTATATTGTGATTATCACATAGTTCTATCAGTCTTTCCCCCTTTTTGTTGGTACACTTGTGAACAGAATATTTACCAACCGATTTTCTGTAATTTTTTCCTTTCTAATTTGTGCTCTTAAGTCTCCCAGTAGAACAATAGTGTGTTTCGATGGTATTTTACTCATGTAGTTATCAATTTTCTTCCAGTATTCATCTACATTATGTCTGGTTTTATGCCGGTTTTTATCATTTGTGGAGCCATGGACATTTAGAATTGTGTACATTTTGTTTGTGGATTTAAATGTTAGAGAGGATGTTGTTTCGTCAATTGGGTCAAAACTTTCTACTGACTCAGTTATTTTATTAGAGATTATGAAACCACTGCCGAAAATGGGCGCACCTTTCAATATCTTGCTGCTGGACTTACTTTTATAAATTCTGTATCGATTTGATTCAGAAGGTTCATTGTCTACATAACGGGGTTCCTGTACAGCTGTAATCATTATGTTATTTTTATCTAATAATCTGTTATTGTTTTTAGTTTTCCAAGTTTAATGAGAGATTGGGTATTTGAAGATGCTATATAGATTATTTGCTTAAATTTAAGTTTTGTGTGTGCAATCTTCAGGGTGCTCCGATTCACCCAAAACTTTATGCTGTGGTCCCCCAGAATCCAAATGACCACTTGACACCTTACCAGTGGGTATGGTGGAGGATTCACCTCCTGGAGTATTCTGATTACATAAAGCCTTCTTATCTATATTGATTATTGTTTTGGTGATTAGTCTGTGCTAATTGAGCTCACCTCTTACTTTTGAAGGTAAGTTCTATAGGAAATGGCCGCTCCTCACATTGCAAACAGACACCTACCAGAGAGCCGCTCAAGATGAAACAAACATTTCTGGATTCAACTTCCTTCCCATAATAGGTAAGGTTGCCTCTTCCACCAGCCTCACCTTACCAGAGTCCATCTCTTCCGCTGCTGCTACCGTTGAGGTCTTCGTCATACCCTGACAAGGTACTATCACCCGGGCTGGAGGTTTTACTCCCCCTCCTCCTTTCTCAACCGGGCTTGGGACCGGCTATGGCAGAGTTATTTCTTGAATATATTGTATAAAACCTATATGTATATTAGTTTTGTGATATTTCGTGTCAACCATTGCTCATTATAAAATTTATACAAATTCATATACTGGAAAAATTTATATATGAAACATAAAACCATGATCTTTTCAATTTCTCCAACTACTAACAGCGAGTAGCAGGCGGTGAGCTGTTGTAGGTAAACGTGTCTGATTACACACACGAGAGTTGCACGAATAACGTTTGCGGTATCATATCCCAATCCACAAGACTTACTTAAAAGGCGGGTTGCAGTGCCGTCACCGGAGATCCTCTTCCTCCGCCCAGTCTAACCGTTCCTCGTCAGGAGGCCGCGTTGACTCCCCCTCAACTTCCATGTACACGTCACCTGATAAATGGCCCGGTGCAGCAGTACTGGCTTCTGCCGTCGATGTCGACCCGGAAGGAAACGTTAGTGGGCGAGATCGTTTCTGATGCTGGTCTTCTGCCTTCCTCTTCACTGGAGCCAAAGCACTCTGAACACCTGAAGGCGGATCTGTCGTCATCTCTATCTCCGCTTCCGATTCGTTTCTCAGGAGAAGTACATTCAATTGTCGAACAGCCGCCTCGCGTCGCTTTTCCGCATCCGTTGTTGTCTTTTGCTGTTCAGTACGCGAAGCCTGCCGCCTCTCCGTTAGTTGCTGAGGGGCTAGGTCGCCAGTCTTGATGGTCTGCTGTGACTTCTTCGGCCTACGTTTCGAGGACGCAGAGTCCTTCTTTACTGGCGAAGGACTTCGGTCTCTCACGGAATGACGGCCTGACTCTAGCATACGGGCTCTGCTGCCGCTGCGCGAACGGTTGGAGGAATTATCGGCGTCAGAGGCTGGGACTCGTCGCGGTTTCGGCATCTCGAGTACAGCACCATGTCCGGGTTCTGATCCTGTCCCTGAAGCCGTTATCTGATTCGGGTCTGTCAGTGATGTCACGTCGGAACTTTTATTAATCTCGGACGAAATCGGGGTTACATCTGTCTGATTAGATTCAGTAACTGCCGGCGACTGAAAATGAATAGATTCTCCGACCATGTTCTGCTGAACTTCAGCAGGCTGTGATACCGGTAATGATGCACCTACAATAATCGGCTCAGTATGTCCCGTCACCTCCGATTCAACTAAGGAGTGCGTTACGTCCATGGCAATGATACCGGCTTCTGATTCAGACTCTGGAACTGCACGTTTTGCGGTAGCTGGAACTGAACCCAGTGCCACCGTCGCGTACGTTGTGTCGTCCGAACTTTCGCCCCGTGACAGCTGCACAGGTCGCTTGCGTCTCGGACAATCCTGCCAAAAATGACCCGTACCATTGCAAAAGGAGCATGTTTGTGGTTACCCACTGTAAGTTACGAACGCACGATGTCCGTTAACATAGATAAACGACGGAACATGTGTCCTCATTATCATTTTGACACTCCTCACGCCGTTTTCAACTTGATATACGTACGCACTAGACCACTTTTCTTTGATGACTTCTATCACATCACCGTAAGGAGATAATGTCTTTTAATGGTATCATTTCTTATTTCAAAGGGCAAGTTGAAAACTCGCACTGTCCTTATACCGTAACCGGCACTTGAAATCTTTACATTACTGACTGTACCGTCAAAGTGTTTGAATTTACTGATACCGTCATTGTACTGAACTAAAGCGTCACACATTTCTGTAGTTTTCAATTTGAGGAACGCGGAATTTAGAAAAGTGTCCAGTTGTACACCAATGACATCGTTTTCTTGTAATCGCATTTCATTTTTCATCCACAGATGTATTTCGTAAGCCGACGGCCTAGCAACGGTGCTGTCGAACTGACATTGCACGTCGTTCTGTCTTTCTTCGCAGTTATCGAATTCCATACTCACACAGCCACGAAGCAGCCGCCGCCGCCGCGAAGCACACGTAAACAAACGGACCCCTGTCCCGGAGGTGTTGACAGGACCGAAGCAGGAATGCCATTGTGCAACCGAGGCGCGTTATGAAACTAAAAAGTCACGCAGAATGAAAATTAGACATTTTCGATTTTCACAAGCAATGGAAAACAAGTTAGGAAAAAATAAGTTGATGAAACGATGTCGGGTGGTTCTATATACTGTCATCAGTTTTTACAGTGGGAAAATCGGAAAAGTGATCCCCCCCCCCTTTTTCCAGCACAGCCCTACCTGGAGTGGCCATCCCCATGCCACTCAATGTAATTAAATATTCCTGCAAATCAAGAATGGGTATTTTACCTACTCTCAATTTTTGAGTGGGTACAGCTACCGCCGCGGTACCCATTTCAACCGCCAAGCCTGTTCAACATTAATTTTTAAAATGATTGCATCCAAACAGTGGCGGGTACAGAATTTTTTTTTCTGGGGGGGGGGGGGAGGAGGCGCACAAGGCTGAGACAGGTAAACATGTCCTTCAAGGCTAAAAGGCATTCACAAACACACTTACACACACACACACACACAGGGGCTGTGTAACTGGTTAATACAGACCATAAAAAATGCACAGAAGTATGTTTTTTAACCCATACCTTCTCTTTTTTTAACGGAACCCCGTTAGTTTTGTTAGCACATCTGAACATATAAACAAATACGTAATCAGTGCCGTTTGTTGCATTGTGAAATGTTAATTATATCCGGAGATATTGTAACATAAAGTTGACGCTTGAGTACCACTCCCCCGCTGTTTGATCGTGTGTATTGGAGAGCACCGAATTAAGTAGGGTCCAAAGGGAACGGTGATGTACCTTACGTACAGAAGACACTAGAATAGCACATTACCTCCACATGCTAACACATTTATTGGTCTTTTTCACCGACACGCATGTACATTACCATGATGGGTGAGGTACACGTACACACATGGTTTCCGTTTTCAATTATCGAGTGGAATAGAGTGTGTCCAGACATGTCAGGCCAATAGATGTTCAAAGTGGTGGCCATCATTTGCTGCACACAATTGCAATCTATGGCGTAATGAATGTCGTACACGCCGCAGTACATCTGGTGTTATGTCACCGCAGGCTGCCAGAATACGTTGTTTCATATCCTCTGGGGTTGTAGGCACGCCACAGTACACATTCTCCTTTAACGTACCCCACAGACAGAAGTCCAAGAGAACGGGCTGCCCAATTTATGCGTCCTCCACGTCCTATGAAACGCCCATCGAACATCCTGTCAAGGGTCAGCCTAGTGCCAATTGCAGAATGTGCAGGTGCACCACCTTGCTGGTACCACATACGTCCACACGTTTCCAGTGGGACATTTTCGAGCAACGTTGGCAGATCATTCTGTAGAAACGTGATGTATGTTGCAGCTGTTTGGGCCCCTGCAATGAAGTGAGGACCAATGAGGTGGTCGCCAATGATTCCGCACCATACATTTACAGTTCACAGTCGCTGTCGCTCTACCTGTCGGAGCCAGCAAGCATTGTCCACGGACTAGTAGTGCATGTTCTGTAAATTCACTGCCCTGTGGTTTGTGAAACCCGCTTCATCGGTAAACAGGTAGAACTGCAACGCATTCTCTGTTAATGCCCATTGACAGAATTCCACTCGATGATTAAAGTCATCATCATCTAATTGCTGATGTAACGACACATGAAACGGGTGAAAGCGGTGACGATGCAGTATGCGCATGACACTACTTTGACTCAGTCCACTGGCTCTCGTAATGTCCCATGTACTCCTGTGTGGGTTCACGGCAACAGCAGCTAACACACCAACTGCATCCACTTCTCCTGTGATGGGCCTGTTACGGACCCGTTTGTGAGCTACGACCATACCTGTTGCATACAGTTGGCGGTAGATGTTTTGAAATATGCGGCACGTTGGATGCTCTCTGTCCGGGTACCATTCTGCATACACCCTGCAAGCTTCAACTGCATTTTGTCGACACTCGCCATAGATGAGTATCATATCCGCCTTTTCAGAGTTCGAATACACCATGATCACAGTTCCTACAACACTTCACTGTCACAGACGTCTGGTAACACAGTGTACTACAGTTAGTCTGCGAGCAAAGACGAATGCAGAATAACAATAGCAGCAGGCGCTACATGCGGACACTGCGATAGCTAGACCAAACCACAACAGTGCACTACAGCCACACTCGTAAACACGGTCGTTATCGTAAACATGTCCCTGCAGATGCTGCTCGCCGACCGTGGCCTGTGTTTGTTACAACACGCAACTGAACCTCGGAGGTTTCAAGCGTCAACTTTAGTTTACAATATCTCCGGATGCAATTAACATTTTACAATGCAGCAAATGGCACTGATTACGTATTTGTTTATATGTTCAGATGTGCTAACAAAACTAACGATTTTCCATTTAAAAAAACGTACGTTTGTGTTAAAAAAAAACATACTTCCGTGCATTTTTTTATGGTTTGTATTAACCAATAACACTAGCCTCTCTCCTGACGTTCGGTCTGTGGAATCGGTTCGTCAGCATTTGATGTGGTTTGCAAAATATATCCAGCGGTAATTTTAGGTGACTCACCATGTATATACAGGGTGTCCCAGCTATCTTGTCCACTCAAAATATCTCTGGAACAACAACAGCTATTGGAAAACACCTTTCACTGGTATCAATGTACGGCTGGGGCCCATGAATGTACATATTTGGAAACATTCTAAAACGAAAGCAAATGTGCTTGTCAACACAAACTTATATTTTTTAAATGGACACCCTATATTTTTTTCTCCAGCAATCCGTAGCATGACAAATCACATAAACAATGGCGTTGATTGCATCGCAATATTCCAATTACATCCCGAGATATTGCGACGCGAAGTTGACGCTTGAAAAACCCGAAATGCGCTGCTAGCGCACGTCCTGAGGCTCATGCGTGAACCCCATGCTGCCCGTAATCGCGTTGTGATTGACATGCGTAATCACACTTCCAGACTTACCAAGAGGTCCGAAACGAGTAATACTGTCTGCTGCCACCCTGCATTAAAGTCGTACATTCCAGCAGGTATTTATCCCATAGGCTAGGGGTGATGCGGTTCTGTAACATATCTGTGTACCGCAACGTTAGTCACAAAGTTAACTTCGCTTATCGTTAATTCGTTACTAAAAAGGTAATGCCGTTCAACGTTAAAACTTTACTTTACTGTAGATCTAGCGCAGGTGACAGTGAATCATTCACTCATAATAGTAAAATTCATGTTGATGGTTTTAGTGAAACGAGCAAGTGGACTAAAGGTTTTACCGTTGTTTAGGTAAAAATGTTTTGATTTGGGAAGTTCAGGTAAGACATAGAAGATGAATGTAAACATGTTTAACCAATTATTTTTATTATCACATAATTATCAGTGTTATGTTTATCGAATGTGTTACATGACAAATTGTTTCAAACAAATGTTTCTGAACATCACTGGGTAAAATGGCAGTTTGTAGAAACTTGCGCTATGATATCAGCACTACGTACTAAAGATATCGTTCACATATCATGCTCAAAGTGATAACCATTGGCTTGCATACATAGGGTCACTCTGCGAATGAAGGATAGGATGCCCTACTTCGTGCTACTGTTTCCTCTTTGATGGCTGTACAACATCAATAATGCTTTGCTTCATGTCCTCTGGTATTTTTGGTTCATGTTGGTAAACAGCATCCCTCACAGCTCCCCAAAGAAAAAAATCCAGCGGTGTAAGGTCCGGAGATCGGGCTGGCCACCTAACTGGGCCACCACGTCCAATCCACCTACCAGGGAACTTACGGTTCAGAAGTCGTCGTGCTCTTAAGTCGTTGTGTGCAAGGCATCCGTCATGCTGATATCACATGACCATTCTCCTGTTCAGAGGTACGGTGTCCAAGAGAACCGGAAGATTGTGTCGTATAAATCTGGAGTACAGTCTGCCATTTTGGACGCCATTTACAAAGAAAGGTCCGATAATGGTATCTCCAATAATCCCACACCAAACATTCACTTTCGACGGACGTTGATGCTCTACCTGACAGAGCCATTTTGGATTGTCTGAGGACCAATAATGCATATTCCTCATATTGACAATTCCTTTGTTGGAGAATGATGCCTCGTCGGTAAAGAGAACATCTGCGATAAAATTTGGATTAGTCAGAAGTTTTTGCTGAGCCCACCGACAAAATGTTACCCTGTTGCTGAAGTCATTTCCATGAAGATCCTGGTGTAAATGAACATGGTAAGGATGAAATTTATGACGTTGAAGAATACGCTGTGCACTTGATTTCGACACACCAACTTCACGTTCAATTTGACGTGTGCTGATGTGAGGATTCACAGCTACGTTAGTGAGCACAGCAACTTCAGCACGTGCGTGTTCTAGGACGGTGTCCGTATTTCCCGTCAACGTACATTCTCTGTAGATCAGCAGCATTTCTACCATATATTCATGTGTGTACATAATACAGTATAAGTTCCACAGCACAACGTTTATTCACAATGTGTACTACCTCCGTGCCGTTACTAGATTACTCTGATGCACCGGCAAGCGGTGTACTGCACGCCAAATCAACAACAAATGGGATGCTCGGAGGGTGGTGGAGTACAGGAGTTTGCATGGGTCGCAAATCACAATGTTCAATTGTTTGTTAAGCTTATGGGACTTAACTACAGGGTCATCAGTTCCTAAACTTACAAACTACTTATGAACTACTTACGAACTAGGACGGCACAAATATCCATGCCCGAGGGGGGATTCGAACCCCCGACCGTAGTGGCCGTGCTGACCGTGACTGGAGCGCCTCAGTCACCTCGGCCACCGCGGCCGGCGCGCAAATCACAAAGGCGAAGTGGTAACTGTGGCTGTAGTGGGAACTACGTTGGACACGTGTCTAGGTAGAGCTAGGCTCTGGATGAATGAGTGCGCGAAAGGCACAATGGGTCATTTAACGCATTCGATAAACGTTATTTTGGGTGTGCAGGATAAATAAGACAACCTGACTGGTGTATACCGATCGGTACTGGTTTACATTGTGTACGTAGACACATAAAACGTGCAAGAGGGAAACCATTATGTGCTTATGAGAGTTGATGGCAGCAGACCGTATTATTCGTTTCGGACCTCTTGATAAGTATGGAAGTGCGATTACGCATGTCAATCACATCGCGAGGGGTTACCCCCTTCCCACAAGTGTGACTGTCCTTCATGGATTCGACAAGTTTAAGTACAATTTACTGACAGACTACCTCAAAGTCACCGGCATACAGCTATAATTTTAGAGCTAGTGTGTCTAACTTGAACATGCACAGCGTGAAACTGCATAAGTAATTTTATATTATATTTTGACTTTTATTTGTCTTTTCACCTTTCATATGGTCCTATGCTGTTTTCACTTTCGTTGTATTATATGTCACTCGTACTTTTAAATATGTATTGTTTTATGTCTTGTACATATGATTTTTCTACTTTTATTCTAAGGCTGTATGATGTGAGATACTTATTAATATTGTGCAATACACTGTAAGAATCTCAATTCTATTGTAATGTTGTCACTGTAATACCCGCTGGCTGTATGGTCACTGTAACCAAAAGCCATAATAAAGAATAAAAAAAAAAAAAAATCACATCGCGATTACGGGCTGCATGGGGTTCACGCCTGAGCCTCAGGACGTGCACTAGCAGCGTCAACTTCTCGTCGCAATATCTCGGGATGTAATTGGAATATTGCGATGCAATCAACGCCGTTGTTTGTGTGATTTGTCATGCTATGGATTAATGGAGAAAAAATATAGGGCGTCCATAAAAATAAAAAAATAAAAAAAAAACATAAGTTTGTGTTAAAAAACACATTTGCTTTCGTTTTAGAATGTTTCCAAATATGTACATTCATGGGCCCCAGCCGTACACTGATACCGGTGAAAGTCGTTTTCCAATAGCCATTATTGTTCCAGAGATATTTTGGGTGGACAAGATAGCTGGGACACCATGTATAAGAAATAAATTTTATTACAGTCATTATCACATATAACTGATATAGGAAACACCCAAAATATGCTCCAAATTCACAGTCGCTTCTTAGATAAAACTTTTTTATATACTTCCATCTAACTACTAGTATTTTAATGCACTATTACTTTCGGTGCTTCATGGCGTCATTTTCAAGTGCCCATAATGGCGAAAATATTACAATGATCAAACCACATTAAATAGTAAAAAGTTTCAAAATTTACCACAATAAATAAATAAAATCTGAGATTCGGAGTCTGAAAGCCCTGTGTTCAGGCTTTGAATTTAACTCGATTTGTAACTGTTTCTCAGCTTGGCCAGATGGGTATATGCGCAGGGCCGGCGGAAGGGGAAAATATCACCCGGGCAAAGAATCCATATGGCGCCCCCTACAACCCATTGGTATTACTGACTTTAAATTTGCTATGCTACCTTATAGATAGCTGCTTTTAAAGGATAACTCCTTGAACTCTATAACTGTAACTATAAGAATCAATTATCAAACTGAATAAGATCTTAACTTTTGTCAGTTAAATACACAGTAAATTTTGGGTAACGATATACGAAACAATTATTTACACATGAGCATGCAGAATATTCTACATCACTGATAAGAAATTTACAGAACGATTCAAGAAACAACGATTTATATAAAATTAAGATTGATGATTGGATACAGCATTTATTTACACATATATACATAAACAACCTTGTTCAAAAATGTTCAAATGTTTGTTAAGCTTATGGGACTTAACTACGGGGTCATCAGTCCCCAAACAAACAACGTATCAACTACCTTATACTAAGGACGGCACAAATATCCATGCCCTAGGGGGGATTCGAACCCCCGACGGTAGTGGCCGTGCAGACCGTGACTGGAGCGCCTCAGTCCTCTCGGCCACCGCGGCCGGCTAAACAACCATGTTAAATGCGAAAGAGAACACAGAAAAACAAAAGAATATACAAATATATTTTGTAACAGCATTGTACAAAGATTTCGCAATACAAATAATACAACCAGTAATATAATTTTATATCTTTGTACAGTTATAATGCAAATTGTCCTTTGAGTTGTTTACAAAACTAAGTAAACTTTTCGTGCCTTTTTCTCTGGAAAGTCTTTAACTAAAGTTGGTTAATACACATATAACGAGTAAAAGTCTTATCGCTTTGGTACATGTTCAAATGTTTGTATAGCTTATGGGACTTAACTACGGGGTCATCAGTCCCTAAACTTACAAACTACTTATGAACTAGCTAACACTAAGGACGGCACAAATATCCATGCCCGAGGGGGGATTCGAACCCCCGACCGTAGCGGCCGTGCAGACCGTGACTGAAGCGCCTCAGTCCCCTCGGCCACCGCGGCCGGCTTTGGTACATGTATCAAGCATCAGTGTTGCTATAGAATGTAATTATTGCTACTTATATCAATGGGGAAAGAACTTTCTTTGAGCCTGAAGTTCGCCGCCTATCTGAGAAGCCGCCACCCTAGCCACCCCAGCCTGCTAAAACGCTACGTGTCTAAACACCTCTTCTCTATTAAACGTAATAAAACGAAAATACGTTATGTAATGAAGGCCTACTTACCTGTACTGTGTTATCTCCTGGAATATTTGTTAATTTCTCGCTGGTTTCCTCATTCTCTGGTTCTACGTTTTCATTTCCATTATTGTCTGTTTCAGGAGTACGAAAGAATTTATTTAATGTTGCTGCCTGTTTCTCATTTTTAGCCACTAATTGTGCTCTCTTTTTGTATACATTTCCAGAAGGCTTTTTTCCGACATGTTGATAAAGAACACATTAACGCAACGATTCTTCTACTAAGAGTAGAAATTCAGGAGATAAAAGAAGAACACGCACATCATGAAGCCTGTACTACATGTACATGACTTCTGATTTATAATTTTCTTTCACGAGACATTTGACAGGACTAATTTCTTTTTGGTTGCAGATAATTCAATATTGTTTGTGTATTGTTAGAGCGGCCGACATAGCTTTGTCGCAAGGAGTGCATTTGTCGGCACCGCGGCGGTTGTAATTGTCAGAGCGTGTAATTGTTGCTCCAAACTCTCAACAACAGCCTTTAGCTTTGTCAGCGGAGATTTTTTTTTTTTTTTTATAGACAAATAAGGTGAAGGGATGAAGGGATTCAAGAAGAAACCGGGCTTGTTATAAAGGGTGAGGCCTATGGCATGAGGTAGTAACCAATGTTGCTACACAATTTATGAAAAAGTTAATTTTTAGTTCACTATTTACCATAATATGAATTTAGCAAGGATTTTTGCGCCCCCCAAACTCTCCTAAAATTTGGCGCCCCGGGCGGTCGCCCGGCCGTTCCGCCGGTACTGTATATGCGAATCCCTAAACAGATGAAGCCATGCGAAATTGGCATTTGTTTCTCAGCATATTTACAACTTTCGAATAATTGGACTATGAGATTGAATAAAGCTGACCACTTGAAATCTCAAACAATTGTACAATGCGGTCGACAAATAAGTTTTGTACAATGATGCCCATAGGATTACGATGTTAAATGTGCCAAATGAATTTATGGTGACTGTACAAAAAACCTAGAACATATGGTTCAGAAATGTTAAAATGTTTGTAATCCTAAGTAAAGAAACTGCTAACGTCTCGGTCCCTAGTCTTACTAACTACTTCAACTAACTCATTCTAAGGACAACAAGCAGCCGGCCGCGGTGGCCGAGGAGACTAAGGCGCTCCAGTCACGGTCTGCGCGGCCACTACGGTCGGGGGTTCGAATCCCCCCTCGGGCATGGATATTTGTGCCGTCGTAGTTCATAAGTAGTTTGTAAGTTTAGGGACTGATGACCCCGTAGTTAAGTCCCATAGACTATACGAACATTTGACAACAAGCATACCCATTCCCGACGGTGGACGCGAACCCCTGGCTGAAGTGGCAGCGTACTTCGCGACGTGCGCCCCAGATCACGCAGGCCATTTCCGAGCTGCGCACATGGTTTAGGGTTACCAGACGTCCTCTTTTACCCGGACATGTCCTCTTTTTTCGACCATAAAAATGGTCCGGGCGTATTTGAGCAAAATTGTAAAATGTCCGCTTTTCTTAAGTTATACAACTGCTTCAATTTAAACGTGCAAAAATACTCGTTTTCGAACTCTCATTAATGCAAACTTTATAGAATTTAGCTTGTTTTCCAACACTGTAATATTTTTTTTCTAGATTTTCATCCCTTGAAATCGCCCCTGCGTCTAGCTCAATTTAAGATTTCAGATAATTTGAAATAATTAGGGTGTAATGCAAGTTGCGAGGTGGCCAGATAAAGGAATTACATATTAAAATACAAGATAACACAGTTTCTAATAATTTCAAATTATAATATTATGCTCATTTTTGTATAACTCTAGAAATGTCCTCTTTTTCGAGCGCTGACTTCTGGTAACCCTAACATGGTTTGATTGTCATTTTGATAAATGTAGAGTTCCATACGTCCGACACTCTTTTTATTTTGTGGTAAATTCTTAAACTTTTCACTGTTTAATGTGGCTGACTCACTGTTATATTTTTTGTAATCATAGGCTCCTGAGAATGACGCCATAGTGCGCCGAAACTGGTAGTGCCTTGGTGGTTAGATGGAAGTATATTAATTCGACAAGTGAAGACGATTTTACCTAGTGATGCCAGGAACAGAAAACATCTGCACTAGTTGCAGGGCATTCATTTATTTCTGAGCGCTGTCAACGTTACGCTGCTCCTAGACACGAAATATTACTGCACACATTGTTACGTTTCCAACACTGCGATGCTGCCTAATTCTCACTGCTCCTGCAGCCGTGGTACACGCCTCCTGCCATTGCCAACAGCCAGCGCACGAATCGTTACTTACCGCGGACAAACAATACTGTAATCTGCGTAGCTGCGTCTTTATCAAACAACGCAATGAACAACAAACAAACAGTAAGTAAATATGTCGCGCTAAGTTTGATATTCCCTGAAAACCTAAAATCATAGTTCCTGTGTCGCGTTGTACTGAGTCAACTTCTCCTTCGTGCCTTGTGAAGTTACTACGCAAAACGTGATGAGTTTCAATAAAGCTTTCCCAGCAACTAAATTACTCTTGATTGTGTTTCTAGAAGAATTTCTACTACCATGAAAATCCTTTGTATGTGATGTGCGGAAAATGCCCTTGAAATTTCTAATTTGCTCAAATAACTGGAAAATCTAAATGTATGACTTCAAATACAACTGTTTATAATGCGTGGCAGTACTATTTCTTACTGTCTAGGAAAAGAATCCAGAGTGATAAACTGATTACCGCAAACACCTGAATGAGCCAGCCTGAACGCAGTCCTAGAAATTCATGATTTTTTTCACATATGTAAATCCTTTGACTTTATTTACGAATGAATATACAATAGCTTATTTATCTCCCAAGCAATCACGAAACAATAAACGTCTAGTATTTAATTTTATCGTAAATTACTGGTGGCAAAAAAGCAGCAAGAAACAAATTAAAATACGCATAACACAAAAAGTCAATTTACGTTACTTACAGGAATTTTGCCTTTTTAAACTCAGAGATACATGCTATCTGTAAGTAAACGTTAATTATTCTTATGCTCAGATGATCTCCCTCCCTCCCTCCCTCCTCTCTCTCTCTCTCTCTCTCTCTCTCTCTCTCTCTCTCTCTCTCTCTCTCTCTCTCTCTCTCTCTCTCTCCCTCCCCTCTCTCGTCACCCCTTCTCTCTCTCTTCTTTTTTTTTTTTTTTTTTTTTTTTTTTTTCTGTCAGGCTGTCTGGGAAAAGGGGGGCACGTGCCCCTGTACTCCTCCCCCCGCCCCCCTAAATCCGCCCATGCATCCAAAACAAGGGAACAAGTAATGACTGATAATAAGGAAGCAACATATTTTTCTATTGTTTGATTGCACTCCTGATTAAAAATATTGTTAGGGCCGTATTTCGAGTATGCAACGCCCTTGTGCAGTAATTTATTTTACGCTTAACCCCTCCCCCTCCCAGCATCTGGGAGTCAAACTAATTTCTAAAAACAATTAAAAAACCTCCATAGAGACTCCACTGCTATCAACACAACACCCTGAATTTTAAAATTTATTGCTGTAATCCACACTCAGATTAAGTATGATTGAACTAAATTAAAATAATATTTTAAAAAAAAAATTCGATAGCAAAATTTTGCCGCCCTGTGCAGCTGCACCTGCCTAAATACGGCCCTGAATGTCACAAATTATAAGATACGTAAAATTCAATGGAGGTGGTGCGGAGATTTGTGGAAGTTTTATTGACTTTTTAACAATTAGTGACAAGACAAAGGTGGCATTTCTTAAATCATTCTGCAGAAAATCGAAAGTGATGGTTTGGATTTTAGAAACCGTCGAGGCCAAAAATTGTGCTGATATGGCTGGAAAGTGCAATGGTGTTCAATCTCGTTTACAACACGAAAATAAGTGTACATTCTTCGTGCTGTGCGGCGCACACTCATTAATTGTGAGTAAAGGCAATACTCCAAGTACCATGCGTGATGCAGAAACTTATTTTGAAGTAATATACTTGCTATACGTGTGAACGTAATTAGTCTTATCTGTTAATCGTATAAAAGAACTTATCAAGGAGTTTGAGGAAACTATAAGAAACGCAATATCAATAACAGATATTATCTCAGAAATCAAGAAAATAGCTGGAAATCTCAATTTGATTGTCAATTCAAAGGGTTGCGCAAACGAAAAATGATGGTCGACGAAGGCTGTAAACACAAAAGCTGGGATTGGATCGCTGGAATATATTTATATGGGAATTCCATAACACAATTGCAGAATAAGAATACTAAACAGTATTGTTAAGTGACAGACCACAAACCCAAAGGTCGTGTATCTTAACTTCGGCAATCGAATCGTATTAGCTGCTACTGCTAGGTTACACGGTTGTTTTGAATGTCTGTTAAAACATTAAGCCTGATCCTGTAACTGCCTTGACTCAAATATTTGCATTTCACTTTGCGCCGCAGATCTCATACGATCTGAGGCTTCCAAAAATTCATAGATGTACGTTTTGAATTTGTAATGTTTGCATCTGTATTGTGCCATAACAATGTATAGAAGAGAAGCTACAATGTTTTAGTAGGTACAGATCTATTTTTCATGAATGATAATATATCCACACGTTCCCAAAGCAACTGATAGACTTACATATTACAATTGTAAACATTTTCTTGAATTTAATGCCTAGTTTTACCATACGAGTTTGCATATTGTATTTTCTGTTTGAAAATACGTACGCCTAGGGCCATAATACGTGGGAACCCGAAGACCGATAGATGTCTCTGCGGTCCTTGCGATGGAATATCGTCTGCAGGCAAGCCATGACCAACGCTACCTATAGGTGGGAGGGGAGACAAGTGAGCTCTATGGAGACCGATAGATGTCTCTGTGGTCCATGTGTGTACTGTTCGTCTTCGTTTCACTCGCTACATTTCTGATATTCGTGTACGTATCGCCTAGGAAGTGTTGTGTACCGGCCTATAAATGCAATTATACATCAGGGCCTGAAGTTTGTGTATGCAGTCTCCCAACTGACAAAATTTTACGTTAAAATTGGACACGTTGGATGCACAGAGAATTTTGTTCCGAGTTTGTAGTAAGTATGCCAAAAATTTCATTCTTCCTTTAACTATGTTCATGTAACTAAAGAAAATATTGAATTATAAAGGATACAGAAACGTATTTTAAACTATCAAAAAGTTGATTGGTATTAAAATTCATGTATCGTTACGAATTCTAACCTTTTTGTTTGTTTACAGGTGTAAACTACATTTTCAGTCACACGATACTGAAAGGATTCAGTCACTGACAGCAAAACTGGAGAAACTTATACTGCTCTCATAGAGCTTACTCGTCTAAAGAAAGGTTAGTACCTTATCTTAAAATTGCATGAAAGCTAAGGCTAGAGTCTAAAACCAAACATTGTTTGAAGTACCTTCTCTTCCATCTCATTACCGAAAACATTTGCTGCTGTACAAAATAATATTTCATTTAATCACCCACTGTCGATAATCTTCGTAATGTTCGCGATTTTTCAGATGCAGTTCTCACTCAGATGTCTGATTGCCCTACTCATCTTTCTACGTCAACATCCAGGTGGGAAGACGCTGAAGATAGCAGGAAACGTTTGGAGAACTCTCAGTTTAGAAGTGCTATGAGTGAAAGTGTTGCCATTCAGACAATATTTGGAAACTGTGTCGTTTAAGTCTGTATGTGAGCTGAAAGATATGATGAATAAGTGTGAAATTCATAAAGAGTGGCTCCTCCAAAATAATGAAAATACAATTCATCTTTTTCTTGTTGAAACATTCTATATCCTAACATTTTGTACCGTGTAGTTATAGTTACCAAAAAGTAAAAGTTTTATACGTGTACGCATAATTTCTCCGTACTTAAATCACGACATACCTTACCGTAAAATACGTGTTTTGCAATAATAAAACAGGTGACAAATATGTAGAATATAGTAACTGAATCATCCAAAATGTCATGTTTTGTATTGCGAATTTTTTCGCTATCATCTGATTTTAAAAACTTGAAAGATAGCTCTTAATTCTTAATTTACTTTCTGTTTCATCACATATGTTGCTGTGGTACTGTAAATAAATAGTGTGTCAGTGTTACCCACACTCAGTTGTTACATTCTTTCTTAATAAAAGGGTGATAAAATTTAGGCCAAGTAAACTGAATGAAAATAGGTACTTGAGCATGAAGAATAAATAAAACTTTAAATTTTGAACCCTGTGGTAGAGAATATTTAACTTTAATCTTGCAGTATATTGGTGAACAATTTATCAACAACTGATTAGTTTTGATCCAAAAGTCAACAACGTTTCAGCCGACCAGTTGCATAAAATGGTTTACATGCATAAACCTTTACCTAGGTTTGGCAACAGTAATTTTGCCTTCTTCAGAAGTATACCTAATAAAATGTAATACACAAATATGAATAATAGTAAAATACAAGAGAGTTTCTAAAATAAGAAATTAAAATTACAGCATAGGTGAGAATGTACTTACATAAAGCTCACATTAAAAAAGCTGTTAAATAAAATGTGGCTGACTCCATGTCAATAGATTAAAAAGTAAAGTTTAAAATAATGTCACATCATAAAATTGTGGAGCACGTCCACACACAGGTAGAGTGAGCACTGCGTACTGGCAGAGGCGTAGGAACCCTGGTGACGTGCACCTGCACTAGGTAGCGCCAAAGAGGGCTGATGGGCGTGCGCAAATGAATTTGACAAGCAGAAACTGTGTAATATGATACTGACTGAAAACATAAAATAAAGAAAGATGGGAAATAACGTGCAAAGAAATCTGGAGCCGAGTAATGTGCATGGCATACACGCAAAAATTGAAGATAGAAAAGTTAGGAAATATTCAGCGGCCAGACATAGTGCATGAAACACAAACTAAGAAACACCACGCACCCAGTGGGAGGGAACGGTACAAACACTATGCATCACAACACTAGAAAACTATAAAGAAAGATGCTCTGATCATCTTAGTGTATATATGGCAATGAGTTTCATTACAATCAAGTGTACGAATTGTAAAAAAAAAAAAATATTTTTAAAAATGGACAATTGTTCATTTCTGAAAAACGAACTGAATTTAACGTTGAAACAAAGATTTATTGAACCCATTTAATATTAAAGTAATTCATCTCACTCCAATTAATGATCAAGTATTTGAAAATACAGAATCTTAAACAACACACAAATTATTTACACTTGTCCTACCACCATGCCAAAATTGTAACAATTATTCCAAAAAACACACACCGGCCAAAAACTAGAGGTAATATCACAATATCAAAATATAAACAATGCCAAAGACAAATTTAATAAATGAATGACCACACAAACATTGTAAACTATGTTTGCAATCCAATTGATGACAGCAGGAATAAAAAGAAATTAAATATTAAAGAGAAATGGGAATACTGCAGATGAGGATACTACCCATCAGCTTTGGACAAGACACGTGAATGCAGCCACCTTGAGATATCACGTCTTTGTTAAATCTCAAATCAACATGTAAATATAAAAATAAATTGACACTACAGTGTCAGCACAATAAATGTTTTTGATTTTAAAAAAATTCTCAGGTAACTATCACCTGACCATCAATAACAATAGACAACTAGTTTTAATTTCCAGCAGTCACATGACTTGTCCAAATCTGACAGGTGGTATCCTCATCTGGAGTTGGCCCAAGGAAACCACATAACAAAATCTTGAACAGGAGCAGATCCAGGGTTCCGTTTTGGAGGGGGTCACAGATCACCTTTATGATTTTGTCGAGTTTTACTCCCTCCAGGGATGGGTCTAAGTTTCAGCTACAGGGGCCTCACAATTATTTCATGATTTAGAATCCTAAAGGGGGGAATTAAAACAACATAAATTTTTACATTATGTCACCTCCGGGGGCGAGCTTGTTACGATTCAAAACCTGTAAAAAGTATAATATCCCAAGGATCGCTTCAAAGTATTCAGCTATTACTGGTTTCGACAGATCTTGGTGTCCATCGTCAGATCTTTTACGTAACTAAAAGCTCAGCATTAGCCATTGGTTTGGCGTCTTTTATGCTATATCATTCTTGACACACTTTAGTTCCCAGCAACCTGTTTTTACAAATAGACGACATAACAATGTCTAAAGATGAACTTTTAGCTATGTACAAAACCTGAAGATGGCAGCTTAGATCTGCCGAAACCGGTAATAAATGAATATTGTTCTTTTTACAGTTTTGGAATTAAAGTAACTCGTTTTTAATGTGTAGGTTACTTTTATTGTAAATACTCTCTGCCCCCTACCTCGCTCCCTACCCACCCCCACCATGAGTAAATATAACTGTTACAAATGCACAGGATTCTAATATTGATGAAAATAGCAATAGAATGTATGAATTATTTTATTAAATTAAAGTACAATTCACAAGAAAAATTCAAGACGTCTGTTCTTAATCTTTGCAAATCTAGTAATAGCAGCATCAATATCTCGGTGGATATGTAATAAAGCTAGACCAGTGAGTCGTTCTTCCCCAATGGTTGCTCTTAGCCAAGTCTTGATGTGACGAAGGGTTGAAAATGTGCATTCCGCTGTTGCTACACTAACTGGTAGCGTGGCTAAAATTTTTAGAATTGTGGAAATACTAGGATACAGTTTACTGCCACACATCTCTATTATGTCAAAAAGAGACTCAAGAATTTTATGGCCAACCTCTACATGGTGCTTCCACCTAGCCACCCACAATTTGTACTCTCGCACTACAAATGAAACAGAATTACCTAGCAGCTGCCTGTGCACCTTCGCTGTTTCTTTCACAGTTACAATATCTTCTTTGCTGTATGATGTACGTGGCAAAAAAATCCTTTAACTGAAGAGATTCATCACATCTGGAGAGAGCCTCTCATTCAGATCTGATGTGATGTTCTCTAACAATGGTATGTAGAAGGCCTTTCGAAAGTATTCTTCAGTGGACTGTGCAGTCAAGTGATTATCTTGGTGCACCTGTCGAGATACCAAACATGGTGCTTTTAATTTCACATCCAATTGCTCAGCAATGTTTTGAGCTTCAGAGAATAACAGCCGGAACACCGAATCCACATCTTTTCTCTTCTGCTCTAGAATGTTTATGGTATCCTTCATTGCATCCATTGCTCTCTTTAAATCTATAGTCGTTGACTGAAGAAAGCGGCTGAGAGACACAGTTATCCATATGGTAAAGAAAAAGCAATATGAAAAACGAACAAAAAATAATAATTTGTATACTAATAAGTAAAAAAAAAGGGAAGCTAAAAATAGTATATATCGCAACTTACCTAACTTACCCAGGCAGACAGCTGAGAGAATGAATTCTGGGCTGCGTAACGCCTGTCGAAGGCACTGGGCTTCAGATACCGTTGTACTGTCATGTCACAGTGAAATCTTATGGAGGGCATCGTATATCTTCAACAAATTGTCACCTTGAAACTGCAGATGCCCGTCTCTCCACCCAACGCGTCTTACAGGTGCCCTTCATTGCTACACCGCCAAGTGCTTCCTTAAAGACGGCATGTCTTTTTGCAGAGGCATTAGCAAATGCTACTATTTTCTTCATTGTTGCCGATGTGTTGCGACAAACAGTGACTTTGAAAGAATTTGCGAGACAGTTATTCCACAAGTGATAACTACAAGGGCAATGTTTTGCGTTAACGGCTGTCTTCATAAGCTCCTGAATGGCACCCTTTGACTCAGAAACCATAACTGAACAACTGTCAGTGCCAATTCCAACACGCATATTCAGATCAATATTAAATTTCTTGCAAAGATCTTTAACTGTGTGCAAGAGCAAATCCAGTGAGATTTGCATTTTTAGGACAAATCTTCTCATAAGCGTTACAAAAAAAAAAACTTTGCTTCTCTAACTCTGGATAAAATCTTATCTTGAATTTCCTCTTTGCATGCGTCAATTAGTTGATTTTGTGTGGTTTTGCTGATATATGTGGCATTGGAAGACTTGTTTTCTAAATGACAACTTAGATTAGAATAACCTGAATCAACTGTGAAGCGCAATACACCTCTGAAATTCCCATCGTTGCTACTCATAACATTATCCCACTCATGATTAGAGGCAAGTTTTTGCGTTAGTACTTCTTTGGTACAGATCTCCGTCATCTCTGTGGCCACGCAAAGAAATGTTTCGACGTCCACAGAAAATTATACTACTGATAATTGGACGCAACCATTCCCGGTTCTCTTTAACTTGAGTGCCTCTGTGTGAACAAACCTTGTTAGCCACGTCATGTTCAGGATGATGAAAACTAAAAAGGAAGTTTTTGCAAGCCTCAACAGCCCGTTGGTGATATTCGTTCCGCTGGTGGGTCTAAAGCGCTCCTCGTTCTCCAAGCAAATCATCGAATGCCTTCAAAGGTTCTCTGGCCAGGTGTCTCATCTCGTTCACCTTCTTCAAGCAGTCGGTCTGACAAAATAACAACTGAAGTAAGAAAAAAATGATGTATTACATACGATCATTCTTTTATGCGGTGAAATAAGCACTGGTAAGTTGCAAAGAATTATCCCAGCTACAATATCTGGGAGACGTTTTCGCTAGAGGTTGCGGTTTTCTAGTTATTTAAGAAAAATGTACGAAAGTGATCTTCAAACACACCTCACTCCCACACTCACCTCCTCTAGTAATAAGTTTTAGTATGTGTTGGTCATGGCACTCCCGTCTTCAAATTTACAAAAAAATTGATACGAATTAACTTCCATATTCGACCCTTTTTTTGGTCTGCAATGATTGGGCTTTTACACCACTGGCTTAGCTAGCTATTTCATTATCATTATTAATTTTAAGTTTCTCATGAGTGTAATGAAACAAAAAAGACTTTTGTAAATGTTATGGTAAAAATGATTATGTTTACAAATTGATATGAACTAGTTTCGAGTACGTTGGTTTCATAGTAAGAATAGGGTGAGCATATTTTCAAACACAAAAAGCAGGATCTACCCGTTATGCAGCATAATGGTACCAACTTTACGTCACATGTTTAATTTGCTTTTTGTTATTGATTATTGGAACATACAAGATGCTAATTCATCCACTCAACACCTTATCATTCTAAATATGGCAAAAAACTGATAATGGTGAAATACAGTTATGGTGAATACAATTATCTGATTATGGTGAAACAAAATCAAGTATATTTTTCATTTTAATGAATTACTAGGGGACTGATGACCAAGCAGTTTAGTCCCCTCAAAATCCTAACAACAGCAAATGAATTACTTGTTACATTTTAGAGTTTCTCAGAAATGCATCATAGACCTCTACACACTTTTAGTCAAATGTTTCTGCTTCAGGTCTTGAGTTTTCATGGGTCCATACACTGTTCATCACCAAAAATATTCGTTCTGTTGGTGCATTTGAATCAAAGGAGGCTCTAATCACCTTGTTTGTATTAGGCACGCAAACAGTAAAGTCTTCAATGTTACTAACAATATGATAATCAGTATTTAACTCAAGTTTTGCAAATATTTTAACCCATCTGTTAGCTTGTGACTTGCAATCCATTCCTTTACTGTAGTTTTAGTACCATACTGGCTAACATTTGAAAATTTATAAAAAAATGTGTCGTTAAATTGCTTCTCAGTGGATTAAAGTGCAAAATCCGAAAATCTTTTATCATCAAATCACCCGAACAGGATTCAGGTGAGCCCAACACAGTATCTCCAATAATAATAATAATAAAATCGATTTCTCTTTAACGCCTACAAAAAATTGATACAAAGAAGGCAGTTTGACATTAACATGCATTTTTATGTGACTTTCAGCATGATTTCATCTCCAACGTCATTCCACAGCCCACACACTTATGACTTGCATTGTCTTTCAGACACACCAGCAGCCCTCATCGTAATATTACTAGTGTCAGATATTTTGCATTTCTGCCAGTGCAAACAATGATTACATCTGAAATTATGGCAGACGACATGCGTGGCGGACGCTAGCCTACCAACAAAATTTCCTTTCCTTCACAAATAGTCTTGTGTTTCTTCATTAACTGTGTAATAAATGATTTCACTTGAATGAGATGATAATCAGATTTCGCAAAATGGTTCGCAGGATAATATTGAAATGCAGGATATTTTTAAGATTTAACATCATGGCGAGCTGTGGTATAAGACTAGGGGAGGGGGGCAGATCTTGTTTTTACAGAGTATTTTAACAATATCAATTGATAAATTTCACATGTTGTTGGAATAATCTGTTTTTCTAGTAATATTGCACAGGAAAGATTGTGTATAGTAAAATTTTTATTTCCACATCCGACCATTTTTTGACAATCTAGCTGTCATCTTCAGATGACCTGGTGAGGTGTGACAGTAACTAGTCTATGAACATTCCTCAACACTTGGGCACATTTTTAGTGCTTCAGAAGATGTATTCACTTTGTTTTGTGTAATTCACGAGTCTATGTGGCACCTTTGTAAGACATGTCACATGTCTTGTAATGCTTCTGCAATTTCTACTGTAAAATTAATTGCACAAATTCTGAAAATCATTGATAGCTTAATGTGGAAAGAAAATTATAATATGCAATCCTAGCTGCAAAACACTATTTCGTATGTTAAACAAGAGAAACAAATAATTGGACAAGTGATATAAAAAGCAATTTATAAAAATCACCAACAAAGAAACAAGTGCAATATCATTAAACTACAAAAATCTTCATTAAAATTGCAGTATATTAACTGACTGCCTACTCAACTTAGTGCATAGTAGATGTAACAGTTAAATTATAAATATACACTCAAAAACTTTCAGAAATAACATCCCCTGATTACCTCACTTCACTACCCAAAACTAAACCACATCAAGATACAAAATTCTGTTGCAACGAATAGTCAAGGAATACAATCAGAATACTCAATAAATATCAGTGGATGCTAATTACATACAAGTAGTAGTATTTACTGTAGAAGCATTAACAGTTAATTACAATTCATCTTCTTGAGTGGTATATTACACAAAAAAATATTTCAACACTACACAAGAAAGGTGTCATGTATGAACTGCAAACAATGGACCTGTATCAGTTTTGTCATGATTTGGCAAAATTCTTCAGAAACTTTTATATGAGACTAACAGCCTTCATAAATGAAGAAGTAAGTGATTCATAGCGTGATCTCTAAAGTGTCAGGTCATCCCAGTCAGCTCTTTTTGACTTACTAAATAAAATACTAACAGTGACACATAATAGGCAAATTTCTTCATACTGACATTTTCATCTACATCTACATACATACTCCACAATTCACCGTAAGGTGCGTGGCGGAGGGTACACTGTACCACTACTAGACATTTCCTTTCCTATTCCACTCCCAAATGGAACGAGGAAAAAAAGAATGCCTATATGCCTCCGTACACTCCCTAATATCTCTTATCTTGTCTTTGTGATGACCACGCGAAATGTAAGTAGGCGGCAGCAAGATCGTACTACACTCAGCTTCAAATTCTGGCCCTCAAAATTTACTTAACAAAATTCACGAAAAGAATGGTGTCTTTCTTCCAGCGATCCCCAATTGAGTTGCCGGAGCATTTCCGTGACACTCGCGCATTGGTCGAACCTACCAGTAACAAATCTAGGTGCTCGCCTCTGAACCGCCTCTATGTCTTCCTTTCTTCCTTTAAACTGATCAGCTGCGGGTCCCAAACACTTGAGCAATACTCAAGACATGGTCGTACAAGCGTTTTATACGCGTTCTCCTTTACAGGTGAAGTACATCTTCCCAAACTTCTCTCAATAAACCAAAGTCGGCTGTCCACCTTACTCACAACTGTCCTTACATGCTCATTCCATTTCATATCGCTCAGCAATGTTACGCCTAGATATTTGAACAATGCAACAGCATCAAGAAGCTCACTACTAATGCTGTATTCGAACGTTATAGGATTGTTTTTCCTAGTCATGCGCATCACCTTACATTTTTCTACATTGAGAGATAGCTGCCATTCTTCGCACTAGCTAGAAATTTTGTCTAAGTCAACCTGTATGCTATTACAGTTAGTTACAGATGACACCCTCCCATACACCACAGCATCATCAGCAAACAGCCGCAAATTACAACTTACTCTGTCCATCAGATCATTTATATAGAAAAAAAATAATAGCGGTCCTATCACACTCCCCTGGGGCACGCCTGACGATACGCTCGTCTCTGATGAACACTTGCCATCGAGAACAACATACTGCATTCTATTACTTAGGAAGTCTTCCAGCCAGTCACAAATCTGTGAACCTGTTGGATAAGCTCGTATCTTCATTAGCAGTCTGCAGTGTGGCACCGCGTCGAACTCCTTTTTGAAGTCGAGAAAAACACAACCCGCATGTTGCCCTTCATCCATGGCTTGCAAGATGTCATGTGAGAAAAGGGCAAGCTGAGTTTTACATGAACGATGTTTCCTAAACCCATGTTGATTCATGGAAAGAAGCTTTTCTGTTTCAAGGAAATTTACTATATTTGAACTGAGAATGTGCTCTAAAATTCTACATGAAACTGATGTCAACGATATTGGCCTGTAATTGTGTGGGTCAGTTCTCCTTCCTTTCTTATAAACGGGAGTCACCTGCGCTTTTTTCCAATCACTAGGAACTTTGCGCTGAATTAAGGATTCGCGATAAATGCAAGCTAAGTAGGGGGCCAATGCCGCAGAATAGTCTTTGTAAAACCGAACTGGTATTCCATCCGGACCAGCAGACTTTTTCGTATTTAGCTCTCTCAGCTGCTTCTCTACACCAGAAATACCTATTGGTATGTCACCCATTTCGGAATTAGTATGTTGATCAAATGATGGTACGTTTGTACGGTCCTCCTGCGTGAAAGATTTCTTAAAGGTTAAATTTAGAACTTCAGCTTTCCGTTTGCTTTCTTCTATTACTGCCCCGGAATGATCAACGAGTGACTGGACAGTGGGCTTTGACCCGCTTATCGATTTTACATAGGACCAGAATTTTTTCGGGTTCTCGGAAAGATCTTTTGCTAAGGTATGGCTGTGATAATTATTGTATGCTTCACGCATCGATCTTTTTATAGACACACGAATCTCTTCTAACTTTTGCCTGTCATCATTTGCGTGTTCTCTTTTGAATCTAGAGTGCAACAGACTTTGCTTTCTCAGCAGCTTTCTAACATTATTATTACACCACGGTGGATCTTTTCCATCCTTAATCATCTTTACTGGCACATATTTCTCTAACCCTTTATTTAAAATGCACTTAAATTTAGTCCACAATTCCTCTACATCCATAGTCCCGGAATTAAATGATGCCCATTCATTTTCTAAGTGCGATCGTAACATTTGCTTATCGGCTCTTCCCAACAAAAACACGCTCCTAGCCTTCTTGATTGGTTTATGAACTTTGGTCACCATTGACGCTATAACGATATCATGATCACTAATTCCTGTCTCTACACAGACATCGTTAGTACGGTCAGGCCTGTTTCTGGCTGTAAGGTCTAGAATATTTCCATTGCGCGTGGGTTGACGGTTTAACTGCTCAAGACAGTTTTTGGAGAATGTGTCCAAAAGTAGCTCGCAAGACTGCTTGTCTGTACTGTCTGAAATGTAACTAGTGAGCCCAATCTATACTCTTAAGGTTGAAGTCTCCTCCGACTAATATTACATGGCCCGAATACCTATGCACTACCTGGTGTAGACTTTCTTTGAATGATTCTAAAACTGCTACAGCAGCATTGGGGGGCCGGTAAAAACACGCAACTATTAACTTTACTTCTTTTAGACCTGTTATACGTGCCCAGATAACTTCACAGTTACTTTCAACTTCGATCTCGGTAGAAACAATATCTTTGTCCACAGCGATGAACACTCCTCCTCCAGTTGTATCAGATCTATCTTTCTGATATACATTCCACACTTCGCTAAATATTTCTGAACTTGCCACATTATGATTTAGCCAGCTTTCAGTGCCTAAAACTATCTGAGCGCAATAACTTCCCTGCAGTGCGGCAAATTCGGGAACTTTGTTTCTAATACTCTGTAAGTTCGCGGCTAATATTTTGATGTTCGAATTTTTGTTCCAAACGTGGCCTGAATAAGCTGTTTGAATGCTGACAAGTGAGTGCTCATCAGAGTTAGCGCCTAGCCTAAAAAAACCATGTGCACTCCACAAGTACTCTGCTACCCGAGTAGCCGCTTCCTTAGTGTAGTGCACCCCTGATCTATCTAGGGTCACCCGACAAATCCCCACCCGATAAAACAGATCCAGAAATCTGCAGCCATGACTGTCACAGAGTCGGCGAAGCCTCTGCTTCAGACCCTTCACTCGGCTCCAAACCAAAAGACCCCGATCAACCCTGTGAACAATGTTACAAATCGACAGCTCTGCTTGCACACCGCGTGCGAAGGCAGCAGCCTTCACCAATTCCACCAGCTGCTCGTAGGACCTGAGTATGTCCTCGGAACCCAAGTGACAAGCGTCATTGGTGCCGATGTGAGCTATGACTTGCAGTCGTTTGCACCCCGCACCCTCGATAGCCGCTGGCAAGGCTGCCTCCACATCTCGGATGAGGCCCCCCGGCAGACACACCAAGTGCATGTTGGAATTCCTTCTGGATCTCGATGCTATGTGCCTAAGTGGCTCCATCACGCACCTAATATTGGAGCTCCCAATAACTAATAATCCCCTCCCCCCCTGCACCTGCTCGGATCCTGCTGAAGGTGTGGCCACACGTTCACTCACAGGACGAATGGGCACGGACAGACGTCCAGCCTCCACATTGGCCTTCCGCCTTGAGCGACGTGAACGCCGTACAACCCGCCACTCCCCTTGCGGAGAAGGCGGCTCGACGACGTCAGGTACACCTGAAAGTGACTCGGTATCAGGGACAGAGAGCGAAGCATGAGACAACCGGGATGTCCCACTCGACACACCAGACTCCCCACCATCGCTGCACCCTGAGACAGCAGCCTGAAGACAGCTGACCGTAGCCAACAGCACGCTCAGCTGTTCGCGAACTGTGGCCATCTCCTCCTGCATCCGCACACAGCAGGCACACATCCTATCCATCCTATCGATACAATTAACTGCAGAAAGTAGAAAACTAATCAACTTTTAAGTAGCCTAGTACTCTAATAAAGGCGGCTGGCTGCTGACTGAACTGTGGTCAGTGGTAATTACACTGTCAAATCAACAAAACTGATTCCGGCAGTTTTCAAAATAAACAAGAATATCTGTGGAATACATCGTTGTCAAATGCGCGGGAATATAAGCTTAGCGCTGTTTAAGATGTGGCACAGCTGGCACTGGACTGACTGATAACGAGCTTTAGTAACGGTCTCTGACTTGTTTTGAAATACACCAGTCAAAGACGAAGACTAATCACAATGGTATTTATCAAATACGATAGAATAAACTATTAAAACAGTAGTACAAACGAAATCTGCCAAGTATGCGGGAATAAACCTCTTAAAACAGAAGTACTAACGAAAATGAACCAGACTGGCAAATTAAATTTGACACAAATTAAATTAAGATACTTAGCGCTGTTTATGATGTGGCACTGGTGGCAGCTGGCACTAGACTCATATGTACAGTACCAACAACTGAC
This sequence comes from Locusta migratoria, assembly GCA_026315105.1. NCBI lineage: Eukaryota > Metazoa > Arthropoda > Insecta > Orthoptera > Acrididae > Locusta > Locusta migratoria. The sequence continues at coordinate 731,075,705 of CM048755.1, read as the reverse complement.
TGTGATATTCTGTTGCACACACTTACTAATTAAATAATACAAAAGTAACAAACAAAAAGAAACCATTATTACCACAATTAATACAAATAGATAAAACACAAAGAGAGAGAATTTTTTATTTTTGCAATAAGGCACAAAAATTAAATATAAAGTCTATCAAGATGAATTATTCGGAACACCACAATGCATATGTATGATCTACAAGAAAAGTTAACTAATGTATCCACAGTAGCCTAATCTCTGCAGGCAACTGAAATAACCTAATTAAATGATAAGTCAGTCCATGCTAGATGAAACAAAATTTAATACTGTGCTTCTGGATTAAAAGGCTAATAACTGAAAACAGGACAGTATTTCCACACTGCAGAGAAATAATGTAATACCAATTTTCACATAAGTGGAAAAAATTACAAAAATTGGTGAGTAAGACAATTTTAAGAAAACATGTTAGCAAAACCTGAATGGAAGGTAGGCCTACATATAAATAATAAGTTAAATACAATCTCATAGGCCCCCTCCATACAAATACCTTCAAAATACAAGGTGTCCAATTGTCAATGCACCATGTGTGAGATTACCGCCCAATAGAAATATTGGTAATTAATAGCATTTGATAATTAAACAGTATGAAGTTCACTGCAAACATTGACTGCACTAAATGTTACACAATTTTAGTCTTATTAATTATGGTAGCAATGTATGTACGCAGTTGGGTGACAACATTTATAGTTAGGCCAAAGGTAGAAATTATCCACGTTGAGATTTGCTGTGTGCTTGTAGCTGACGGGAGGCCAGCGAGCAGGCCGACGTTGGTGGCTTGTTCCAGCTTTGGATCTCCCAGTTCGTTTCTGGTGAGGGGAGAGAGGGACAATGGCGAGTGCCAGCCACAGTGCAGTGCACAGCGTGAAATAAAATATTCTAATACTACTGGCATTTGAAGTAATACGATGCAGTTAGGAACCTTTAAGGCCCTCATTACAAAATAGCCTGTTGATAAATAAACAATACATTAGCTGATATAGTCACATCTGGCATAATATGTTTAATTGACAATGAAAAGTAATAATTTACCAATGAATACAAGACAGTTACACAACTAGCATGGTAATGTTTGTTTATAAAAATAATATATTAACTATTTCTCATTTTATTTTCAATTAATCTTGTGTATTTTATCTTGTAGTATTCAGTTAAATCACTTATCTGTGATATAAGAAATTGCACGATTATGATAAATAGTACAAAGGATGTTTATACCAATATAAAAACCTAAGAAGACATTTATTTAATGTGTAGTGTAATTATTTTGATTTTAAGTAAAGTTTTAGAAATGTATTGCTGAGCACTGTACGTTGGCAAATCGGTTAGAACAGCTCACATGGGAAAGTTGATGACGTAGGGAAAAAACCCGGCAGTTGAGCTTTTGGCGCACGCACCAACAGAGACATTGCTTCTGATTTAACAAAACAGTTGCAAGAAAGGGTATCTAAGTTTGCTTGGTGTTCTATAGCCTTGAACGAATCTACTGATATTAGTGTACTGCTCAAGTTCCATTGATCTTGTGTTACTTCAAGCTTTGAAGTAACCGAAGAACTAGCAGAGCTGATTTCCCTACATGGCACAACAACGGCTCATGACATATTTAAAGAGGTACAGTTAACTTTAGCCACAAAGTACAACCGTCTTCTTTCTCAGCTGAAATATGTCACAACTGATAGAGCAGGAAATACGTGTGGCAAATTTGCTGGTTTTGTTGGCAGAATAAATGCAGACTGTGAAGCCAACGGTATTTTGAAACCATTGACAGTGCACATTATTCTTCATCAGGGAGAACTTTGTGCAAAATCCGTGGATACGTCGTGTGTGATGACACCTGAGATTTCTCTTGTGAATTTATTTGAAGTCACGGACTCACACAACTTCAAATGTTTCCTAGAATAGGTTGAATCTTTGTCCAGTGATCTTCCGTACCACACAGCAGTAAGCCTAAAGTGGTTAATGTGTGATACATTTTGTCAACTTTTTTTCTTGAGGACAGAGAAATTAACCTCTTAGAAATTCTATCGGATGAAGGGTGGCTATGGAAATAAGCTTTCTTGGCTGATGTCGCTTACCATTTACACGAACAGAAGAAAAAAACTTCAAGGGGAGGATAACATTATTTGTGTTTTCTCATGCATATTAATTATTTATTTCAATACAAAGATCATTCTCATCATTCTGTGTGATTGAGTTTTCAAAGCGCATTCCACTGCCATTGCTAACATCAGCATACTACACCACCACTGCCGGACGTAAAATTGTAGCCCTTTGTTTTTGTAAAACCAAAAACATTCATTATTTTCTTCTTTTGAAAAATGTGGAATAAACAAAAAGTTGTTCTGTAGGACGCATTTGTAGCTACTGTGTTAATTTAAATAACTCCCAGTTAATAATTTTGTAGATTTGGTGACAGAGGATTCTGCTTGATGGAAAATCATTAGAGGTGTGATGAATGATGGAAAATGAAGGCAGCTAATTAGGAGTGACGTTCAGTCTGTTAAGAATTTCATTACACTTTGAAAACAATTAAGTGTTATGGATGTACTTATTTTTATTAGTAAAACTGCAAAATAGTGACATATGCGTCGCAAATACATTAATGATTTTCAAAATTTACTGAGTAAAAGTATTTTTGCACATTTTACAGGTATAAGTTGTGTTTTTAGGTACCTGCTTAAGAACATATCCAAAAGTCATTACATTCGTTGAAAATCTTTAAGAATAAAAATAACATAGGTATAGAAACAGCCACTATGAGAGGTGACTAATTGTTTCATCTTTGAGTTGAAACAAATGTTTTAAATTACCAATAAAGATTACTGCTGAATGAAATGTGCTCATTTTGTATTAATTAGAAAAACTGTTACAGTCATGTAGTGAGGTTTTTTTAATGTAATGTTTCCATTATGATGTGGTAGCAATTTGTATTCTGAACAGAATTCCACTCACTTCTCAAAAGCAGATAATTCAGTTATTAGTTCTTGCCGTGGAAGAGAAAGAAGACATTTTTGTTAAAAAATGTTCAAATGTTTGTTAAGCTTAAGAGACTTAACTCCGGGATCATCAGTCCCTAAACTTAGTTTATGACTTATACTAATGACAACACAAAAATCCACGCCATATGGAGGATTCGAACCTTCGATGGGGAACGGCCTTGTGCATCGGAGCATATCGCCTTAATGCCTCAGCCACTCCGCTGCGACTTTATTGTTTGTCTGAACACCACTCCTCATTGGTTGACTTCAATTCCCATAATTCATCGTGCCAGTGCCAACATGAACAACCAATAGGTATGAACAATTGAAGTTTATAGAATGGAAGTTGAAACGACTGTTGGCTTTATGTTTACGAGCGTTGGTCATACTTCTGCGGTGTTACAGTAAACTGTGTGATTAAATGAATGTAGCTGAGCGAAATGAGGAAACCCATTTTTGTTTCATTACAGTGTGATTACTTTTTACACTACAAACTGATCCATAAACACTCACCTTCTGGGTACCCTGTTTTAATTTAAAAATACGAAGAATTTGAAATATTGATCGTTTTCAATGGAAATTACAGTGTGGTGAAAATTTAGCATTGTCATGAATTTCAGTGTAACACAACAGTTTAACTTGATGCTCATAAACCAACACTGACTAGCGCAACTTTGTTTCTGCATGTCCCACAGCTACCACTGCCGACATTGTCACGTAAGTCCGGTACTCTGCTGCCGGTGATCTAAACTTTTACCACCTATATATATTTAATCCAAAAAGGTGGTAAAAGTTTAGATCACCGGCAGCAGAGTACCGGACTTACATGACAATGTCGGCAGAGGTAGCTGTGGAACATGCAGAAACAAAGTTGCACCACCACTCCCATGAACCACAGACATTGCCGAGGTGGGGTGGCTTGCATGCCTCAACGATACAGATAGCCATACCGTAGGTGCAACCACAGTGGAGGGGTATCTGTGGAGAGGCCAGACAAATGTGTGGTTCCTGAAGAGGGGCAGCAGCCTTTTCAGTAGTTACAGGGGCAACAGTCTGGATGATTGACTGAGCTGGCCTTGTAACATCAGCGAATGTGTTTTTGCCACACAGGTCCTGTGAACGGCTGAAAGCAAGGGGAAACTACAGCCGTTACTTTTCCCGAGGACATGCAGCTCTACTGTGTGAAAATATGATGATGGCATCCTCTCGGGTAAAGTATTCCTGAGGTAAAATAGTCCCTCATTGGGATCTCCGGTTGGGGACTACTCAGGAGGACGTCATCAGGAAAAACAATACTGGCATTCTACGAATCAGAGCGTGGAATGTTAGATCCCTTAATCGGGTAGGAAAATTAGAAAATTTAAAAAGGGAAATGGATAGATTGAAGTTAGATATAGTGGGGATTAATTAAGTTCGGTGGTAGGATGAACAGGCTTTCTGGTCAGATGAGTACAGGATTATAAATACAAAATCAGTTGGGGGTATCACAGGAGTAGGACTGATAATGAATAAGAAGATAGGAATGCGGGTAAACTATTATGAGCAGCACAGTGATCGCATTATCATTGATAGATATAAAGCCAACACCGACAACAGTAATACAGGTTTATATGCTAACTAGCTCTGCCAATCAAGAGGAGATTGAAGAAATGAATGAGAAGTTAAAGGAAATTATTCAGACAATTAAGGGAGAGGAAAACGTAATTGTAATGGGAGACTGGAATTCGGTATTAGGAAAAGGAAGAGAAGGAAAAATAGTAGGTGAATATGAACTGGGCATGGAATGGAATGAAAGAGGAAGTCGCCTGGTAGAATTTTGCACGGAACATGATTTAATCATAACAAACACCTGGTTTAAGAATCACAAAAGAAGGTTGTATTTGTGGAAGAGACCAGGAGACACCGGAAGGTATCAGATAGATTTTATAATGGTAAAACATAGACTCTGGAACCAGGTTTTAAACTGTAAGACATACCCAGGGGCGAATATAGACTCTGACCATAACTTGTTAGTCATGAACTGTAGGCTGAAACTGAAAAAAACTGCAGAAATGTAGGAAAATAAGGAGATGGGACCTAGATAAATTGAAGGAACATGAAGTTGATAGAGCTGAAGCATTGAATTAAAATTTGTGGTGCGGCCGGGAATCGAACCCGGACCTCCATGCTTACTAGGCAGACGTCTTAACCGTTAGACTACCACACCACTAACGATTAAGGCGCCTCGGAATAGTCTATGTACGATTTCCCTCCACAACACAAACTTTAATTCAGCTTCTTTGTTCCAAAGATAATTGCCACTACTGCCAAGGCTCTCCATGCAGCGGAATAGCACCTCAGCAATGGACATGGTGGAACAATCCTGTTATGGTGATATAAATATCAATTAAATACAATGAAAGAATCCCTGAGACGGATTTTCGTCTCAAATATGTCAAAGACATTATTGATAGAGCTGAAGCATTGAATTAAAATTTGTGGTGCGGCCGGGAATCGAACCCGGACCTCCATGCTTACTAGGCAGACGTCTTAACCGTTAGACTACCACACCACTAACGATTAAGGCGCCTCATTTTAATTCAATGCTTCAGCTCTATCAATAATGTCTTTGACATATTTGAGACGAAAATCCGTCTCAGGGATTCTTTCATTGTATTTAATTGATATTTATATCACCATAACAGGATTGTTCCACCATGTCCATTGCTGAGGTGCTATTCCGCTGCATGGAGAGCCTTGGCAGTAGTGGCAATTATCTTTGGAACAAAGAAGCTGAATTAAAGTTTGTGTTGTGGAGGGAAATCGTACATAGACTATTCCGAGGCGCCTTAATCGTTAGTGGTGTGGTAGTCTAACGGTTAAGACGTCTGCCTAGTAAGCATGGAGGTCCGGGTTCGATTCCCGGCCGCACCACAAACTTTGATTCAATGCTTCAGCTCTATCAATAATGTCTTTGACATATTTGAGACGAAAATCCGTCTCAGGGATTCTTTCATTGTATTGAACATGAAGTTCTTCAGAATTTCAGAGGGAGCTTTGGTCAACAATTTACAGAAATGGGGGGAAATAAAACAGTAGAAGAGGAATGGGTAGCATTGAGAGATGAAATAGTGAAGGCAGCAGAGGACAAAATAGGTAGGAAGGCAAGACCTACAAAAAATCCTTGGATATCACAGGAAATACTAAATTTAATTGATAAAAGGAGAAAATATAAAAATGCAGTAAATGAAACAGGCAAAATGGAATACAAATGACTAAGAAATGAGATCCTCCCCAGGGGAGCAGAGGGCTATACCGAAGATAGAGAACCTACTGCCGGAAAGGCCTCAGCTGATGGATCAGACCAAGCGTGTCCCACAATGTCCCATTTTCCTTATCCCCTCCCAGTCCTTTCCCATTTCCTTTCCCTACCCAAGGTGTGATGTGATCCGTGCTGAGGGGTGCGTGGCACATGGGTGGATGTTTCTCGAACTCGAATGGAGCCTCAGGGATACCGGGCGACCTCCCTATGTAAGTAGCCTTGCACCGCGCGGGGTTATTGTGGTGTGGACCATATAAATCCCCAAATCTCGTGGGACTAAGATGAACACAGAGAAAGAAAGTATTTTAAAAGATTCTGAGGGGCAATTTGAGACCTCAGATACTCAGACATCGGGATCAGGACCGATGGAGTGCACTCCTACTTCTGAATCAAGGTCTAGACCTGAGCAAGAAGTGGGAACTGTAACAGAGAAGATGGACCAGATTATGATTAAGGCCTTGTCTGGGGCTCAGAGGAGGAAACTTCTCAAGGAACGGAAGCAAAAGGAAGGAAAAGAATGGCTTCCTAAGCATAAGAGAAGGGAATCAAAAGGGCTTGAGCCCAAGACCTCCAAAAATAAACTGCCTCAGGTTGAAGGAGATACACAGACCCCCCAACGTCAAAGACAGGTGGATAGAGGGTTAGGGAGGAATCTAAGACTCCCTCCTCTCTGGACAGGCGTGATTCTAAAAGGCTGAGGCAGGAAATAGGGAAACAGACCTATAGTGCTGCAGTCTCGGTCTTTAGAATGGTGGTTGTCCAAGAAGGATACCCACTGGTGAGCATCACCTCGCAGCAGGAGGAGCTCGTGCAGATGGCCCTCTTTGAAGAGATTGGGGGGACACTGGTCCAGGACCCAAATTCAGGAGGGTCTATCTAGATCGCGGTGCCCTATTTTTGTCTGCGAGGGGGAGCACACAGCAGAACGGCTTAAGGACAAGGTGCCCATGTATCCCCGTGGGAGGATGTGAAGCTGCTGGTCAAGACAGCAACCAAACTCCTGAAGACCGCAAAGGTATCAATATGGGTACCAAAGGTCCTTAAGGATGTCACTCCAAAGACTCTGTTCGAGAAAATAAGGGTCCAGAACCCAAAAGTCTCGACAGAGGATTGGAGGGTAATTAACCAAAAGGTTGTTCCGGAAGGACGAACCCTGGTGGTGGAGGTAGGAGAGAAGTCCCTGAAGGCAATGTGAGAGCAAGGCCTGAAACTGTTTTTAGGGTTCTCGCAGGTTGCCGTCAGGGTAATCAAAGACCTTAAAGGCAATAATGGCAGCAAGATGTGGACTGGAAGTGCTGCAGATAAACCTGCAGCACAGTAAAGGGGCCACTGCTGCCCTGAGCCGTCGCCTGGGGAGACAGGAGGTGGACGTGGCCCTGATACAAGAACCCTATTTATACAAAGGGGGTGTATCGGGCCTCGGTGGTACTGGAGGTAAGCTGATATATGCTAGAAATCTAAAAAACTCCAGAACATGCATTTATGTTAGAAATGGAATATCTTTCATACCAATGATGGATTTTTGTTCCAGGGACTTGGTGACCATCAGGATGCAGCAACGTGAAGAAGGTATCAAGAGGGAAATTGTTTTGGCCTCAGCGTACCTTCCTTACGAAGACAGCTCTCCTCCTCCTCCTTTGGAAGTGAGGAGACTGACGGGAGCCTGCCATCAGGAAGGTGACGAACTGTTGGTGGGACGTGATGCCAATGCCAACAATGTATCATGGGGGAGCAAGGACACCAACAGTAGAGGTGAGCACCTTCTTGAATTTCTCCTATCTAACAACTTGGAGATCCTGAATAGGGGTGATGAACCTACATTCAGGAATAGTAGAAGGGAAGAAGTAATTGACATACGTTTTGGTTCCATGATGATTGGAAGTTATGTGAAACAGTGGCATGTGGTGCTGGATCCATCCTCATCAGATCACATGTTTATCAAATTCAAGGTTGAAATGGGAACCAGACAGACCATGACCTATAGGAATCCCAGGAAAACGGACTGGGAGACATATAGGAGAGACCTTGACTTCAGCCTATCAGAAATTAAAACTTCGATAAGGAATCCAGCAGAGTTTGAGGAAGTAGCAGAGGCCGTAACCCCTGCTATAGTGACCTAATACCAGGACAACTGCTCAATCACCAAGAAGTGCACAAATAGGAGTGTGCCTTGGTGGAATAATAACCTGGAAATGCAAAGGAAACAGGTACAAACACTGTTTCACCTTGTGAGGCGCAAAGGACAATGGGCAAAATATCGTGAGACCCTTGTCAATTACAACCTTGCCATCAGACGGGCAAAGGAGGCATCCTGGAAGGTATTCTGTGAGGAAGTGGAGGGCACGGCTGCTCAAGCGAGACTTCATAAAATCCTCACTACGGTACCAACTAATCCAGGAGGAACGTTGAGGAAGGAGGATGGGGAGTATACAAAGACAGCACATGAAACACTGGAACTGCTCCTCAAGACTCACTTTCCTCAATATACTCTGGGGGATAACTCAGACCAGAATGCGATTCCTGAGAGACAACGGTTCTCAGGTATTCGCAAAGAGGACTGGGATCTGGCCAAGGAGTGTGTCGATTTCAGTAAGGTCCGATGGGCGTTGGGAACATTTCAACCGTTCAAGTCACCTGGCCCCGATGGAATCTATCCAGCTCTCCTGCCTCCTGCAACAAGCGGGAGAAAATCTTATTAGATTCCTATGCAGGTTATTCAGGGTTAGCCTAGCAGCAGGATTCATTCCCAATGCCTGGAGGGCAGTGAAGGTTGTCTTCATTCCAAAGCCAGGGAGAATTGATCATACCAAGGCCAGCCTGTCCTCCTTCATTCTTAAGACATTGGAAAAGCTGGTTAATGTGCATGTTGGAGAAAGGAGTTTAAGTAGGGCTCCTCTACATTCAAACCAACATGCATATCAACCAGGTAAATCATGTGAGACAGCTCTCCACCAACTCGCTGGGAAGGTGGAGAAAGCACTACACTTTAAGGAAATAGTCCTCTGTATCTTCCTGGACATCGAGGGGGCTTTTAGCAATACGACCTTCGATTCCATGGTTAGGGCAGCAGAGGTACATGACCTAGGGACCACTATATGTAGGTGAACTAGGGCCATGCTCAGTGGAAGAAAGGTAGAGGCTACCATGATGGATGAAAAAATGGTAATCAACACCACTAGGGGTTGCCCGCAAGGAGGAGTTCTTTCCCCTTTATTGTGGAATCTAGTGGTGAATGATCTCATTGGAGAATTAAACTCTAGGCAGTACTTTTGCCAAGGATACGCAGATGATCTTGTCGTAGTAATACTTGGCAAATTTGCTGACACAGTGAAGATTATGGTACAAGGTGCATTGGACATTGTGCAAGACTGGTGCAGAAAACAGGATCTGGGGGTTAGTCCTAAGAAGACTGTTGTTGTACCATTCACAAGGAAACATATCCAACACTCAAGTTGGAATCTAAAGCTTTTCAATGAAGCACTACCTGTGAAGGGGACAGTGAAATATCTAGGGGTTACCCTAGATGAGAAACTGTCATGGACCCCTCACATTAGGAATATTTGCTCCAAAGCAAAAGGTACTTTAGTAAGTACCAGGAGAGCTTGTGGCAAAAATTGGGGCCTGAGCCCCAAGGGTATGCACTCGATATACACCACAGTGATTAGACCCAGGATCACCTATGGGGAGGTCATGTGGTGGATGAAGGTAGAACAGCAGGTTGCTGCTAAGGAGCTTGATAAGGTGCAGAGACTAGCCTGCTTAGCCATAACAGGTGGAATTAGCAGCACACCAACTGCTGGGATGGAAACCATGCTGGATATGCCCCCATTACACCTTTGGGTCAAGATGGAGGCAGCAGCTGGTGCATACAGACTAAAAACTGGTAACAACTGGAACTCTTTGGGATATACAGAATCACACACTAAAATAGTGAGTGAGGTAAATATAGGAAAGGTTGGGGAAATGCCAGCCGACTATATTATAACCCCATACTGCTTCAACAAGCCTTTCAGTATAACAGTTGGAAGTAGGGAGCAGTGGGAGAAAATAGTTCAACACCGTACGAGGGATATTGTCTGGTTCACTGACGGGTCGAAATCAGACCAAGGCGTTGGGGCCAGAGTATACGGGGTGCAGCCAATACTGCAGGGCATCATCGCTCTAGGGAAACTGGCCTCAGTATTCCAGGCAGAAATCACTGCCATCAGGGCATGTGTGGAGGAGAATTTGCATAGGTGCTACAAAGATCGTAGCATCTATATCTATTCAGACAGCCAGGCAGCCCTGAGATCACTGGCAGCTCCTGAAACAAGGTCTAAAATTGTTGCAGAATGTCACAGGGTTCTGGTGGAGCTAGGGGAAAGCAATAGAGTAAACCTATTATGGGTCCCTGGCCACTCGGGGATCAGTGGCAATGAACATGCCGACAGATTAGCCAGGATGGGGGCAGAGTCTCCATTTATTAGACCAGAACCTGTCCTGACAATCACCAAGGCAATGATCAAATTGGAGCTACGTAACTGGCTCAGAAGACAGCACGTAGAATATTGGGCCAAAGTCCATCAACAAAAACATGGCAAGGTAATGATGCCAAAGCCATGTTTTAAAAGAAGCTCTGCAATCCTGGGCCTGAACAGGAGAGAGATTAGACTCATGGTTGGATTGCTGACAGGCCATGGGAATTTCAAAAAACACCTAAATACAATGGGAATAACAGAAGAGGACCCTAAATGTAGGATCTGTGATAACGGTGATGAAACTGCATCACATCTAATCTTCGAATGCATTGCATTGGAGAGTAAAAGGCACAGAACATTTGGGACAACCAGACCCAAAGAAATAGTGTCTAATAAAGAACTGGTAAAGGGACTCCTTGCACTGTTCAAGGGCATTGGTTGGCTTTACTAGATATACAGGGAGCGATACCGCACAATAAACTTAGTTTCGGTGCGGGCAGTGGCGGGTTGGACCAAGACTGTTTTGGCTTCCCTGGAAAAATCAAATCAAATCAAATCAAGAAATGAGATTGACAGGAAGTGCAAAATGGCTAAGCAGGAGTGGCTAGAAGCCAAATGCAAATCTATAGAAGAATGTATAAGAAGGGGAAAAGTAGATAGTGCCTACAGGAAAATAAAAAGAGACATTTGGGGACAAGAAAATCAACTCTATGAAGATCAAGAACTCAGATGGGAAACCAGTTCTCAGCAAAGAAGGGAAAGCTGAAAGGTGGAAAGAGTACATAGAGCAGCTCTACAAAGGAAATTACCTTAGAGACAATGTTGTAGAAAGGGAAGAGGAAGTAGATCAAGATGAAATACAAGATACTGTACTGAGAGCTGAATTTGACAGAGCACTGAAAGACCTATGTTGGAACAAGGCCCCGGGAGTAGATGACATACCATCAGAGCTACTAAAGTCTCTGGGAGAGCCAGCTATGACAAAACTATTTCACCTGGTGTGTAAGATGTATGAGACAGGCGAAATACCCTCAGACTTTAAGAAAAATGCAATAATTCCCATTCCAAAGAAATCAGGCACGGGCAGGTGTGAAAATTACAGAACCATCAGTTTGATAAGTCATGGTTGCAAAATTTTAACACGAATTATCTACAGGAGAATGGAAAAGCTGGTAGAAGCTGACCTTGGGGAAGATCAAGTTTGGATTCAGGAGGAACGTAGGAACCCGGGAGGTAATACTCACTTTACGTCTTATCTTAGAAGATACATTTTTAGCTTTTGTAGATTTAGAGAAAGCATTTGACAATGTTGACCGGAATACTCTCTTTCAAATTCTGAAGTCAGCAGGGGTAAGATACGGGGAAAGGAGTGTTATTTAAAACTTGTACAAAAGCCATATCACAGTTATTGGATTCGAAGGGCATGAAAGGGAAGCATTAGTCGGGAAGGAAGTAAGACAGGGTTGTAGCCTTTCTCCTATGTTATTCAATTTGTACATCAAGCAGGCGGTGATGGAAAGCAAGGAAAAATTTGGAATAGGGATTAAAGTTCAGGGGGAAGAAATAAAAACATTGTGTTTTGCTGATGACATTGTAATTCTGTCAGAGACAGCAAAGGACCTGGAAGAGCAGTTGAATGAAATGGACAGTGTGTTGAAGGGAGCAGATAAAATGAACATTAACAAGAGCAAAACAAAAATAATGGAAATCCGGTCTTAGAAAATCAGGCGATGCTGAAGGAATTAGATTAGGTAACAAAACAATGAAGGTGGTAGATGAGTTTTGTTACTTAGGTAGTAAAATAACATGTGATGGTCGCAGTACAGAGGATGTAAAATGCAGAATGGCAATGGGTAGAAAAGCATTTTTGAAAAAGAGAAATTTGCTAACATCAAATATAAATTTAAGTGTAAGGAAGTCTTTTCTGAAGGCATTTGTGTGGAGTGTTGCCTTGTACATGAGTGAAACATGGATGATAAACAGTGCAGACAGGATGAGAATAGAGGCTTTTGAAATGTGGTGCTACAGAAGAATGCTGAAGATTAGGTGGGTAGATCACATAACTAATGAAGAGGTACTGAACAGAATTGGTGAGAAAAGGAATTTTTGGCATACCCTGACTAAAAGAAGGGATCGCTTGGTAGGACACATTCTTAGACACCGGGGAATCGTAAATTTAGCATTGGAGGGAAGTGTGTGTGGTAAAAATCGCAGAGGGAGGCCAAGAGATGTGTATAGTAAGCAGATTCAAGTGGATGTGGGTTGCCGTTCTTATGAGGAGATAAAAAGGCTTGCTCAGGATAGAGTAGGGTGGACAGCTGCATCAAACCAGTCTGCGGACTGAAGACCATAACAACAACAATTGATTAGTGTTTTTAATTAAATCACAGGGCTTTTAAATTTTACTGCTAATTTGGAAGAAGCATTGCATACCTCAGTTGCCCCCACACTTGGTACATTTCTAACACATGAGCATCACAGTGCCATTGTTGCTTGTTCACTCTTAACAATTTCAGCTGTACTCTTAGGTCTTGCCTAACCACATCATTTAAAATTATGACATATTCATAAAAAAATATGAAAGTAGTTTTGTCAGTTAGAATAGACATTGACAGTGTAGTTTGTCAAAAGTAATTTGCATACTAGACGATATGGGTCAAAGCCAACAGGTAGAATTGTGTCCTATAAATGACCCCCATGTGCTAGTTTGTTACTGTGCCACAGTGGAATGGCCAAGTTCTCTAAGCCACCTTGGAGTGGAATGCGCAGTTGCTCCCCGTTGAAGATTAAAGTCCCCCCCCTTCGGCAAGGGTGTGTATTGTCCTTAGGTTAGTTTAAGTAGTATGTAAACCTGGGGACTGATAATTGCAAAGTCTCATAGATTTGCAAACAGACATTTGTACTGTATTATTGTTAGGTGCCTAGATTTCTATAACTGTAAGTACACAAATGGATACATGCAGAAGGAATGTACTCTTCTTCTCATAGCATTCTATGAAGTGATCCCTATTTTGGGAGGGGGGAACAAATTTTAAATGCAAGTGTGCTCAAAATTATTTTTATATGTGCAACAAGATTATTGTGACCACTCCGTAAGTTGCATGTTCTGCAGATCTCTCTTTGAGTAGTGTATTGGAACTTGTCATGATTATTTGACTGGATGGTACCTAACTTATTGCCATTCATGAAGAAAAACATCGCAGGCAGCATAACTGTAGACTGGGATACCACCCGTCTGCTTTGACTCATGACGAATAATCTGTAGTTATTATAGATAACTGAATGTACCATCAATCACAGGTCTTAGTCCAAAAATTTGTGCCTTTGGCGCTCACATACGAAAAAGAAAATCTCTTGGTTAACCTAAACCTAACCATCAGAGAGAAGTTAAAGATAAATATTTAATCTGTTCTGTTTGTAAACAAACTATCATCTTTAACTAAACCACCTCATAATCACTCACGCCTTCTACAAACACACACGCACCTCAAAACTACCGCACTGCGAAGACATCACGGGTCCAAGCTGTTGGGCGGTATCTCCGTCTACAGGTGAGCCTCACTGGCAATTGTAAACATGCCACTGTCCATCAAAGTGCATTTGCATGAGCATCATTTTTTGGTGATGCATACTGTAGTTCAACTTGTTGTCAATTAAATACCGTATTATTTCAAACATTCAGGAAGACAAAATTTGAAAAGTACCATTATGTTATTGGATATCAATAAAATACTGACATTTTAGTGGAAAGCAATAGGAACAGCTTCTCAAACAGCATATCAGCACATTGCTTTAGAGTTAGTTTGTAATGGAAATGAACACAAGAATTTCCCTCTATATTTTAATAAGTGCATAAACATTAGCTTCAACTGAGAGAGGCGAAGCCCTGCATAACATTTATTTAATTGCGCAACTGATTTTGGTGTTTACACCATCTTCAGGTGCCCGTTGTCCAACTGTCAGTTTTAGCACATTTGAAAATGGTGGCCATTAATACCGGTAGTCATAAATTTCTTAATCTCTTCATGTCAATTTGTTGTCCAACAATTAGATTATGGAGAGAATCATGGGAATTGACACATTCAGTTGAGCTTTATGGTGAGTGGAAAACTGTCCTCTTGACACCCCCGCCCCCCCAATTGACTTTCCATTGTTTGATATCTCAAATATAATTGTACATTGTGAACAAAAAATTCCACATCAATGTAATAATTTGTTGACACAGTTGCATCTTCTGTTAACACAAATCATATTCAACTGTCTGATATGGAGAAAAAAAAAAAAAAAAATGGGTGTGAAATATATTTGCTGTTCGGAAACAACCGACCATTCTAAATAAATATATGCCCAATTGTTAAAAACTTTTGCACGGAAAAAAATCACAAAATGATTAAATTACTACGAAATCAATCATTTTCATTTGAGAGGACTTTTGCGTATGAAATGTAATAAAACATTTTCACATCTGTGTAACTTAAAAGTGTACAATCTTAGTAGTATTCCAGGAAAAATTGCAACCATTCGCCTAAAATAATCAGGCTTAGGTTCCAAATCCACAATGGAAACATGTGCCATGTGATTTTTGTTTGTGTTATACCGCAACCAGATATGGTGTACATTAGGATACTACCCATCGGCTTTGAGTAAGGATGCCTTTTAGCCAATCATGGGGTGTTCAGACAGCCAATAAGATCATGTGATTGAGGTCTATGTGAAATGGATGAGCTTCATGACATGCTAGTGTTGTGATTACTGAGCTGCATGTTTTAAATTAAAGATACTATCAGTATTTCAAGTATGTTTTCTGTGGCGGGTTAAACTTTGTTCATTGTTACTTATGGTCAGGTAGTGATTACCTGGGAAGTTCTGTTTTTATAAAACATTAAAAAGGTGATAGTCAGGTGGCGGTTTAGTCTAGAAACATTGCTTGTGGTGACGACAAATGCCTAGTGGTGAAAAGCAGCTAACCCATGTGAAAATGGTGTCAATGTTGACATTTGTTTTGAGATTTGGGCAATGGCGTCATGTCTTAAGAACTTATAATTACTTTCACAATAGAAACTGATCCATCTATGTCCATGTAGCCATTGACCAATTCCCTTGTTTTAATAAAAAATACTAATCATTTTAAATGTTCATCAGTTGCAAAATTACAGCGTTGTGAAAATTTAATGTCATTTATGACATCATTCATAATGCCGCTTTGTTTACAAAGTGTAAAATGAAAATTATTTCCTATTAGCTGCCTTCACATGCCTTGGTCAAAGCGGACAGGTGCTATATTTGTTTACATCAATCCCCCCTCCCCAACCTGTTTTTCATAATAAAATAGTTCAATAGGGATAGGTTACCAAGGTGATGACAAGGCAATGGTTCAGTGTCAACAGATTGACGATGATGAATAATGAGGGGGAAACTGCTTTTAGTTTGGTCATCTTCACAAAATTAAGTTAAATTATAGTAAAATAACGTTTTTCTACAGTGAACACTTATAGGGTGTCTCACCTCAACTATGTACTGACATACTTTTCACCTTTCTGATCCAATTATGTTGCCTTCAGAACAAATCTTTAACTATGCAGCAGACTG
This sequence comes from Locusta migratoria, assembly GCA_026315105.1. Taxonomy (NCBI): domain Eukaryota; kingdom Metazoa; phylum Arthropoda; class Insecta; order Orthoptera; family Acrididae; genus Locusta; species Locusta migratoria. The sequence continues at coordinate 731,059,341 of CM048755.1, read as the reverse complement.
AAAGTTGTTTTCTCAAACATTAATGAAAGTTTGAATAAGCCCTATTGGTGAGTGCACTGCTGTATTTAATCAAGTGTCTGCATTTGAATCTCACCTAGTTACGATTTTTATCTTGCATTGTAGCTTAAAATAAAATTTCAACTGTGTATAAATTTCTGTATACTTTGAGGTGACACGCCCAACATAAACCTCTACGACAGTACAATATATATTTTATGCATTTGTCAAAATAAATAAATACTGGACCATATTTTATCCCTTTGTACCCCATTATGCAACTTCAGATTTGCTGTTTTTTGCCCTTGCCTCAGTTTTTTTATATGCTTCCAACTGACATGCAACAACCGTACAGGCAAACAGTGGAGCCTGCGCAATCATTGAATGTTAGTTGGAAGCATATCAGAATACTGAAGTTGAGGCCAATGTGGGTTCAGATGTGAACTGTTATCAAAGTCACAGTATAGTAGTATCACACCTTCAATCTCACAAATCTTTCAATAGTATCAATTACATGTACTGTGAAATAATTTAGTTTTGAAAGTATTTTCACACAATGCCTCTTTGACTAACCAGAAAAATCCATGCAATTAAACAATCATAACTATTCGAAGCAGAACAGAACATTACACATTGCTAAGAGAGAGAGAGAAAGGGGGGAACATTGCTGTACACAATACATAGCTCCAGTAATCATTGCTACAGTGGCGATTTTATATAGAATGACTGTCTCAGGTATCCCACACCACAGAAATACAATGTATTGTATACATTTACAAACAATGCGTGATGGTTTCAAGTAGCTAACACTTTAAAATTTTAGCATGATCTATTTTACAAGTAAAACTGGAAAGGTAATAAATAAGATACAAATTTTATAATAACATACTTTTATTCTCTTTATTACAATTCTTATAATTGTCCAAAACATATATTTAAAAATGTATCTTACATTGTCATTATTCATAACACACTCATAAAATTTTTGTCTTGATTTACATTTTTAAACTGTAGACAATATGAGCAGAGGATATTTCATTAATATATATGTTGCCGTAAAGAATACAACGAAAACCACAGCTTTTCTTAAATCTTTAATAAATTCCTTTGCATACAGCCTGCATTTTCGGAACTGAAGAAAATGTGATTGAGATCGGCACACAAGGAATTGTTGATCACAATAAGGTGAGTTCTGGATACAAACTCTAAATAGATGAGCTGGCAAAAAGTTGTGATTAAACCACGTCAGAATTACACTTGTTAATATTCACTGTGACAGAGGTTTATGGGACTGATACATAACATTTTACCTTAACTGATAATGGAAAGTCCAGGTTGGAATTAATAATATAGTAATAGGACAGTTTACAACTCACCCCAAGGATATGATGACAAGCCGCGACAGGAACACACAAAAGGGGAGGGAGGGAAAAGAGAGAGAGAGAGAGAGAGAGAGAGAGAGAGAGAGAGAGAGAGAGAGAGAGAGAGGAAAACCGCACTTTCAGTTATCGGCCATGGCCTTCTTCAGAATTCACATTCACATGCACACAACACAATCACATAACAATTAGCTCCAGCTCCACACTTTGACTCAAGCTTTGCATTGTATCTCCACACCACAGAGTGTGATTCAAAGTGCAGCAGCCAGAGCTGATGATTGCAGTGCCTGTGTGATTGCGTGAATATTCCTAATTCTGAAAAAAGCCATGGCCGTTAGCTGAAAGTGTTTTATGTGTGTGTCTTTTTTGTGTTCCTGTAATGGCTTGTCGTCACGTCTTTACGGTGAGTTGTAAACTGTCCTATTACTATATTGTTTACCTTAACAGACAAAGATAAACCATGAATCAAAGGAAAAATGTCTATGGGAAAGAATAGTGAAGATTAAGATCCAATGAAGTAGTTTGAGCATGCAATGCAGATGTGACTGACTTTGCTAACCGGACACCTTTTCACTCTATGTAACACCCGAATGAGAGGGAATCAAAGCAAAAGAAAATTGCTACCCAAGTCATTGCTTTGTATCACCTAAATTAACATTGTGTTGGGTGTTTATATATAAAAATCATAATTCCATTTTGGATGTTCAATTGAGTGTGTGATGCATTTGGAATCTTCATTGCTATATTGCAATGTCCAGTCTCTCTCCTAAATTTTACTACTTCTTTGATGGCTACTACTTCTGATGAGTACATGGAGAAGACTGTTGAAAGCATACATTGCTTGTGCTGTGAATGATAGGGACATAAGGCATATACAACTGGTCCACTGGTACTTATTTTTGATCCATCTGTAAATATTAACTACACCCTAGATGATACTTCAGATATCCAATGCATGACATCCTTGTTCCAAATGTAGGAGAAGTTCCTTATCAATATACAGTAATGAATCTTAATTTTGCTCAGTTGGGAACTGAATGAAAATATTTATCTTAAAGTGACACTGGATCTCACAAATGGAGTTTGTAGCTAGTACCAATAAAGGGAGCTGATTTGCATTTAGATTGTTTAAATAATTCATTGTTTGCAATTAAGACCACCATGAAAAATGTCCCGAGTTATGTAACTTCCTTAGAAGGAACGTCTTTGCAAAGTGGAATGTTCTGATTGATAGAAGCATCTCCACTGCTTCAGCTAACAATGCATTTGTAGGTGTAGATTGCATAGCTCCGAGACATCTATCAATTGGACTATCAAGTTTCACACGTGTTTGACTTTCCATAGTCCAGTACATATCTTATTAGAGATCTGTATAATAGGAGCAAAGCAGAGGATTCTGCTCCCCACCAAGTGGTAGCAGCTGATATCATAATGTTTATGGATTTTTGTTTTATTGGGTAATACAGAGAGAAAAATGTACACTACCTAGTGTGTGTAGCACTGGGAAACATTAGATACAACAAAAACGAAAATTTAAAACTGAAACCCTGTTCCTCAGTACAATGTACTACAAAAACTGAAGTAAAGACACACACAAAAGTAATGTGCACATTTAATTATACCCTATTCTAAGCATCAAAACATGCTAATGAAGCCTAGGAATCAACACAAAAATCAAAGCAGAGCACTGGCCACAAAAAAACGTAAAGTAATAATAGGACTTGAAAGTTACAATGATTTAAACATGAGAAAGTAAGTAAAAATGATGACAGAAAAGATCTGACTGCTCACCCGAAAGCGCAAGCACTGAGGCATCCTGAGAGTATGTGTATGCATGAGCAAGGCAAAATTTTACAACGCATGTTGCAGTGCAGTGTCAAGATGTTAGCAGCAGCTGTAGTGGACCAATAGTAGCACAGAGGATAACAGCCAATCAGATATCACTTTTTGAATACAAAATTGTTTACAGCTAGAATATAGATTTCAAACTACTGTCTTTAACTCAGATATGAGGTCATTGGTCAAAGCCGATGAGTTGTATCCCAGTCTTTAATTGACCTTATTTATTTGTAAAATGGTTACTTTTTGCAATGACAATGAAGTAAATAATTATTGCCATTCCTGCTCTATGGTTGACAGGTTCTCGATGTAGCCTTGTTCGCTCAGTAAATTGAGTGTAATTGTCACCAGAACAAATAATAACAAAACATTTGCATTAATGTGGAAGCATTCGAACTTTGTGTGAGTAAAAAACAGCAAATTTCATTGGCTGCCATGCATTATTGGCTGCTCACATGCAGTGGCCGTAGCCAATGCCTGAAATCTACACTATGCCGCAACGCAGATTGTAAAATTAAGCCTATAAGAAGTCGCCAACTGCTAATGCCGTTCATGTGACATTTGTGTTAAGGTACAACAATATAATGAGGATAGATTGCAACTAACCACAGAGACATATTATGAGCTGCAACAGCTACATAAAAAAGACATACACATGCAAAACTCAAAGCTCCCTCCCTCCCCCCCCCCAAAAAAAAAGAGGGGGGGGGGGAGATAGATAGAAGAAAAAACACCCCAACCACTTTGCTGTTTCACATTAAGGTAAAGGTCAGGCCTGACAATCTCTTGCACCGACAGAATAAAGTTCAAAACCCATTATGAAAGTTGGCAGCTTAAATGCTACGGCGCTTGGAAGATATTTGCAAAACACGTATTTTAAGGTAAGGTATGTCATAATTAAGTACAGAGAATTATGCCTACACGTATAAAACCTTTACCAATGGTAACATTGCATGATAAATGGTCTGTCATATTAGTACAATTTAAGAATTTGTTTAGTGTTGGCTATTTATTACAAGTGCATTTTAAGCCAGGTTGCTGACCAGGGAGGGAGTATGCATATCCTATTTTCACTGTAACCTCTGTTCTCATCTCCAAAAAGTTTAAAATTTCCCTTTAATGGTAATATGTGTAAATGCACAAATATATACCATAATTACATTGATGTTGTCACTATGGGTACTCATTGAGTTTCTGAATGTAGAAAATGGTGTACTTCAATACTGTCTGTATAATTCAGTGAATGTAATGTGTTACATTTCTCATCAGTAGTGCATTACAGATAGCTAACACACCGTATTCATCTATGGCAATGTAATTAATGCCAATTTCCCCCCAAATAAGAGTGTATACATACCCCTCTTACTTCTATGCATTTACAGGGTTAAAAATGTGAAACCAACAAAAGAATCAAGATTTCCAAGTTAATGAACACAAGAGAGATTCCCCATTGCAATGAGTTTGTTGTTACTGATTCTGTTATTGCTTTCGGAAGTTGCATCAGGTTAGCAGTCACACTGGAGACCCAAAAAAAGTGAGTATTTGGTTTTTAATAATATTTTGAAAACTTGATATGCTTCTGTCAGGCCTACCTACATGTTATATCTACCGGTAGGCCAACTACGTTCTTGGTCAAACTGTACTTAATTGTTATTTCTATGTTGAAGGTTAATGGCAGTCTGAAATGGTATGCAGAGTTACTGTAGATACCACACACAACCAATTGTTGTGCACTGAGATTTTTTTTATATTCAATTATGAAAGATTTCTGGGCTTTGCATCTGGTGAGCAATGTTAAGGAGGAGTACAATACATGAGTATTCAATTTTTCAGTCATACTTTGAAAACTTCTTGTCTGTCATTTAAATGTATCTATTGTATAATAATCTACTGTCCCTAATTTATTTAGTAGGTGCAGTTATGAAGGATTTCTGAGCAGTCAGTCTGTAGTTAACTTCAGACCAAATTGCATGAAGTTTGTTGTACTCCAAATACCCTGGATGATGGGTTGCTTTGCTGAAGGTAAACCCTCGATATATAGTGCAACAAAATCGAGATACAGAGTATGGTATAAGGTAAAGCAGTCAACAATTCGAAAATCGATTTGAACACAAAAGCGCTTTACTAGGCATGGTCCTGTTCGGAGGTGGTCAGCCATTGCCTTCCTCCGACTTTCGAACTTGACTTACCCAGCCAGTTGTAGGATATTTTTCACATCAGCAACATTGCCAGCTAGTGAAAGAAGTGAAAACTGAGAGATAAAGATACTAGGAGTTGGAGGGGATAAAGACCTCTCTATTCCATTTGCAAATATATTTTATATGTAGAAAGAGCAATATCAAAGGTCTATTATTTCTGACTCCTCATACACTGAGGTGTTTATGAAATTTCATGTGAGGTTAAAGGCATATTATCTTTATGAGACTGCTAAAGGGAAACACCAACTTCAGAGTTTGCTATCTGCTATTCTTGCGCATGCGTGCGCACGCCCACACACACACACACACACACACACACACACACACACACACACACACACAGCAAATATTTTTGAATTGTTTAGCTTTGTCGCTGAAGTTGTATACCAGATGGTAAATTTATTTCCACAACTTCCTTTTCTTTGTTTGTTGCCGAGGTATGTTTGATGTTTCATGATAATTTGTTTCCTCAACTAGTTCTTTATCACCAAGAAGGAAAATTCTTGATTTTCTTCAAAATTTTTTATTGAGTCACTAAATGGCTTTCGGCTTCTTAGGCCATCAGGTAACAACTGAATGTTGCTAACATTTCCTCATCATTGCAAGCAAACTTGTGAGAGACTACTACAGAGTGGTAAAATTCTAGCAAGGGCTGTCTTGTGTTCGTACCATGATGTGTATGTTGATAATGCATAAGGTAAAGGTAAAGCAGTCAACAATCCGAAGATTGGTTTGAACACCTGACTTACCCAGCCAGTTATAGGGGGACCTACAGTTTAACGTGGGTTCCGAACCACGGTGCTACTCGGTATTTTTCACATGAGCAATACTGCCAGAGGATAATGCATATGAAATGCAAAAAAAGCTCTGCCATTTCTGTCTCCTATCATGGTATGCTATGAGATTTTTACACAGGTTCCTGTAAGATTACTGACATATTACTTCTTCCTATTCTTTGGAATTTGATGGCACAGCCAATGGCAGACAACAAATGTCAGTGTTTGCTAAATGCGATTTTTCAGCACTTTATGAGCTTTCAAAGTACTTTTTGTTGTTTGCTGCAAAGGAATGTTTGAGGTTTCAAGTTTGTTTATCTTTTTTTATACTGACCCTTATTGCAACTGATAGGATACCACCCATCTGCTTTGACCCATGTCATCAGGATGTCGGAAAACCAGTATATGGGATATCTTAATACTTCCGTATTGTAGATACAAATAATCTGTAGTTATTATAGATAACAGAATGTATCATCAATCACAGGTCTTAGCCCTAAACTTCATGCCTTCGGCGCTCATATATGGAAAAAAAAAAAAAAATCTCTTGGTTAACCTACACCTAACCATCAGAGAGAAGCTACAGATCACTTTTTAAACACAAAATATTAATCCGTTTTGTTTGTAAACAAACTGTCATCTTTAACTAAGCCCCCAAATAATCACTCATGCCTTCTACAAACACGCATGCACCTCAAAACTATCGCGCTGCGATGACGCCACGAGTCAAAGCTGATGGGTGGTATCCCCATCTACAGGTGACCCCTGATATCTTGAGAAATTAATACAGATAGGCCGACATTAAAGCTGATTCCATACATCTCATCAAGAGATTAATGGGTGAATTCTGTAATGTTTAGGCATTTGATCAAAACCCCACTCTGCCTGATAAATAACAACTGCACAGAAATGTTTGCAAAGGTATTTATAGCTCTGTAAGTCAGGACACGTGTTGTTTGGTTCATTGAAGTTTACAGAATTACAGCCACTGAAATCTTCGCTCTCCACACAAAACAAACCATCATACATCATACTCGCTGATTTTTGAGAAAATCTGGCTTCAGCTGATCTACATGGTTGCATTATGTTTCACAAAATGGTTGGTTTTCATATGTGAAATGAGTGGGACATCTTTGCTGTAGGGCATGGCCAAATTTTTATTTTTCCAAAAGTATTTTCAAAAATGATGGGAAGGAAAGTTGTAATATAACTATAATAATCCTTGATAATGCCCTGTTTGAACTGCATTTATGATGAAAATGTTTCATCTTATTTTTGGCTCCACTGGCAATTGTGATTTCAAAAGTGTCCTTGTCCCCAGAAACTTTTGGCATCTTTTATGTATGGGCAACAACTGCCTGTGAATGTGACTCATGCTTTTTTTTAATGTGATGTTGTTCATTCAGACTCATAAATGTTATGAATTTTCATGAAAAAATTTGAACTTCCTACACAATTTGTAAACAGTTGATGGTGCACAATGTTGCCATTGATACAACATAAGGTGGCTTAGCTGCCAACCTTGAGAAGAGACTGTCAGTAATAATTTGACAGACCAATGAGGAGGAGGGTTTGGGAGTCATACGCGCATCCTTCCAAGAAAATTTTAAAAATTATAAGCCCTATTTAGACCATTAAATGCTATATTTATGACACTCTCCGTTCATAAATATACTTCTCGAAAAGAAGAATTCTAAATGAACAGGATCAGGTTAGGAGGAATAAACAAAATTATTTTTGTAAATACCAAGGGTGACAAACATTCTTGCAATTTTCAAACACTTGTCTTCAAGGAAAGTTAACAGTTGCAGAAGAAAGAAATAAGTGTGCAATTCCTTGCATTTATGGAATA